>SJYT01020044.1:0-45990 GCA_006410635.1 Cephalophus harveyi | reverse complement strand
GTGTGTGTGTGTGTGTGTGTGTGTGTATAGTAAGTAATGCTGCTATGAACACTGGAGTATGTGTATCTTCTAGAATTGGTGTTTTCGGTTTTCTTCAGATATATACCCAGGAGTGAAATTGCTGGGTCATATGGTAGTTCTGTTTTTAATTTTTTAAGAAACTTTCATATTGTTTTCAACAGAAGCTGTACCAATTTATATTCCCACTAACAGTGTACTAGGATTCCTTTTTCTCCACATCCTCGCTGACATTTGTTATTGACAAATGTTGACAGCCGGATTTTTTACCATTGAGCCACCAGGGGAGCCCGTTGGTAATATTGTTGATATCATTGGTGATATCGGCCTGTAATTTTCTTTTTTGTGTGATATCTTTGTCTGGTTTTGGTATCAGAGTCATGGTGGCCTTGTAGAATGAGTCTGGAAGTTTTCCTTCCTCTGAAATTTTTTTTGAATAGTTTCAGAAGGAGGTGTTAACTCTTCTCTAAATGTTTGGTAGAACCCACCTGTGGAGCCACCTGGTCCTGGACTTTTGTTGGGAGTTTAAAATTACTGGTTTAATTTCATTTTCGGTAATTTTTCTGTTCATATTTTCTGCTTCTTCCTATTTCAGGCTTAGGAGATTGTACCTTTCTCAGAATTTGTCCATTTCTTCTAGGTTGTCCATTTTATCAGCATACCAACAAAACCACTTTTTAAGCAGTCCTCAAACACTGAAAGAGCAGCTTGGATTATAGCTCTAGTCATTTTATTCTCTTTTTTTTTTTTTTAACAAGAGTAAGGGCTAGAGAAGCTCTGCATCTTGTGTGTATTTATGTTGGAGATGACCTTTTGTTTCTGTTTGAAAATAGTAATGTGATTCTGATGAGTATGTCACCTGGGGGGACGCTTTCAGAAATGTTTGCTATTGAAACTCTGGAGAGGAGAGGAACTAGGCTTGGATGCTTATAATGAGGAGGAGTAACCCATGGGATGGTTGCTTGGCCCAGTTCCAGCCCAGAACCCACTATTTTTCATGGAAGGTCAAGAAATTAGGAGTTAAGCCTATGGACATCTGCCTGGAGTGGTGTTTCCAAATTGGTGTTTCTCCTCTGGAGGTTCAGTTTCAAATTTAATTAGCTAGCTAATGATAGTAAATTACTATAATTAATTGATGAATGCTAAAGTGCTTTGACTAAAAAGCAGTATGCATAATTTTGAGGACAGTTAATTTCTTGTCTAACTTTGAGAACTAATCTAGGAGAGAGACTTTTATAATAATAATAATAATAGTATTTTTCATGGTTTGCAGTGAAACTCCTGGTCTGGAACCCTGCCTTAGGGAAGCATCTCATATAGTCTCTCATTTTCCACTTAGTTAAATGTTCTTTTGCCAGAAATATCCCTGGAGGAAGAAGGCCTTGTGAGAGGCCCATTAGTATGTCTTTAAAGTCCAGTGGGTAAGAACAGAAAAGTAAATAAGCAGATATTATCCAGGAAGATAAATGCTGCAGTGAGCAGGTATCCAGGGAGCTATAGGGTCACAGGAAAGTGTCTGAGAAGTGTCCTAGTGGAGGTGAGAGCTCCTAGTGAAGGATGAACAGGAGTTCCTTGTCTGAGGTGGGGGAAGGGGAAGTCAGAAAGCTAATCTAGCAGGGAGTGTAACATGAAAATGTGTGTATGTGTATATGTGAGAGAAAAAGCACATTTGAAGAACTACAAGCAGAGTGGCTTTGGAAGAGCAGCAAGAGATATAATTAAAAGGCTAGGGGCTTTTATTTAAGGAAGGTAAATTGAACAGATACATTATATTTCTCTCTGCCAAAATTAAAAGATGTTCTAAAAGATGACAATGGGGTTTTTATAAATATATAAACCATAAGAACAATAGGGAAAACACGAGCGTAACAAAACTTTAGAAGCTAGATAATAGATGGAAGAGTGGTAATTGATCAACATACTGGAGAAAGTGGAACCCTAGTGTTAAGTAAGCAGTGGGGACAACTATTAATAAAGAGGAAGCCAATCTGAATCAGAGATTGTTCCCCAAAGTCTCAGGAATCGAAGGAAACAGACACTCTGGAAGTAGAAGTAAAGGCGGATATAAAATGAGAAGTGGTTCAATTTACTTTAAAGAGTTAGACCCCCCACATTATCTCCCTGTCTATATAAGACAATGACTTACCACTTCCACTCTGACGGAAGACTAGAGAGTTTTTCTCTTTAGAGAATAAAATGGACACCACATTGAATCAAGTATGGGAATATCATATTGAAAATACAGTGAGTTAGTAAAAGTTGACATACTGAGATTGAGACATCCTCAGTCATCAGCTTTTACCAGGCTCTCAGAATTTTGACAACCACATCTTTATCCTTCAAGAAAGAGATGAAAAGAGCCTTCTCTGGAAATATGACCAACTCAAGAAAAATGATCTAAAGATACTGACCTAAGGGCTTCTGCAGGGAGCCTGGTGAGATATCAACAATGAAGTTTATCTATAGGCAGTTTCTTTAAGGAAGTAAAATTGATAAGAGGCCTAATACATCAAGGATGTTTACATAATTGGATAAGAGTTTGGAGTTGAATTAGTGATGATTACATGAAAAAAGAATTAAGATTTTGTTTACAGAAATCTAGGTGAATACACAAACACACAAAAGACCACAATTATTTCCAGGGAAAACAGAAAGTTGTTCAGGAAAGGAAAGGTCATTAGAGTATATTATACGGCTCAGTTGTTAAATGTGTTTACATAGTTATAATAATATAAATAGAATATCCTACAAAAATTCTAAATTGTAAGTAAGATGGATGGAAAGTGTATGTTGGGAACAGGAGTGAGTGTGAGAGAGAACATCCCATCTTAATCTTCCATAGTAGTTAATGGATTATGTCTAAAGATAGAAAAATCGGGAAGCGGTAATATAGTGACGGTCTTCATCAAACTAAGAAACACAGAAGAAGAGGAGTTATGAGAGAAGGCAACAGATTTGTTATTGACATGCGGTATCTGTGAAACAGCCAAGTGGAGCTGTCTCCTCAGCAGCTGGCTCTAGGGATCCAATGCTATCCAGCTTCAGTAAAGGTTCTTGGAGAGAATTAAGCCCGACAGGATATGATTTGAGTAACTGTTTTCTCAGTTCTCATCCAGGATGGTTGATACCTACTCCCATTCTAGATACATAGAAGTTAATTAGTTATATACAGTGGATGCATGAGAGCTTCATGCCCTTATAGAAATCAGCTGAGAAGGGCTGGGTGGTATGGTGGGGAATGAGAGTTTGGAGTCCTTGCTAGAAGAATAGGTTAAATTGGCAAAGGACCAAGAGCACCACTAGAGGACATTAACAGGTTCGGGATGGACAGGGCAGGAGATGGCTGCTAGGAGACTAAGAGAGGAACTAGACTGGAAATAAATTCAGAAACTGAAAAAATAAGAGATTTGAAGAAACAGGTACATGGGAGGTGATAAAAGTTGTGGAAAGATTAAGTAAAATAAGGATTATGAGGGGGCTGTTGATTTTACCCATAAGGAAGTTGTCAGTGACCTTAGTTGGAGCAGTTTTATTGGAGTAGGTGGTGTTCAGAAGCCAGATTGCAGTGTGCTTGGAGCCTAGGAATCAGTCAGTGGAAACTAGTTATTTCTTAATGCCCATCTCTAACCCAAGCTAAAACTCCATTCATGCTGCAAGTCATATCCCCTAGGAGGGAGCTATGTGTTCACCCTGGAGACCACTTAGACACACAACATTGGGTTTCTACAATGACTTTGTGAAGAATATGTCTAGGGATTCATGGGCCCTGGCCAATCCTGTTACTGCGCTCTTTAGTTATTTTTATGTTTTTAAAATGTGAAACCTTAAATGGGAGGAAGTGCTGAAACTGACCAGGGGAAGAGTGTGTTGAATTACCTTGTCCTTCAAGTAATTTCCTAGCATGAGCCAAGAACTCTTCAACTGGAAAAGTAAAACTTTTCCTGTAATATGAATGGGTTTGTCAGTGTGTCCCTGAAATCTCTGGTGGTATAGCATTTCTGCTCCAATATCCTCCCTTCCTCTCTCTCTTCCTTACTTCCTCCCTTCCTCCCCCTCACCCTCCCTCCCTTCCTCTCTCCTTCTCTCCCTCTCTCCCTCCCTACCAATATTTACCATTATCTTTGGAGTTACAGAGATAAAACCAAAGAGTGGATATGGATTGTGCTCTTAAGATTACAATAGCAGCAAAGGAATGATTTATTCACCCAAATAGCACTGGTACAAAATCAGTTCAGTCACTCAGGCATGTCTGACTCTTTACGACCCCATGGACTACAGCACACCAGGCTTCCCTGTCCATCACCAACTCCCAGAGCTTACGCAAACTCATGTCCATCGAGTCGGTGATGCCATCCAACCATCTCATCCTCTCTCGTCCCTTCTCCTCCTGCCTTCAATCTTTCCCAGCATCAGAGTCTTTTCCAATGAGTCAGTTCTTCGCATCAGGTGGCCAAAGTATTGGAGTTTCAGCTTCAGCGTCAGTCCTTCCAATGAATATTCAGGACTGATTTCCTTTAGAATTGGCTGGTTTGATGTCGTGTATACAGCCAGATGGCCTATTGACCTCTGGAACTCTTCTCCGTCTGGTCAGTTAGGAGATGCTCTTTCTCTTCTGACTAGCTCTTTTAGAAGAGTTTTGGACAGTAGAGCTATTGAACCTCAGTGATATTATCTTTCTTTGCCCCACAGCCCATGTTTTCCCTGAGTGGACAGTTTATCTAGGAGGGGTTTGGCTTCTGCCTGGTGTCAGGTTTCATATCACACTTTGCTTTTCCAAATCCCAGGCTCATTCCACCACTAACCTCCGTTTTCCCTTTGTTTTACTGTTGGACTCCCAGAATACCAGGGCTGTTCTTGGGCAGCTGTTTTAGGGTCATTGAATATTTCCTGGCAGTTGAAAAGTTCCTTAAACATGCTCAGGTCTCCCAAGAAATTCTTAGGGAAGACATAGCTTAACTTCACCACACTGAGCTGACCAGCTGTGTGCATTTCCCAGTTAGGAGAAGGGTAGGAGAAGGGATACATTTTCATTTCACTATTGTGGAAACCAATAGAATTTTCTTTAAAAATACAAGCTGTACAGAGAAGTGCTGAAGGGCTACTTGGAGTTGGTGTGATGAGGTGGACATGCAAATATACATGAGAGGTTTGGGTTGGAACATTCAAACCTGAGTCATTGCCAGCAGCTCCACAGGTGTGAGTGAGTTTGGCTCTTTAAATAACATGCTCTTATAGCTTGCTGCAGTCTCAGCTGCTTGTGGATAAATCTCTAATATTCTTCATCTTGCTGTAAAATTTGTAATAGGTAGAGGGGATGGTCGGAGAAGGCAATGGCACCCTACCCCAGTACTCTTGCCTGGAGAATCCCATGGATGGAGAAGCCTGGTAGGCTGCAGTCCATGGGGTCACAAAGAGTCAGACACGACTGAGCGACTTCACTTTCACTTTTCACTTTCGTGCACTGGAGAAGGAAATGGCAACCCACTCCAGTGTTCTTGCCTGGAGAATCCCAGGGACAGGGGAGCCTGTTGGGCTGCCGTCTATGGGGTCGCACAGAGTCGGACATGACTAAAGTGACTTAGCAGCAGCAGCAGCAGCAGCAGAGAGGATAGTAAGTGTAGATTGTGAGAAGATAGGAGAACAAAGTAGAATTGAATGTGAAGCAAGAGAGGTGTAGGGGATGGAACCACTTGGGAGGAGAGGCTGTTTGCCATTAAGTTTGGCTTCCTACCCACCCTCTCTCCCCACTTTAGCTTAGAGACATTCTCTACCTGGGCAGAGTACAAAGTCTTCCACTCTGTAGAAGCCAGGTACTCACCATTCCAGCTTTCCTTATAGCTTAGACCATGGACTGGAGAAGGCAATGGCACCCCACTCCAGTACTCTTGCCTGGAAAATCCCATGGATGTAGATGCCTGGTAGGCTGCTATCCATGGGGTCCCCATGAGTCAGACACGACTGAGCAACTTCACTTTCGCTTTTCATTTTTATACATTAGAGAAGGCAATGGCAACCCACTCCAGTGTTCTTGCCTGGAGAATCCCAGGGATGGGGGAGCCTGGTGGGCTGCTGTCTATGGGGTCACACAGAGTTGGACACGACTGAAGCAACTTAGCAGCAGCAGCAGACCATGGTCATATGACTAACAGTTCATGAGTTGGATTCACCCAGAGTGGACTTTGACTTGGAAGCTATGAATCCAAAAGACCCTTGGCTGTGCAGACACCATCTAGGCGAGGCTAATGGTGCCAGTGGAAGCTAGATCAAGTTTCCAGAGTCCATGGTGGTAACAGTTTTAGCCCAGACACCAGTGTCCAGGATCAGGGTTGTCAATGGAAGAAGCAATTGGTCTGTGTCCAGGAGAAGCAACAATTAAATCTTCACAGGATCACTTCTACAGGAGAATTTTGGGTGCTTTTCTGGAATGGATGACATTTAAGTCTGATTCTGATCCTCCTGGAGCTTCCATGGGCAACTCAATGTCTTTTTTGCTTTTAAACATTTTATTTTGTATTTGGGTATAGCTGATTAACAATGCTATGATAGTTTCAGGTGAATTCAGTATTTTTTCAGTATCATTATTCCCTTTCTGCTTCAATCATCCAGCTTGCAACTATCAACCTTGACACCCAAATAAGCAAACAGACAAAATTTATTTTTTTTGAGGCAAAAATAGTTTATTATGATATAGTTTATGTTAAGTTAAAAGTTAAAGTGAAGTCACTCAGTTGTGTCCAACTCTTTGTGGCCCCGTGGATAAACAGACACTCTGGAAGTAGAAGTAAAGGCGGATATAAAATGAGAAGTGGTTCAATTTACTTTAAAGAGTTAGACCCCACCCCCCCCCCACATCATCTCCCTGTCTATATAAGACAATGACTTCCCACTTCCACTCTGACAGAAGACTAGAGAGTTGTTCTGTTTAGAGAATAAAATGGACACCACATTGAATCAAGTATGGGAATATAATTGAAAATACAGTGAGTTAGTAAAAGTTGACGTACTGAGATTGAGACATCCTCAGTCTTCAGCTTTTACCAGGCTCTCAGAATTTTGACAAACACATCTTTATCCTTCAAGAAAGAGATGGAAAGAGCCTTCTCTGGAAATATGACCAACTCAAGAAAAATGGTCTAAAGATACTGACCTAAGGGCTTCTGCAGGGAGCCTGGTGAGATATCATCAATGAAGTTTATCTATAGGCAGTTTCTTTAAGGAAGTAAAATTGATAAGAGGCCTAATACATCAAGGATGTTTACATAATTGGATAAGAGTTTGGAGTTGAATTAGTGATGATTACATGAAAAAAGAATTAAGGTTTTGTTTACAGAAATCTAAGTGAATAAACAAACAAACAAAAGACCACAATTATTTCCAGGGAAAACAGAAAGTTGTTCAGGAAAGGAAAGGTCATTAGAGTATATTATACGGCTCAGTTATTAAATGTGTTTACATAGTTATAATAATATAAATAGAATATCCTACAAAAATTCTAAATTGTAAGTAAGATGGATGGAAAGTGTATGTTGGGAACAGGAGTGAGTGTGAGAGAGAACATCCCATCTTAATCTTCCATAGTAGTTAATGGATTATGTCTAAAGATAGAAAAATCAGGAAGCAGTAATATAGTGACGGTCTTCATCAAACTAAGAAACACAGGAGAAGAGGAATTATGAGAGAAGGCAACAGATTTGTTATTGACATGTGGCATCTGTGAAACAGCCAAGTGGAGCTGTCTCCTAAGCAGCTGGCTGTAGGGGTCCAATGCTATCCAGCTTCAGTAAAGGTTCTTGGAGAGAATTAAGCCCGACAGGATATGATTTGAGTAACTGTTTTCTCAGTTCTCATCCAGGATGGTTGATACCTACTCCCATTCTAGATACATAGAAGTTAATTAGTTATATACAGTGGATGCATGAGAGCTTCATGCCCTTATAGAAATCAGCTGAGAAGGGCTGGGTGGTATGGTGGGGAATGAGAGTTTGGAGTCCTTGCTAGAAGAGTAGGTTAAATTGGCAAAGGACCAAGAGCACCACTAGAGGACATTAACAGGTTCGGGATGGACAGGGCAGGAGATGGCTGCTAGGAGACTAAGAGAGGAACTAGACTGGAAATAAGAAGAAATTCAGAAACTAAAAAAATAAGAGATTTGAAGAAACAGGTACATGGGAGGTGATAAAAGTTGTGGAAAGATTAAGTAAAATAAGGATTATGAGAGAGCTGTTGATTTTACCCATAAGGAAGTTGTCAGTGACCTTAGTCGGAGCAGTTTTATTGGAGTAGGTGGTATTCAGAAGCCAGATTGCAGTGTGCTTGGAGCCTAGGAATCAGTCAGTGGAAACTAGTTATTTCTTAATGCCCATCTCTAACCCAAGCGAAAACTCCATTCATGCTGCAAGTCATATCCCCTAGGAGGGAGCTATGTGTTCACCCTGGAGACCACTTAGACACACAACATTGGGTTTCTACAATGACTTTGTGAGAATATGTCTAGGGATTCATGGGCCCTGGCCAATCCTGTTACTGCGCTCTTTAGTTATTTTTATGTTTTTAAAATGTGAAACCTTAAATGGGAGGAAGTGCTGAAACTGACCAGGGGAAGAGTGTGTTGAATTACCTTGTCCTTCAAGTAATTTCCTAGCACGAGCCAAGAACTCTTCAACTGGAAAAGTAAAACTTTTCCTGTAATATGAATGGGTTTGTCAGTGTGTCCCTGAAATCTCTGGTGGTATAGCATTTCTGCTCCAATATCCTCCCTTCCTCTCTCTCTTCCTTACTTCCTCCCTTCCTCCCCCTCACCCTCCCTCCCTTCCTCTCTCCTTCTCTCCCTCTCTCCCTCCCTACCAATATTTACCATTATCTTTGGAGTTACAGAGATAAAACCAAAGAGTGGATATGGATTGTGCTCTTAAGATTACAATAGCAGCAAAGGAATGATTTATTCACCCAAATAGCACTGGTACAAAATCAGTTCAGTCACTCAGGCATGTCTGACTCTTTACGACCCCATGGACTACAGCACACCAGGCTTCCCTGTCCATCACCAACTCCCAGAGCTTACGCAAACTCATGTCCATCGAGTCGGTGATGCCATCCAACCATCTCATCCTCTCTCGTCCCTTCTCCTCCTGCCTTCAATCTTTCCCAGCATCAGAGTCTTTTCCAATGAGTCAGTTCTTCGCATCAGGTGGCCAAAGTATTGGAGTTTCAGCTTCAGCGTCAGTCCTTCCAATGAATATTCAGGACTGATTTCCTTTAGAATTGGCTGGTTTGATGTCGTGTATACAGCCAGATGGCCTATTGACCTCTGGAACTCTTCTCCGTCTGGTCAGTTAGGAGATGCTCTTTCTCTTCTGACTAGCTCTTTTAGAAGAGTTTTGGACAGTAGAGCTATTGAACCTCAGTGATATTATCTTTCTTTGCCCCACAGCCCATGTTTTCCCTGAGTGGACAGTTTATCTAGGAGGGGTTTGGCTTCTGCCTGGTGTCAGGTTTCATATCACACTTTGCTTTTCCAAATCCCAGGCTCATTCCACCACTAACCTCCGTTTTCCCTTTGTTTTACTGTTGGACTCCCAGAATACCAGGGCTGTTCTTGGGCAGCTGTTTTAGGGTCATTGAATATTTCCTGGCAGTTGAAAAGTTCCTTAAACATGCTCAGGTCTCCCAAGAAATTCTTAGGGAAGACATAGCTTAACTTCACCACACTGAGCTGACCAGCTGTGTGCATTTCCCAGTTAGGAGAAGGGTAGGAGAAGGGATACATTTTCATTTCACTATTGTGGAAACCAATAGAATTTTCTTTAAAAATACAAGCTGTACAGAGAAGTGCTGAAGGGCTACTTGGAGTTGGTGTGATGAGGTGGACATGCAAATATACATGAGAGGTTTGGGTTGGAACATTCAAACCTGAGTCATTGCCAGCAGCTCCACAGGTGTGAGTGAGTTTGGCTCTTTAAATAACATGCTCTTATAGCTTGCTGCAGTCTCAGCTGCTTGTGGATAAATCTCTAATATTCTTCATCTTGCTGTAAAATTTGTAATAGGTAGAGGGGATGGTCGGAGAAGGCAATGGCACCCTACCCCAGTACTCTTGCCTGGAGAATCCCATGGATGGAGAAGCCTGGTAGGCTGCAGTCCATGGGGTCACAAAGAGTCAGACACGACTGAGCGACTTCACTTTCACTTTTCACTTTCGTGCACTGGAGAAGGAAATGGCAACCCACTCCAGTGTTCTTGCCTGGAGAATCCCAGGGACAGGGGAGCCTGTTGGGCTGCCGTCTATGGGGTCGCACAGAGTTGGACATGACTAAAGTGACTTAGCAGCAGCAGCAGCAGCAGCAGCAGAGAGGATAGTAAGTGTAGATTGTGAGAAGATAGGAGAACAAAGTAGAATTGAATGTGAAGCAAGAGAGGTGTAGGGGATGGAACCACTTGGGAGGAGAGGCTGTTTGCCATTAAGTTTGGCTTCCTACCCACCCTCTCTCCCCACTTTAGCTTAGAGACATTCTCTACCTGGGCAGAGTACAAAGTCTTCCACTCTGTAGAAGCCAGGTACTCACCATTCCAGCTTTCCTTATAGCTTAGACCATGGACTGGAGAAGGCAATGGCACCCCACTCCAGTACTCTTGCCTGGAAAATCCCATGGATGTAGACGCCTGGTAGGCTGCTATCCATGGGGTCCCCATGAGTCAGACACGACTGAGCAACTTCACTTTCGCTTTTCATTTTTATACATTAGAGAAGGCAATGGCAACCCACTCCAGTGTTCTTGCCTGGAGAATCCCAGGGATGGGGGAGCCTGGTGGGCTGCTGTCTATGGGGTCACACAGAGTTGGACACGACTGAAGCAACTTAGCAGCAGCAGCAGACCATGGTCATATGACTAACAGTTCATGAGTTGGATTCACCCAGAGTGGACTTTGACTTGGAAGCTATGAATCCAAAAGACCCTTGGCTGTGCAGACACCATCTAGGCGAGGCTAATGGTGCCAGTGGAAGCTAGATCAAGTTTCCAGAGTCCATGGTGGTAACAGTTTTAGCCCAGACACCAGTGTCCAGGATCAGGGTTGTCAATGGAAGAAGCAATTGGTCTGTGTCCAGGAGAAGCAACAATTAAATCTTCACAGGATCACTTCTACAGGAGAATTTTGGGTGCTTTTCTGGAATGGATGACATTTAAGTCTGATTCTGATCCTCCTGGAGCTTCCATGGGCAACTCAATGTCTTTTTTGCTTTTAAACATTTTATTTTGTATTTGGGTATAGCTGATTAACAATGCTATGATAGTTTCAGGTGAATTCAGTATTTTTTCAGTATCATTATTCCCTTTCTGCTTCAATCATCCAGCTTGCAACTATCAACCTTGACACCCAAATAAGCAAACAGACAAAATTTATTTTTTTTGAGGCAAAAATAGTTTATTATGATATAGTTTATGTTAAGTTAAAAGTTAAAGTGAAGTCACTCAGTTGTGTCCAACTCTTTGTGGCCCCGTGGACTGTAGCCTACCAGGGTCCTCTGTCCATGGGATTTTCCAGGCAAGAATACTGGAGTGGGTTGCCATTTCCTTCTCCAGGGGCTCTTCCCGACCCAGGGATCGAACCCAGGTCTCCTGCATTGCAGGCAGATGCTTTACCCTCTAAGCCACCAGGATAGAGCTTCCCTGGTGGTTCAGAGGTTAAAGTGTCTGCATCCAACACAGGAGACCTGGGTTCGATCCCTGGGTCGGGACGATCCCCTGGAGAAGGAAATGGCAACCCATTCCAGTATTCTTGCCTGGAGAATCCCCTGGACGGAGGAGCCTGGTAGGCTACAGTCCACGGGGTCGCAAAGAGTCAGACACAACTGAGTGACTTCACCTTCACCTTCAAGCCACCAGGGAGGTCCTTAAGTTTAGAGTGCCGAAACCCGGGATATATATATATAAATATTTACAGTAGAAATGATTAGCTCAGTTCCGTTCAGTCACTCAGTCATGTCTGACTCCTTGTGACCCCATGGACTGCAGCACACTAGGCTTCCCTGTCCATCACCAACTCCTGGAGCCTACTCAAACTCAAGTCCATCGCATCAGTGATGCCAAGGAAATCTAGCATGTCACGCAAAGGATTAAATATTTTGACAAAAGTAACAGTTCAGCTGTAGTGAACAGTTGATCAGAAATTTTCTACTGTTTCGTTTGANTCCATCACCAACTCCTGGAGCCTACTCAAACTCAAGTCCATCGCATCAGTGATGCCAAGGAAATCTAGCATGTCACGCAAAGGATTAAATATTTTGACAAAATTAACAGTTCAGCTGTAGTGAACAGTTGATCAGAAATTTTCTACTGTTTCGTTTGAGGCTCTTTTAAAAAAACAAAACAAAATTTAGAGGACAGAAGATTTGAAAAGACGAAGAAAAGTCACCCATAATCCTGTCACTTTACACAACTATGATGATACCTAAGTTCTCCTCGAGACACGTTCCCAAAGTCTTTCCATGGAACACTAGATAGGCAGAAAAAAAAAAAGTTTTCATCAAATGATTTTGGAAATTTGGAATGTGTTTGGATAATACAGTTCTCTACTTCAATGTGTAACTTCTGAGAATATGTAAGTACAGTTACAGATGATTCAAGAGAGAGACAGACAAGTATATTCCCCACTCCCTGTAACACTGCAAGGGTCTTGAGGAATATGTGCTGCAAAATGCTGCCCTGTGCTCTTTCCTCACATGCAAGTGATACACACAGAGGTAGTCACATGGCAATTTTGTGCCCTGCTTTCTTCTGAATTGTATCATAGGGGCTTGGAGGGCAAGACTTTGCATGGAAGAAGGTTCTCTCCTTTTGTCTCTGGGGCCTCTAAGTATGAACCTGAGATCATGTAGCAGATTAAAAGGTGGTAACCACCTCCTCTAGCTTGCAGACCGTATCTCGCGACTTAGTGTCTGCTCATGTGTATTCTGGTAGAATCAGGTTGTCAGCACTTGAAATTAGGGTCAAGACCGTCTAATCCTGAAATAAACTGGATTTATTTGGGCATTTCCAACTCACTAAACTGCATATCCAACTTCCCATTCACTCCCCAGACCTAAGGGTGAGACCTGGCGCAGTGACTTGACATAGACTATAAAGGACAAAAGAAAATCTGATTTTCCTCAAAGGAAGAAACTCCAAGTGCAACCGACTGACTGCAGCAGGGTTTGTCATGCAAATGACTCAGTGTATCCTTGTTGCTCCCAATTATGCTCACTGTGGAAAGGGCTGAGATTTAAGAAAACTGAATTCAGAAGAAAGAAAATAATGGCTCATCCATGCAGCACAGGCTGTTTAAGAAAAAAGGAAGAAAAAAAAGACCCTCTTTTCACTTTATTATTTTTTTACACCTGCTGAGTTGGCCCCAGGAAATATGACACTCACTGATAGCTCTATCTCAACTGTGCTATATAACTCTGCTGGTTAGAACATGGTGCTGAGAAAGGCACAGGCATGAATCTCCATTTGAATTTATATTCAATGAGAATGGAGACTTGGTTTTTTCACTTCTGTATCCTCAGGATGTAGATTAGTTACACTATAAATATTTGTAGAATTAATGAAATCTGTCTCCTTATAGAAGAGCTAGTTTTGCTGGATCCATGGACAGAGGTTGAACCTCTAATCCCCACTAGCCTGAAACATCTAGTTTGGTATATATTATTAAAAAAAGGCAATTACCATCATATTTCTTTAAGTTCCCTTTGAAAAATTGTCAAGGTACAGATCTCCACATTGTCCTGTTTAGTAGGAATTCACTCTGAATTATTTCCTTGCTACAGACCTGCACATTTAGAAAATACATAGCTCTGCTTCTGGTAATATAATGACTAGGTATCTGGAACAACCTTCCTGCTAATAACTATGAAAAATGTTGGTTAATGTATATTTTTAAAATCTTCTTAAAAGCATTGAAGAACTGGTAAAATATAGCAGCAAGGATTTATCCATCTAACATCTAAGGGAAGGCAGGAAGCTAGAGAAATAAGCAAAGTTTTTACCCCGAGGGCTGTTGCTAAACCTGATGAACTTGTGCTTCAGTTTTCAGTTTTTTAGGACAAGTGCCTGGTATGCGTGTGTGTGTGTGTGTGTGAGAGAGAGAGAGAGAGAGAGAGAGAGAGAGAGAGAGAGAGAAAGAGAGAGAGAGTAGGGAGCAGGGAGAAAGCAAACTCCAGTGACTGGTCCCAATCCTGGAACCTCAATGGGTCACATGCTAAGTGTCAGTGTGAGCCAGAATGAAACCCAGCTGTGCCGCTTCCACACACAGGAAATTTCAAGGTAAGATGCCTAAGTATCAGACAAAGCTGGTAATAGTAGTAATGGTGCTGGAACAATGGTGGTTTAGTTTCTAAGACATGTCTGACTCTTGCAACCCCATGGCCTATGGACTGTAGCCCTCCAGTCTTCTCTGTCTATGGGATTTCCCAGGCAAAATACTGGAGTGGGTTGCCATTTCCTTCTCCAGGGGATCTTCCCGACCCAGGGATCGAACCTGTGTCTCCTGCATTGCAAGCAGATTCTTTACCACTGAGCCACCCAGGAAGCCCTCATAGTAGTCATAATAATAATATTTACAATTCTTCCCGATGATTAAAAGTTTAAGCTGACATTTGTGTGGACATGTAAATCAAATTCACATGACCCAGGTGGTAAGAAAAACTTCACATCAGATTTTAAGATATTTCCATAATAGCAATGCTCCAACCATCTGGTAAAAATAAGCACAAAGCCTCTCTGAGGGAAACTGCTTCCATCCAAGGCCTCAAGAATTCTCCTCCCTCCACAAAGGAAAAGGAGCAGCTAACAATGAATAGTTACTAAATATGTCAACAGAAGAAATAGCTCTGTACAGACATTAGTCAGTCAGTTCAGTCACTCAGTCATGTCCGATTCCTGCCACCCCATAGACTTCAACACATCAGGCTTCCCTGTCCATCATCAACTCCTGGAGCTTGCTCAAACACATGTCCATCAAGTTGGTGATGCCATCCAACCATCTCATCCGCTGTCATCATTTTCTCCCACCTTCAATCTTTCCCAGTATCAGGGTCTTTTCCAATGAGTCAGTTCTTTGCATCAGGTGGGCAAAGTATTGGAGTTTCAGCTTCAGCATCAGTCCTTCTAAAGAATATTCAGGACTGATTTCCTTTAGAATGGACTGGTTGGATCTCCTTGCAGTCCAAGGGACTCTCAAGAGTCTTCTCTAACACCACAGTTCAAAAGCGTCAATTCTTTGGCATTCAGCTTTCTTTATAGTCCAACCCTCACCTCCATACATGACTACTGGAAAAACCATAGCTTTGACCAGATGGACCTTTGTTGGCAAAGTAATGTCTCTGCTTTTGAATATGCTATGTAGGTTGGTCATAACTTTCCTTCCAAAGAGTAAGTGTCTTTTAATTTCATGGCCGCAGTCACCATCTGCAGGGATTTTGGAGCCTCCAAAAATAAAGTCTGTCACTGTTTCCACTGTTTCCCCATCTATTTGCCATGAAGTGATGGGACCAGATGCCATGATCTTCGTTTTCTGAATGTTGAGCTTTAAGTCAACTTTTTCACTCTCCTCTTTCACTTTCATCAAGAGGCTTTTTAGTTCCTCTTCACTTCCTCCCATAGGGTGGTGTCATCTGCATATCTGTGGTTATTGATATTTCTCCCGGTAATCTTGATTGCAGCTTGTGCTTCTTCCAGCCCAGCGTTTGTCACGATGTACTCTGCATATAAGTTAAATAAGCAGGGTGACAATATACAGCCTTGATGTACTCCTTTCCCAATTTGGAACCAGCCTGTTGTACCATGTCCAGTTCTAACTGTTGCTTCTTGACCTGCATATAGATTTCTCAAGAGGGAGGTCAGGTGGTCTGGTATTCCTATCTCTTAAAGAATTTTCCACAGTTTGTTGTGATCCACACAGTCAAAGTCTTTGACGCAGTCAATAACAAAAGTAGATTTTTTTTCTGGGACTCTCTTGCTTTTTCTATGATCCAGCAGATTTTGGCAATTTAATCTCTGGTTCCTCTGCCTTTTCTAAAACCAGTTTGAACACCTGGAAGTTCACGGTTCGCATACTGTTGAAGCCTGGCTTGGAGAATTTTGAGCATTACTTGGCTAGCGTGTGACATGAGTGCATTTGTGCAGTAGTTTGAACATTCTTTGGCATTGCTTTTCTTTGGGATTGGAATGAAAACTGACCTTTTTCAGTCCTGTGACCACTGCTGAGTTTTCCAGATTTGCTGGCATATTGAGTGCAGCACTTTCACAGCATCATGTTTTAGGATTTGAAACAGCTCAACTGGAATTCCATCACCTCCACTAGCTTTGTTCTTAGTGATGATTCCTAAGGCCCACTTGACTTCACATTCCAGGATGTCTGACTCTAGATGAGTGACCACACCATCATGGTTATCTGGGTCATGAAGATCTGTTTTGTATAGTTTTTCTGTGTATTCTTGCCACCTCTTCTTAATATCTTCTGCTTTTGTTCGGCCCATACTATTTCTGTCCTTTATTGTGCTCATCTTTGCATAAACGGTTCCCTTGTTATCTCTAATTTTCTTGAAGAGATCTCTAGTCTTTCCCATTCTATTGTTTTCTTTTATTTCTTTGCTTTTATCACTGAGGAAGGCTTTCTTATCTCTCCTTGCTATTCTTTGGAACTCTGAATATAAATGGGTATATCTTCTCTTTTCTCCTTTGCCTTTAGCTTTGTTTCTTTTCACAGCTATTTGTAAGGCCTCACCAGAGGGGGGGCCTCTGGTGAGGGCCTCCTTGATCACTACCTCCTGTACAATGTCAGGAACCTCCGTCCATAGTTCTTCAGGCACTCTGTCTGTCAGATCTAATACCTTGAATCTATTTCTCACTTCTACTGTATAATCATAAGGGATTTGATTTAGGTCATACCTGAATGGTCTAGTCGTTTTCCCTACTTTCTTCAATTTCAGTCTGAATTTGGCAATAAGGAGTTCATGATCTGAGCCACAATCAGCTCACAGTCTTGTTTGTGCTGCCTGTATAGAGCTTTTCCATCTTTAGCTGCAAAGAATATAATCAATCTGATTTCAGTATTGACCATCTGGTGATGTCCACATGTAGAGTCTTCTCTTGTTGTTGCAAGAGGGTGTTTGCTATGACTAGTGCGTTCTCTTGGCAAAACTGTTAGCCTTTGACCTGCTTCATTTTGTACTCCAAGGCCAAATCTGCCTGTTGCTCCAAGTAGCTCTTGACTTCCTACTTTTGCATTCCAGCCCCTTATAATGAAGAGGACATTTTTTGGGGGATGTTAGTTCTAGAAGGTCTTGCAGGTCTTCATAGAACCATTCAACTTCAGCTTCTTCAGCATTACTGGTTGGGGCATAGACTGGGATTACTGTGATATTGAATGATTTGCCTTGGAAATGAACAGAGATCATTCTGTCATTTTTGAGACTGCATAGACATCAGATACTGCAATTATCAATCTCATGATCCAAAATGAACGATTATCTCACTTAAAGAATTAAAAGACAAGTTTAAAATGTCTGTAGAAAACACAGAACTAATGAGGGTCTAAGCAGATGTTAATATCTAAATTGAGGCATATTATGAATTTAAGTGGTTTATTTGAGTAAAAATCTACTCAAATCAGGCAGTGCCAAACTGGAAGTGGTTAGGAGCATTCTGCCAAGAGGAGCAGGAGAAAGACTTCTACAGAGAAAGTGGGAAAAAAGAAAGGAAATTATTTGATTGACTACAGCTTAAAGGCTAACTGGCTGTTTGTGATGGGTTGTTCTTAGTGTTTTGATTTCAGAACCTTGAGGCTTTTTACAGGTTTAGATTTTGGTTTGATTCCATAGGCTGCCATGTCATTAGAGCCACCTCAGTGTCATGAACTCCTTGTGTAATTAATTTAATGCAGATTTGAAGAAAAACCAGATATGATTTATTGAAATGAAAATTATAATAATACAAATTCAAAACCAATGAATGAGTTTAACATAAAATTAGATGGAGGTGAAGAGAGAATGGGTGAACTAGAAGATAGGTCAGGTAAGTTATTTAGACTGTAGCATAGAGACACACAAGATGGAAAATATGTCGGAGATCTCCAGAGACTTAGAACACAAAATGTAAAGATCTAACAAAAATGCTAACTGGCGTTCGGAGGAGTGGTGAGAATGGAACAGGGAAAGTGTTCAGAGAGGAGCTAGGGATTTTTGATAACTGTGAAGGACATCAACTATATTTTTAAACTGAAGTACAGTTGATTTACATTCCTGTATTTCTTTTGGGTGTACAACATAGTGATTCAATATTTTTATGAAATAAACTCTATTTAAAGGTATCACACACACACAAAAAGACTAAAATACACAGACTCAACAATTCTCACAAATCCTAGGAAGAGAAAAAATAAATGTGCATCTGGGCACATCACAGTGAAACTTCAGGACATGAACAACAAAGAGAAATCTGAAGAGGGTACATTTACCAGAAGGTAAAATATATATTACCTTTAAAGAACAATAGAAAGTTGAGTTTTTCAAAAGAAATAATAGAAACCCAGAATCAGATCTTCAGGGTGATGAGCAAAAAACCAAAACAAAACAAAACACTAACCTGGAATTCTGTACCCAGAGAAAATATATTTCAAGGATAAGAATAAAATAAAAAAAACCCAAACCAAGAAAACTTGCTGCCAGGGGAAACTCTCAAAAGTAAATCCTAAAGGATGAACTGCATGCAAAAAGAAAGCAATCCCAGATGGAAGGCTTACAGTCAAAGAAGAAATGAAGAGTGAGAGGATGGTAAATACATGGGTAAATTTAAATCCTCATAAACAATACCAATAACATCTTGTGTGGAGTTTTACTTTTTAAAATATGATGAAAGTAAACTACTTTAATTGAAACAGTAAGTCTAGAGGATGATAAATGGTATTAAGGTGTTATAAAATATTTGTATTGTCTAGATGAAGAGTAAAGATATTGTTTAAATTTAGACATTGATGAGGGTTGGGGGAGAAACATAATACAACATGTAGAAAGCACAAAATAAAGTGGAGTACATACAGAAATATATCAGTCATCTCATTCAATGTAAAAGGAATAAGTGAAAATTTACAAAGAACACTTACAATTCAATGATAAGAAAAACAAATCAGTTAAAAATGGGCAAAAGATCTGAATGGATACCTAAACAATGAATTTCAGTTCAGTTTCAGTTCAGTCGCTCAGTTGTGTCCGACTCTGCGACCCCATGAATCGCAGCACGCCAGGCCTCCCTGTCCATCACCAACTCCCGGAGTTCACTCAAACTCATGTCCATCGAGTTGGTGATGCCATCCAGCCATCTCATCCTCTGTCGGCCCCTCTCCTCTTGCCCTTAATCCCTCCCAGCATCAGAGTCTTTTCCAATGAGTCAACTCTTTGCATGAAGTGGCCAAAGTATTGGAGTTTCAGCTTTAGCATCAGTCCTTCCAATGAACACCCAGGACTGATTTCCTTTAGAATGGACTGGTTGGATCTCCTTGCAGTATGAGGGACTCTCAAAAGTCTTCTCCAACACCAGAGTTCAAAAGCATCAATTCTTTGGCACTCAGCTTTCTTCATGGTCCAACTCTCACATCCATACATGACCACAGGGAAAACCATAGGCTTGACTAGATGGACCTTTGTTGGCAAAGTAATGTCTCTGCTTTTGAATATGCTGTCTAGGTTGGTCATAACTTTCCTTCCAAGAAGTAAGTGTCTTTTAATTTCATGGCTGCAGTCACCATCTGCAGTGATTTTGGAGCCCCCAAAAAAGTCTGTTACTGTTTCCACTGTTTCCCCATCTATTTGCCATGAAGTGATGGGACCAGATGCCATGATCTTCGTTTTCTGAATGTTGAGCTTTCAGCCAACTGTTTCACTCTCCTCTTTTACTTTCATCAAAAGGCTTTTTAGTTCCTCTTCACTTTCTGCCATAAGGGTGGTGTCATCTGCATATCTGAGGTTCTTGATATTTCTCCCGGCAATCTTGATTCCAACTTGTGGTTCTTCCAGCCTAGCATTTCTCATGATGTACTCTGCATATAAGTTAAATAAGCAGGGTGACAATATACAGCCTTGACGTACTCCTTTTCCTATTTGGAACTAGTCTGTTCTTCGATGTCCAGTTCTAACTGTTGCTTCCTGACCTGCATACAGATTTCTCAAGAGGCAGGTCAGGTGGTCTGCTATTCCCATCTCTTTCAGAATTTTCCACAGTTTATTGTGATCTACACAGTCAAAGGCTTTGGCATAGTCAATAAAACAGAAATAGATGTTTTTCTGGAACTCTCTTGCTTTTTCCACAATCTAGCAGAAGTTGGCAATTTGATCTCTGGTTCCTCTGCCTTTTCTAAAACCAGCTTGAACATCTGGAAGTTCATGGTTCATGTATTGCTGAAGCCTGGCTTGGAGAATTTTGAGCAAAGTGTGTTTTAGGGGATTTCAAATTAGAGCAACAATGAGATACAACCACTTACCAATGAAAATGACCAAAATCCAAAGAAATTGACAATATCATATACTAGCTAAAATGCAGAGGAACAGGAGCTCTCATTAATTGCTGGGAATGAAAATGGTACAGCCAATTTGGAAGACAGTTGGGCAGTTTCTAAAGAAGCTAAATATTTACCATATTATAGCAATCACATTCCTATGTATTCACCAATTGAGTTGAAAACTTTTGTCTTACCCAACAGTGAAAGCAACGGGAATGTGCCTCAATAGGTGAATGTATAAAATGTACCTATGGTACATCCATGTAACAGAATATTATTAATATTTAGTAATAAAAATAAATGAGCTATCAAGTCACAAAAGACAGAAAACTCTAAATGCACATTGCTACATAAAAGAACTCAGTCTTAAAAGGCTACATACTGTATGAGTCTAAGTATATGACACCCTGCTTATTTAACTTATATGCAGTTAAATCATCATGAGAAATGCTGGGCTGGAAGAAGCACAGGCTGGAATCAAGATTGCCAAGAGAAATATCAATAACCTCAGATACGCAGATGACACCACCCTTATGGCAGAAAATGAAGAAGAACTAAAAAGCTTCTTGATGAAAGTAAAGAGGAGAGTGAAACAGTTGGCTGAAAGCTCAACATTCAGAAAACGAAGATCATGGCATCTGGTTCCATCACTTCATGGCAAATAGATGGGGAAACAGTGGCTAACTTTTGGAGAAGGAAATGGCAACCCACACCAGTATTCTTGCCTGGAGAATCCTGTGGACAGAGGAGCCTGGTGGGCTGCTGTCTTTAGCGTCGAACATGACTGAAGCGACTTAGCATGCATGCATACATTGGAGAAGGAAATGACAAACTACTCCAGTGTTCTTGCCTGAAGAATCCCAGGGACAGAGGAGCCTGGTGGGCTGCCAGAGTTGGACATGACTATGGGGTGGATCACACAGAGTCAGACACGACTGAAGCGACTTAGCAGCAGCAGTGGCTAACTTTATTTTGGGGGGCTCTAAAATCACTGCAGATGGTGACAGTAGCCATGAAATTAAAAGACACTTACTCCGTGGAAGGAGTGTTATGACCAACCTAGACAGCATATTCAAAAGCAGAGACATTACTTTGCCAACAAATGTCCTTCTGGTCAAGGCTATGGTTTTTCCAGTGGTCATGTATGGATGTGAGAGTTGGACTATAAAGAAAGCTGAGCACTAAAGAATTGATGCTTTTGAACTGTGGTGTTGGAAAAGACTCTTGAGAGTCCCTTGAACTGCAAGGAGATCCAACCAACCCAACCTAAAGGATATCAGTCCTGGGTGTTCACTGGAGGGAATGTTGTTGAAGCTGAAACTCCAATACTTTGGCCACCTGATGCAAAGAGCTGACTCATTGGAAAAGACCTTGTTGCTGGGAAAGATTGAGGGCAGGAGGAGAAGGGGACGACAGAGGATGAGATGGTTGGATGGCGCTACCAGTTCAATGGACATGAGTTTAGGTAAACTCCAGGAGTTGGTGATGGACAGGAGGCCTGGCGTGCTGCAGTCCATGGGGTCGCAAAGAATCGGACACAACTGAGTTACTGAACTGAACTGAACTATATGACTTTTGAAAAAGGTAGAGCTCTTGAAACCAGTAAAAAGATCAGTGGTTGCCAAGGAATTGGGAGGAGAGTGAGGGAATAGGTGAAGCCCAGAGAATTTTTTAGGTAAGTGAAACTATCTGTATGACACTGAAATGGTGGATAAATAACCTTGTGCATTTATCAAAACCCATAGAACTTTATAACATAAGCACTGAACTTCAATGCATGCAAATTAAAAAAAAATCATTTAGGAGTCTGGGGGATCCCAGGAAAGAATTTAAACTATGGCAATAGAATCTATATCACAGGGGTATTTAAAAAGATTTCATTGAACTGGATGGAGGGCTTCCCCAGTGGCTCAGATGGTAAAGAATCTGCCCACAGTGCGGAAGACCTGGGATCAATTCTTGGGATGGGAAGTTTCCTTGGAGGAGGAAATGGCAACCCACTCCAGTATTCTTGCCCAGAGAATCCAAAGGACAGAGGAGACTGGCAGGTTGTAGTTCATGGGATTGCAGAGTCGGAAGTAACTTAGCACACACAAACAAGACACTGGAAAATGTGCTGACCTAAGTCACTTTGGAAATGAGTGGAATCTATAAGGCAAAAGCAACTGAACATAAGCATTGTATTTTAGTTGATAAAGTTGCTTCCCATGGAGATACATGTTAGAAATTTTGATACTGCTCTACGTGCATGCTGGAATTGAAGAATTAAGTAAATGACAGCAGATGGTAGGAGCCTAGTTTCTCACTGTTGGAATGGGAATTTACCAGTAAGCTTAGGGATGAGGCTAGAATCATTCACTTGGTAATGAGTTGGAGACATGAAAAAGAACTCATTTCTAACCTAATATAAAAACAAATGGTGACATACCATTAATACTGGTTGATATACACCCATATATAGTGTATTTCTTTGTTTTATCAGCTGAAAGGACTTAAAAGAAATGACACCTCAGTAGTAGTGAGCATCTGAGTAGTGCCCAGATTTGGTTTGTAATGCTGTTAATTAATATGATAAAAGGAACCAGACCCCTTGGAGAAATGGGTGGAGCATGAAATATACAAGATCAGCCATGGACATCTTACAGTGCCATAAAGAAAGGAAATGCTAAAAAATAAATGGACAAGCAAACAGACACCTACTGATGTAGGTAGATCAAAGGGGCCATTGAGTCAACCCAAATAGCCCTCAGTGGCCAAAGCTGGAGCAATTCGAGCAAGAAATAAAGTAATATTGGTTTATATGCCAAACTAGAAACAAATATCCATGAGTCTATATTGATACAAATAAATAAATGGAGTAGAAAGAGAGATTTCTCCTCTGCGGAAACGTTTCAAGTATATTACATACATAGTCTGCCCTCAAGAAGGTGACACACGAGTTTCTATTCCTTAAGCATGGGTCGCACATAGTAACTTCCTTCCAGAGACTACAGTATGGGCGTTGGGGTGGGGAAGACTAACTTTACAATAGAGAAATCTGATAAAAATGATCTCAGTCAAGTGATCAAGGTCAATATAATACATGTGGTAATAAACACTTGATCTGATGTGATGAAAATGGCACTTTATGGTATTCCTCTTCAAAACATGTCAGTTAATAATGATGTATCAATATTGGTTCCTCATGTAGAGCAAGTATACTGAATGAATGTAAAAATGTTAACAGTAGGGGAAATTGGATGTGGGAAATATGAAAACTCTCTGAAGAATCTTTGCAATTTTTCTATAAATCTAAAACTGTTCTTAAAAATAAAGTCTATCAATAACAAAAAGGAATAAATGCCACAGTTAAGAGAAAGAAAGATGATCTGATTTGGTGAAATACAAAATTAACTATGTGCTATTAATAAAAGAAACATATAAAAAGATGTAGAAAGAGTGAATGGGGAAGGCAATGGCACCCTACCCCAGTACTGTTGCCTGGAAAATCCAGTGGACAGAGGGGCCTGGTGGGATGTAGTCCATGGGGTCGCTGAGAGTCGGACACAACTGAGCAACTTCACCTTCACTTTTCACTTTCATGCATTGGAGAAGGAAATGGCAACCCACTCCAGTATTCTTGCCTGGAGAATCCCAGGGATGGGGGAGCCCAGGGGGCTGCTGTCTGTGGGGTCGCATAGAGTTGGACACGACTGAAGCGACTTAGCAGCAGCAGCAGAAAGAGTGAACAGAAACAAATAAGTGGAAAAAGATGTATCAGACAAAATCTAACCAAAAGGAAGCTGGTGCAATTATTTTCCCCCAAAATTTATTTATTTCTGGCTGTGCTCGGTCTTCAGAGAGGTGCATAGGCTTTCTCCAGTTGCAGAGCACAGGCTCTAGAGCCAGTGGACTCAGTAGCTGCGGAGTGCAGGCTCTCCAGTTGTGGTGCGTGTGTGGGCTCAAGAGCACGCAGGCTTAGTTGCTCTGTGGCATGTGGGATCTTAGTTCCCCGACCAGGGATCAAACCTTCACCATCTGCATTGGAAGGTGGATTCTTAACCACTGGACCACCAGGGAAGGCCCCACGTGCAATTTATTTTAAGATCAGAAAATATAGACTTTAAGGCCAAATTCTTTCTAGTGATAAGGAGGCCCACTTCAATAAAAAGTTTAATTCTCCAAAAAGATATAATTTAAAATCATGTGTACTTTAGTAACAAAACTTCTAAATCTCTATCCAAGTAGTGATGACTACAAGGAGAAAAGAAAATCTACAATCATAGTGGGCCATTTTAATACTCTTTTCTCAGTAATTACTGAACAAGTAGATAAAAAACATCAGTAGGAATATAGAATATTTGAACAACATGATGGAAAAAAAAAAAACTTGATTTAATGGATATGTATAATTGACTTGACTGGGAAATGCATTTTTTTCAAAATTCACAGAATATTTACAAAAATTTGTCTGTATGCTGAGCTATAATGCAAAACCTAACAAATTTTAAAAGGCTGAATAACATAGATTGGGTATTCTCAGCTCAATCCAATTAGGAAGGAATCAATGATAAAATGGTAATTTAAAAAGTATGTTTAGAATTGGAATGCACACTGCTAAATAATCAGTTCAAAGAAGAAGTGTTTAGAGAAATTACAGATTACTTTAAATGGAATGATAATAAAAAATACTGCCAATCAAAATGTGTGCGATGAAGTTAAAGCAGTACTTTGAGAGTTTATACTTCAAATGCCAACATAAGCATAAAGAAAGGCCAATTAAATTTAACAGTGTATAAAAATGACAAAGTCAAGTTTATCTCAATAAAGCAAGGTTTTAACATTAGAAAATTAAATTTGTTTTAATATTACTAGATGAATGGAGGGAAATCATGCAATAATTTTAATAGATACAGAAAAATGTTGTCCATTTATTATAATTGCTCAGAAACTTGGAAATAGAAAGGAACTGTTTAATTTAATAAAGGGTTTTGGCAGAAGTAGGGGAAGAGGACTAGAGAAAGCGTTATCTATAATGTTACAACATCGAAAGCTTTGTCTTTGAGCCAAAGAATAAGAGTACTGTCATCAGTTGCCTCAGCATTACTCTAGCCAGTGAAATAAAGCAGGAAAAAAAAGAATAAAAGATACAAAGTTTGAATAAAAAGAAACATTTCATTATTCAAAATATCATTTTATTTATAAAACTCCTATAACATCAAAGGAGAAGTTATTAGAATTAATGAATTTATTAAGATTATTAGAGGGCTTCCCTTGTAGCTCAGTTGGTAAAGAATCTGCCTGCAATGCAGGAGATCCAGGTTTGATTCCTGGGTCGGGATGATCCCCTTGAGAAGGAAATGGCAACCCATTCCAGTATTCTTGCCTGGAGATTCCCTTGGACAGAGGAGTCTGGTGAGCTACAGTCCATGAGGGCGCAAGAGTCGGACACGACTTAGCAACTAAACCACCAAGATTATTAGATAATAAATTAATGTGAAAAATTCAATGATATTTCTCTGTATCAGCAACAGACAAAAAAAAACTTGACATTGTTACAAGGCTCTGGGAAGTACTGTTGGGAGGTCTTCCTCCAGGAAGACCTCTTTCATATGCCTGCATGTTTTGTTGGATATGTCAAGAACTCGTGGTCCTGCCAACTCTTACATGACTCTGATCGTAAGGTTGTTTTGGCACTAAGAGTTCTTGAGAGATGAAATAATGTCTTCCTCTGGGACAAAGAGCAAACTTGCTTATTGCTCACAATAAAATAATGGGTTTTCTCATGCTCAGTGATCCTTAACCATAAAGCAAACCCACTACGTGGACAGATTCGGAACATCTGGGCTCCTTCGTGGGACTCGAATCAAGGAAAACCAGTGCACATGCTTCTTATTGGGAGTAATAAAGAGTTTTCTTTTCTGCAGGAGTCTCCTGTTTTCTGCCAGCATTCGTGAAACAATAATAGGCCAACATTAGCTTGTAAATACAGTGAAATCAAATCTCAGAGCCAAAAAATAGCTGGCAGGAAATCTAGTGACAGATGTGTAAGACCTCTTAGAAGAAAATTATAATCCTTTACTGAGAGACATTAAAGAAGACACGGTAAATTGAGAGAGATTCTGTGTCCACTGACTAGATGATTCAATCTGTGAAGAGGCCTATTTTTCCAAATTAATGTGTAGGATCAATATAATGTCAAGAAAAATACCAAATTTTTTGGTGGAAATTAACAAACTGATTCTAAAATTTATTTGGAAGTTCAAAAAGACAGGAATAGTCAACTCTATTGAAGAAAAGGAATAAGGTAAGAGGTCTTACTCTACAGATATCAAGTTATTTTAAAGCCACAATAATTGAGATGATGTGGTATTGGGTCTGGGATAGTAAAAAACAAAGGTGGCATTGAAGATCAGTGGGCGAGGATAGACTTTTAAATACATAGTACTGAGAAGATTTTTATTCATATGGAAAAAAATGAAAATATATCGCTGCCCACATCATACATTGTGTTGAGCTATAGAAAACTATTATCTTGTAGGCCTAAAACAGTCAAATAAGGGAACTTCATATAATTCTACCTAATAAAAAAAAATTCTAGGTACGTTAAAAAGCTAAATGTAAAAGATAAAACCACAAATACCACAAGAGAATATATTCATGTCTCAAAAAACAAGACCAACAAACCCTGACCATTAAGGGAAAGATTGATAAACCCGATTACATTGAAATCAGAAACTCTCTATCAAAGACACCATAAAAGAGTGGAAAAACAAGCAACTGAGTGAAAAAAGATATTTGAAGTACACACATAACTGACAAATGCTTTCTATCTAGAATATATAAAAATAACTTCTAAGATCAATAGGAAAATGACATAGTAGAAAACATAAATATAATAGAAAAACCATTCAATGAGTTATGTAGATATTTCAAATTTGATGTATTTTATTACACAAAATCAAACAATCATGTCTTTAAACATCACCACCTATCTCATCAGCAATTTTCTTAAGATTCTTGAAGCTGTCAAGCTTAGCATGGTGGATACAAGTTTTTCAAAATTCTAATTTTCTCTTGAGAGCTCAATTTTTTATCACTAGCTGAAAATACTGTCAATTGTTTTCCTCAAAATGACAGGCTCACTTGGCTCATTTTAAAGAAAAGTACTTCCAAAGTCTGAAAATCTGTAGTTAGTCTGTCAGTTGTTCTTTCAAGTAAAAATGGCATTCCATGAAAATAAAAAACCAACTAGTTCAGCTGGTGACTCAAACAATTGCATAAGTTCTTTTCTTTGAGATAATTATTGTACTTGGGTATGCCACAAAAGTCCTTTAAGAATTCTCCCCATTTAGTCATACAGAATTAAAAAGACATGCACTGAGGATCAAGATGCAATACAATTAATTTTTACTTTTTTTATCAAGGACATTCTTAAGGGGAAATGACTCTTTTTTTTTTTTTTTTAAAGTGCTAGTTAAAAATACTGCTATGAGTAGAGTTAGTTGCCATTGCCTTGATTTGTCCTGAGGTGCCTGCAGCTTTACCATGATTGATGCAAATGTCAATGTAATGAAAAAGGTAAATTTTATCTTGTTATTCTTGTAAAGGAGTTTGGATTTTTAGGGTCCCCTGAAAATGGACCCTGTGGATTATCGTTTTTGACAACAGCTGTGCTAGCTGGGTTAATTTCCCAATGTCATCACAAAGCAATAATATAAATGCCTAGATAGTATGTTTAAAAGCTGAGACATCACTTTGCCTACGAAGGTTCATATAGTCAAAGTTATGGTTTTTCCAGTAGTCATGTGTGGATGTGAGAGTTGGACCACAGAGAAGGCTGAGTGCCAAAGAATTAATGCTTATGAACTGTGGTGCTGGAGAAGACTCTTGAGAGTCCCTTGGACAGCAAAGAGATTAAACCAGTTAATCCTAAAAGAAATCAACCCTGAATGTTCATTGGAAGGACTGATGATGAAGCTGAAGCTCCAGTACTCCAATACCTGATGCAAAGAACCGACTCATTGGAAACAACCCTGATTGTGGGAAAGATTGAAGGCAAAAGGAGAAGAGGTGGCAGAGGACGAGATGGTTGAATGGTATTACCAACTCAATGGACTTGAGTTTGAGCAAACTCCAGAAGATATAGAAAAGCCTGGCATGTTTCAATCCATGGGGTAGCAATTAGTTGGAGATGACTGAGCTACTGAACAGCAACAAACATCTAGAATTTAATTTTCTGGTTAACTTTTCCTTTCTTCTATATATAGGGTCTCTTGGGACCATTCTGGATGAGCTAGGAATCAAGGACATGTTGATGGGGGCTATCTGATGGAACTCTTTTGACATTATCCATTTAAGTATGCAACCAACATGACTTTGAGGATGGTTGTGGTGAAGGTCAAAGTTGGAAAGAGGCAATTTCAACTTCTCTTAATTTTTTTTTCAAAACTGGAAGTTATTGGTAGGTATTCTTTAGACTGAGTCAAAAATTTCCTAGGGCCTACATAATCAATAGCCTACTTACTGTATTTTATAGGTTAAGATTCTTTTAGTATCAAATAACAGAAAACCCAACTGAAACTGTCTGAAACAAAAAAGAGGATGTTTTCGCAAATCTAGGTCAGACTGGATTCTGAAGCTTAACTATGTAATCAGAACCCAGTTTCTTTCAGCATCTCTGTTTAGCCTCATGTGGTGTTAGGTTCATTTTGAGCCTGACATTTTTCATGAAAAGAAAAAGGATACACTGGTTCTAAGTGTTTCACCCATAAACCCCAAAATTTAGAGGCAGTGGGAGTTTTATTCCTGGAACTTGCTAAAAAATGTTTGTCTCGATCTTCTGGAACTAATTTGGGACTTTGTTCACCTTGAACCCCTAACTGTGGGCTGGGATAGGATTTTCTTGCTTGGCTTAGGCCTGAACAACTGTGCCCTGTCCTCAGAGGGGTGGTTTTCAAAGGGCAGGGCATGATTTTGCCCCTAGGGGACAGTTTTGTTTGTCAAAACTTGGGTGTGTGTGCATGTGTGTGCAGCTGGTATCTAGTGGGTAGAGGCCAGGGCTGGGCTTTCCAGGTGGTGCTAGTGGTAAAGAACCTGTCTGCCAATGCAGGGGGCATAAGAGACATGGGTTCCATCCCTGGGTCAGGAAGATCCCCTGGAGGAGGATATGGCAACCCACCCCAGTATTCTGTCTATTGTAGAATCCCAATAGACAGGAGCCTGGCAGGCTACAGTCCATGGGGTAGCAAAGAGTCGGACACGACTGAATGACCAACACTTTCATTTTCACCATGATATAAAGTCCACGAGGGCAGATATTTTTGTCTCTTTTGTTCTCTGCTGTATCCCCAGTGCATAGACCAATGCCTGAAACACACTGAGTCCTCCATATATTTGTGCAATGAACAAAACGAATCCATGTCTGCAGCTTCTGTTATTCTCAGTATCCTTCTTGATATCATGATATGTGTTCAGGACCAGCTCTACAATTTACTGGACTTCCTGAAAAATGAAAATGTGGATCACTTTGTTCAGAATTTCAAGATGATGACCGCAGAGCATTAGACCAAGAGTGGGGTTCTTCTAAGTGTGGGGCCTTGTGTGACTGCGTAGGTCACATGTCCATGAAGTTGGCCCTGTATGTGATCCCCAGATGTCTCTGACTCATGCCCTTCCTTTAACTTCAGACCCGTACATGCAGCTGCCCTCTTACTCGGATATCTCAGAGTGCCTCTACCTGACATGTGAGATGGAGTTTCCTGCCTTTGGTTCTTACCTTGTGCCTTCGACTTCCTGCATTGCCACTGTCCGTCCAGTCAGACTCTTACAGGCCATCTTGTGACCTCAGTGTTGCTCATCCACGTGTTCGAGGTCTGTCAATTTACTCTCTAAACATCTCTTGACTATGCCTATCTCCCCAACTCCGCTGAAACCACTTGAGCCCAAGCTATCTCGATTTCTCATCTGAACCACTCCTGACTTGCCCCCCGCCACATCTTGTGCATCCCCTAGTCATTTGCATGAGAGCCAGAGTCAACTCTTTTAAATGCATGTATGATCATCTCTCTCCTTTTTAGAATCTGCTCTCTAACCTCATGGCTTCCCACTACTCTTAAAATGGATCAGAATTCACGTGTGTCTAGCAAGGCCCTGTCTCATGAGGTCCTGCCCTCCTTCACGGGTGCTTCTGTATTACCCACTCACCATCCATCTGCACTCAAGTGGCCCTGGCTTTCTATCAGTTCTTTGCACAGTGAGGACAGACAGGGGGTATTCAGTGACTCTTTGTTGAGTGAGTGAATGAATGAATGAATGTACACACAAATGAAAAAATGAGTGAATGGATTCTCTAGGTCAGGAATACTGCGGGGGCTCAGATGAGAAACTGTATTGAAGGACATGTCTTCCTTTCTGTCTTGTGGGGCCTTTTTGGCAGCGGGCTCTCTGTGTGGGGAGAAACACTCTTGCTTTTGTTATGCAGCACTGTGCCTTGATGAGGCTTCCCTGCTGGCTCAGATAGTAAAGAATCTGCCTGCAAATGTTGGAACCCTGGGTTCGATCCCTGGGTCAGGAAGATCCCCTGGAGAAGGGAAAGGCAATCCACTCCAGTATTCTTGCTTGGAGAATCCCATGGACAGAAGAGCCTGGCAGGCTGCAGTCCATGGGGTTGCAGAGAGCTGGACATGACTGAATGACTAACACTTTCATGTCACACTTTCACCATGCCTTGATGGGGGAAATGGCAGCAGAGGGGCTCTAGTGCCCAGCACATCTGTCCAGTCCATGTGACACCACCAGAGTGAAAACACTGGCTGATGAACCGCAAATTTGTCTATGCCCCTGGGTGTAAGTGGGAGCTGAGGACTCATGTGAAGGTGATAATTTCTGTTCCTCTTCTTTTCTTAGGTCAGGACCTGGGGCAGAGGAATGGCTCTGAAGGTGGCTATGAGCCTTGTGCCTCAGGCAGAATCAGAGCTGGGTTGTGACAAGCTATGGTCCCAATGTCATAGCTGGAGGGGGACAGATGAGTGCTCACTTCTGGAGTGGGGACAGGGCCTTCTCTGAGAAACCAAGCTTCTGTCAGGAGGAAGTTTGGGGTCCATTCTGAGGAGCAGAAGGGTTTCCCAGGTGGCTCAGTGGTAAAGAATCTGCCTGCCAATGCAAGAGGCACAGGTTCCATTGCCGGGTCGGGAAAATCCCCTGGAGAAGGGAATGGCAACCACTCCAGCCTTCTTCCCTGGAGAATCCCATGCACAAAGGAGCCTGGCGGGCTACAATCCATGGAGTCACAGAGTCAGACATGACGGAGCGACTGAGCACGTACACACCGAGGAGCAGAAGGAGACACTCCTTCTTGTGTGGGGCTCAGCAAAGTGGGAGGGCAAGCCTGGGCTGAGACATGGGCATCCAGAACAATGGCCCTGGCAAATGAATATTCTTCGAACGTGTTTCATATCCATGTAGAAGTGAGGGTAAGGATCTGAGCCTCATATGGGGGAATATAAGAGGGCTGAAGTGTTTGGGCTCTCTGTCCCTTGAGCATCTGGGTTGTAGCCCCAGATGCCGCATTTAACAAAACTGAAGCCCCCAGTTCCTCAGAAGCCAGATGGGAGCCTCACGGTAGAAGCTGTCATCTGTGCCGGTGAAGCATGCCCTTTGGGGGCCTAACGCCTGAGCCCACCGGACTTCAACCACAACCAGGTGTGGTCTCCTGTGAGGAGTTTTGATAAATACAGATCTAAGGGAGGATCTCACCCATGAATCTGAAAGAGTGCTATTAAGAGTCTCTGGCGGCTGCTAGGGTCTCTCTGGTCCTGATTCAGTGTCCCAGGGAAGGGTCTGGTTGGGAGATGAGCTGGAACCAGGCTGTCCTTAGACAGTAGCTCTGGACCATACTGGGTTGGCTTTCAACACTGCCTGTTCCTCTTCACCTCTCTTCAGCAAAAGAGTCACTGGTGGGCAGACCTCAGCTGGGCCTGCTTTGTTCCACTCTTGTGTCCTCCGTTCCTTGTTCTCTGGCTTCTCATCTTTTTGCCCCCTCCTGTTCGCAGGTAGCCATCGGCTGACCCATGATAGCAAGCTGAGGCTCTTATTTTGCCCAGGGCATTTTTTAAGGCAATAAGTTGCTTTAGGGAACTAGGTTGGTGAAATTTTAGCTCATAACACTGCTGGGAAGGTAGTTGCGGTTTGAGCCTGATTTTCAACATTTTTATACCTTCACCAAGTTAGCACATTTCCAGTAGTGAGAACGCTTACTTGAAAGCATTTTCTGTGCATTTTAATGTCTACCTCTCACGGTAGTCTGTGAAGTAAGAAGTATGGCTGTTCTTGTTCCCATTTTAGAGATGAAGACATTAAGCTTCAGAGAGGCAAAGGGACTTACCCTGGGAAGTGTTACCAGTAAGTGATAGAAATGGTTCCATCACATATACCACTGACCTAATATTCAGGATTCTTTCCTCTGTTCCTCAAATAAGTCTCAAAGTATGCTATTTTAGAGCTCTATTTGAACTTTAGCATAATTAAAGTTTTTCACTGGATCTCTTTTGTAGACGTGAGATAGGATTAATTTGATTCAATTTACAGCAATTCTGTATTGAGTCCATACAGAGGGCTGGGTTGAATTTTAGGAATAGAAATGGAAAACCTAGCCTCGTCCCCCAAGGAGCTCGCAGATGAGGGGAATACTCTTCTCTCTGGTACTTTCCCAATCCCCCCCAAGCTTTTGGAAAGAAAATATGCTCTCTACTCCACCAAACTGGAGGACTGATTCTTCCAAGGGGTTTGGTCTTGGAAGAGAAACAAATGGTCTAGAAATCTGATAAAGCCAGACCCCAATCGGAGAGGGTCTGTGCTCATTGATCTGGAAGAAAATTCTGTGGTGGAAAAGACCGTGATGGAAAGCAGCACATCTCTTACGGCACCAAGCTGTGAATCCCACATTTTCCTCCCTTGCTGTGAGCTCTGTGGCTGTGTGCATCCCTACAAGAAAGGGATCTCATCAGAAGTTTTTGAGAGACTGAACCAGACCTGTCCCATCTGACCAAGAGAGCTGTCAGTCACACTGGCAGGTGGATCCTCTCCTGATCCCAAATGACCTTTACAGGTAACATAACTTTACAGATGATCTATTATGGTAACGGTGTTTTCTAAGCCACATAACTAGGCCAAGTGGCCCCACAGGCATGGCTGGGACACTAGGAAAGAAAAATCAGCCTGGTGACTCCTCTGAAAAATGGCATCTCTCCCTGCATCCCCCTTCCTGTTGTGGAAGAACTTGTTTGGGAGGGTGAGCTGGGGGAAGGGGTTTAATGGTAGATGTGTGTCTGTCACGTGTTGCAGTAGATTTCTTTCACGGACAACTATCTGTTTTCCCGTTTTGCTCCATTTCTATTTTTGTGACCCAATTAAAAAGTTCTCCCTGACTGGGGGTCTGGTTAGCCTGTTGCTTTCCCCAGCATCGCGGAGGACCCTCTTAGGCAAATAACTTGGATGTACACATTCTCCTGGGGAACACAGGCACTGATGTTGGTCCTCCTTGCTTATTGGATCAGAATCCTGGACCTAAGTAGAGCTTTCTGGCTCCTGCTTTGTTACCCAACTCTCCCTTGATTTCTCTTTTCTTAAGCAACCTTCAGGACATATGAAATCGTGCAGTATCTAGGGATCTTAGACAATCGATACCATTTATTATTGTCCATCAGATGAAGCCACAGAGCCAAAGGTCTAATTTCCCAGTGACCCTAGATTTGAAACTTAATTGATTCCTGGAGAGCCATGACAAATGGAACCATTTGTAAGTCAAACTCTCATTTTCAGTAAGCACCATCTGATAAATTTTACTTTCTGCCTTGGAGTCTAATCTTATATCGCAAAAGTACCCAGAGTAATTCCAACAAAATGAAACTAAAAAAAGCACAGATATATGCTTTTCAAACTTTTATAAATTATATAAAAAGAAATTCAATAGAAAAGCTACAGCAGTGTTCAGTTTGGGCGACTCTTTTGTCTTTTGGACTGACAGGGACCGGCTGAAGCTTCTGAAAAGGTTGCTTCAGGGAGGCTGGTATTGAAGTCGTCTTTTTTTGTGATAAGTCTCCTTAGACAGTGGTTGTTATTTTGCTCCTGAGGGGGCATTTGGCAATGTCTGCAGGTATTTTTGGTGGGTGGAGGGGGGTGAGGGTGATCTAACTGGAGTTTGGTGAGTAGAGACCAGTGACACTGCTAAATATTCTACAATGTGTAAGACAGTTTCCTATAACAAAGAATTGTCTTACCAAAATGTCCATTGTACTGCTGTATTGAAACCCTGCCTTCTAGCAAGCATGGTAATTCAAACTCAGTTAAAATTCAATCATTTCTTGGGTGGGGGACAGAAATGGTGAAAAGTAGATTTACATAAATGTCTCTCAGAGTCTCTAAAGGTACAAGGTGGGGCTGGGGGAGGGGGAGGGCAGGTGGTTGCACCTTGACCTCCCTGGTGATCCCTCTCTCATTTAAGTCAGTAAGTCAGCTGGTTGCCTTTAAAAGCAATCCAGGCTGTCATTGCTGCTCATTGTTTCAGGGTAGCTTTGGTTGTAAATATGAGTTTTGGTTCTTACTCTGTGGGTTTTATTTTTGTGGAGCAGAAAAGTCATAAAAAGTGAGTGTGGGTCACAAATCACACCAGGTATTGCTTGCTCCCAGATGTAATTTACGCATTCCCTCAGAGTTCTCTCTGTTTTCCTTGGATCTTTAAATTTCCTGTACAGCTAGCATATTGAATTTTCATAATTGCCACTGCATTTCTTGTAATTTATACTCATTTCCCAGAAACCTCTAAAGGGCTTATTGTTTGTCAGGAAGAGCAGACCCAAAGCTTTTACACAAGCTATGAATGTGTGCTTAGTGGTCGTCTCTGAGCATAGCGATTCTTATGCAAGGCATTAAAGGCCATCCATATCCCAAAGTACCAGAACAACATCTTCTGATGCCATCCCCCGCCGCCCCCTGCCTCCCAAGAAAGATTGCATAGGAATCAGTCATTTGAGGAGGTTCTGTTAGCTTTTTGGATTCAAGTATTTCCCTGATTGCCACATTTCTTAGTGCTTGAAGTGTTTGAAATGTGTCTGAGTCAAAAAAGCAGACCAAAAAAACCAATTGTCGATGTTGAAAGGACAGCCCTCATCCTAGCTGATTGAATTCTTTTACTGTACATCTCTTTCCAGTTCCTTATGAACACATAAACACAAATTTGGAAAATTTGCTCTATTTAATTTTAAAGGTTTTGAAGCGAGGCTCTTTACTCACATATGTATGGAATATTAATTGGGGAATAGGGAGTTTGGTATCAGTGGATGGAAATAGAAAGAGGCAGTTCTGCCAGTGGGAGGCAGGCCTTTAATCTCTGCACATCCAGGGCCAGTGCCCCTGGGTCTGGTCCATAGCAGGTGCTCACTGCACGCAGATGGTGAGATGACGGAAGAGGAGTATGAGATGCAGTTACGTGTGGACTTACGAGCCTGCTGCATGTTCCTTGAAATCCTGGATTAATATGTCAGCAAATTTGGAAAACTCAGCAGTGGCCACAGTTTTCATTCCAATCCCAAAGAAAGGCAATGCCAAAGAATGCTCAAACTACCGCACAATTCCACTCGTCTCACATGCGACAAAATAATCCTCAAAATTCTCCAAGCCAGGCTTCAGCAATACATGAACAGTAAAATTCCAGATGTTCAAGCTGGTTTTAGAAAAGACAGAGGAACCAGAGATCAAACTGCCAATATTTGCTGGATCATCAAAAAAACAAGAGAGTTCCAGTAAAACATCTATTTCTGCCTTATTGACTATGCCAAAGGCTTTGATTGTGTGGATCACAATAAACTGTGGAAAATTCTTCAAGAGATAGGAATACCAGACCACCTAACCTGCCTCTTCAGAAACCTGTATGCAGGTGAGGAAGCAACAGTAAGAACTGGACATGGAACAACAGACTGGTTTCAAATAGGAAAAGGAGTACATCAAGGCTGTACATTGTCACCCTGCTTATTTAACTTATATGCAGAGTACATCATGAGAAATGCTGGGCTGGAAGAAGCACAAGCTGCAATCAAGATTGGCGGGAGAAATATCAATAACCTCAGATATGCAGATGAAACCACCCTCATGGCAGAAAGTGAAGAGGAACTAAAAACCCTCTTGATGAAAGTGAAAGAGGAGAGTGAAAAAGTTGGCTTAAAGCTCAACATTCAGAAAACTAACATCATGGCATCCGGTCCCATCACTTCATGAGAAATAGATGGGGAAACAGTGGAAATAGTGTCAGACTTTATTTTTGGGGGGCTCCAAAATCACTGTGGAGCCATGAAATTAAAAGACACTTACTCCTTGAAAGGAAAGTTGTGACCAACCTAGACATTAAAAAGCAGAGATATTACTTTGTCAGCAAAGGTCTGTGTAGTCAAGGCTATGGTTTTTCCAGTGGTCATGTATAGCTGTGAGAATTAGACTATAAAGAAAGCTGAACACCGAAGAATTGATGCTTTTGAACTGTGGTGTTGGAGAAGACTCTTGAGAGTCCCTTGGACAGCAAGGAGATCCAACCAGTCCATTCTAAAGGAGATCAGTCCTGGGTGTTCATTGGAAGGACTAATGCTGAAGTTGAAACTGCAATACTTTGGCCACCTGATGCGAAGAGCTGACTCATTAGAAAAGACCCTGATGTTGGGAAAGATTGAAGGCAGGAGGAGAAGGGGATGACAGAGGATGAGATGGTTAGATGGCTTCAGCGACTCAATGGACATGGGTTTGGGTAAACTCTGGGAGTTGGTGATGGACAGGGAGGCCTGGCGTGCTGCAGTTAATGGGGTTGCAAAGAGTCGGACATGACTGAGCAACTGAACTGAACTAAACTGAACTGAAATCCTGGGCAATGGAGACTCTTGTACGTTTCACACAGGAGGTGAGATACGGACCCCTTGGGGTCTTACTCCACCCTGATGTGCCTTATTGCTGCCTGGCAAAGAGATCACTGCTGGGATCATTAGTGGGGAGAAGATGCTACTGGGTTTAGGTCATGTGTTTGGTAATTGCACTGATTACTAATGTTGCCAACATTTCTCTTGCTTAATAACCCACTTTTAAATTTCACCCATGGCAGTTCTTCATTCCCACAACACAGCAGTGATTAAATCTGTGTTCAGATGGTTGTCACTGTACCTGGAGGTCTTAAGCAATGAGTGAATTATGCTCATTTAATCTAGAACATAGCTTTGCATTCAGCCTCTTCAGGAATAAATACAAATTCTTGAGATGCCTTTGAGTTCCACTGTATCCCTTTATCCCTATATCTCTTTAGTCTCCTTTTCCCAGGTAACATTCAGAACGAGATTTCAGGGATGGGTTTTATCTGAATACTATAAAGATCCCTCCTCTGGTAACATAATTCTGACATATGGATTTTGGGAGTGGCTTATTTAAAATAGGACCCAGAAATGTGGCTTATTTAAAAACGGGCCTCTCTTGTCTGATATTATAGAAATCTGATTTTTAGGAAATGAGGCACAGGGAAAGGCTAAGAAAAGTGCTCTGCCCTCTCTGTGTAGGGCATCTGCCTTCCTGCATCTGTGCTCAGTCGTGCCCACCTCTTTGGGACCCCTTGGACGGTAACCCACCAGACTCTTCTGCCAATGGAGTTTCCCAGGCAAGAATACTGGAGTGGGTTGCCACCATCCAGGGGAAATTGTCATATGACTGGAAGCTGGGATTTTGTCCCTGTTTCTCACATGGCCCCAGGGTTGAGGAAAGGCCTGCTGGTACCTGGGAAAGACTAGGAGAAATAAACGTTAAAAAAAAAATTATTATTGCTTCCAAGGCTGGGAATCTGTCCCCCTGTTAAAGTACGCTCTGTGTCTCCCTTGTAACATGGAGATGTGGAGAAAAGCCTCTGCCTGTTGGCCTTGGGATCTCACAGTGCTGTCTGTTCCCGTGAGCCACTCTGTTGCCACACCCCTGCCCAGAGCCTCAGGGAGCCAGGCCAACGTGAATACTCACCACTCTTGGTCCTGCTCACACAGGTTACGCTGCTTCATGCCCTCGGACTCTCCTTCTAACTGCTCCTTCCTTGTCTTTCCTTTGGCAAATTCCTGTTGTCCTAAGACCCAGCCCTCCCGGTAGACCTCCCTGGGGCAGTTCCCTCCATGCCCCTTCCCTGTCCAGCTGGGGAGGAACCTAGCTGGGTTTATGGCACCTAACGCACTGCCGCAGTCCTCTCTGTATTTCCTGGCTCTGCGTGCCTGCAGAACTGAACTGGATGGAAGTTTTCCTCATGACCCTGCTCCTGGGGCTGTTACCTGTCTTGTTGTGGTTTAGTTGCTAAGTTGCGTCCAGCTGTTTTGCGATCCCGTGGACTGTAGCCAGCCAGTCTGTCTATGTGATTTCCCAGGCAAGAATACTGGGGTGGGTTGCCATTTCCTTTTCCAGGGGATCTTCCCCACCCAGGGATCAGACCCACGTCTCCTGCATTGGCAGGAGGATTCTTTATTACTGAGCCACCAGGGGAAGCCCTGTTACTCTGCTGGGTCTCACCTAATGTTACCTGGAGATTAGAGTTGATCTGACCCTGGGCACTGGGTCTGTTCTCAAGGGAGAGAAAGGGAAAATGTTATCCTAGGTGACAAGTCTGAGAAGCAGGAGCTGGAGACTGACTGAGCCTAAGGTAGGCAGCTCAGCAGGCTGTGCCTGTTAGACATTCTCCATTGGTGCCCATAGATGGCACTAGAGCCTTGGCAATCTGGCTACCACTGGGCACCCCAGGCTTGAAGGAACTGGACAATGAGTCAGTCTTTGTGGCTGATCAAGAACTCAGAATCATAGACAGGACCAGTCTGGGTGATGCTGGGGCATCCAGCAGAGGCTGTCACCCAGCAGTGACCTTTCCTGATGGCAAACACAAAAGGGGAAATGGAGAATTCAGAGAGAGTGGGAGATGCAGAAGGAAGAGAGAGCAAGATGAGGAAAGAAGAGAGGAGGAGAAGGAGGTGGAGAGAAGAAGGAGAGGATAGAAATAGTGAGGATATGATGAGAGAATGGGAAAACAGGAGGCAAGGGACACAGATGGATTAGCAAGACACTGAGTGTGAGATCAGCCTGGCTATGTTACTGTGATTTATAATAAATGTATATTTGTCTTCATCCATCTTTCCTGCTTACCATTCCCCAAACCCTTGGGATTTCCTAAACGTTGAGAAGTGATAAAGTTGTCTGGTTAGGTGAATGAGGTGACTTTTGGAAACACCTAAGGATGGGGGCTCGGAGAAGGCAATGGCACCCCACTCCAGCACTCTTGCCCGGAAAATCCCATGGGCGGAGGAGCCTGGCGGGCTGCAATCCACGGGGTCGCGAGGAGTCGGACACGACTAAGCGACTTCACTTCCACTTTTCACTTTCATGCATTGGAGAAGGAAATGGCAACCCACTCCAGTGTTCTTGCCTGGAGAATCCCAGGGACGAATTCCAGGTGGAGCCTGGTGGGCTGCCGTCTACGGGGTCGCACAGAGTTGGATACGACTGAAGTGACTTAGCAACAGCTGCAGCAGCAAGGATGGGAGCTAGTTGCCAGGAGAACCAACCACCTGATTAGACGGTTAAAACTTTCAGCCCCACCCCCTGACCTCCAGGGAGGGAAGAGAGAGAGACTGGAGGTTGGAACAATCACCAAAGGGCCAATGATTTAATCAATCAGATAATACCTAATAAAAATCTAAAAGGATAGGGTTCAGAGTGCTTCCAGGTTGATGAACAGGTAGAGCTCTTCCTGAGATATATCCTGTTATAACAGACCAATGATCCACTGAGGAAGATGTTTCTCTGAATTCTGTGAGCTATGCTGGCAAATTAGTCACCGGAACCTCCAGTTTGTAGCCCATTGGTCAGAAGCACGGGTAGCAATCTGGGCTTGTGACTGGGGTCTGAAGTGGAGGGTGGCCCTGTGAGACTGAGCCCTTTATCTGATTCTCTTTTTTTCCCCACCAAGCGATTTGCAGGATCTTAGTTCCCTGACCAGGAATCGAACCTTGGAGCCTGGCAGTGGGAGCCTGCCATCCTAACCACTGGCCTACCAGGGAAGGCACCTGTACTCACAGTGTTCGAGAACCATTTGTTAGTGTGGGGGAGCCCCCCTCCCCCAACCCACACACCATGGAATTGGGTCTAGCAACCCTTCCACCACCCAAAATGGTGATTCTGGGAAGATGCTTTGGTGAAAGTGATGGGTGAACCTCAGGAGTTGGGGAGGGGCCTGGGCAGAGGCAAAGTCAGCTTCCTGGGAAGAAAGGGGCGTCTCCAGGATTCCCCACTGGACTCCACAAGAGCACGTCATTCCTTCAGGATCTTTTATTAACGTATAGAAAATGTGTTTTAAAAAAGGAACTATACAGAGGCTAAAAGCAACCAGGACTAAAAATACTAGTTAACAATGGTTAACAAGCGGAGATTCCGGTCTTTGAGCTACAGTGCCGTGGAAGGATGGGGGAAAGTTGGTTTGTCCTCTCCTTTCCTCTTGTCTGTTTTTATTTTTATTTTAGCTCACTTAACGCCTGAGGAGTCTGTACTCCATGTGTTCTTGTTTTTTTCCTTTCTTCCATCTAGTCTTTCTAGTCTTTAAGTAAATGCTTTTCTAGGCACAGTGTAGCTACAAAGTGAGTAAATCGATCTTTGTTATTTTTTACCTGAAAAGGCTGTTAAAGGTTAAAACAATAAACTCAAATTTGGAGGGACTGGAGGATTTGGTGTTTGTGATTTCTCAGAACAACAGTCTAGAGACCACTGGGGTGGGTTCCAGCTGCCGAGCCCCAGGTAACAGCTCCTTCAAGGTCACGGTGACTTGCTTAGGGTAGCTGGGAATTCCTAGGGCCTGGAGTGGCTTTGAGGTTGGAATGATAGGAAGGGGGAGTCTGTGTGTTAACAGTACCTCGTGTGGATTCTGAACCTTGCTCTGTGTGGCCGTGGTGTGAGTTCAGCAACGGAGAGGGCACGGGTGGGGCCGGAGGGTTGGCAGGGCAGCACTTCCCCGGCTGACATTTTTTGTAAGCCATGAGGTCTGCTGCGTCTAACACAGAGATGTCACTGCTGCCCAAGCAGCCCCAACATGGGAGAGGACCAGGATGCAGAGATCTCTCCCAGGACACCTATTCCTTACATATAAATGTTGTTCAAATAAGAGAAAGGGGCTCATGTCTGGAGTTCGGGCCAGGCAGTGAAAAATACAAGTTGCCAAGTACTGATTTCCCTGTAAATCCCCCAAAGTAGCCAAGAGAGCTGAGATTATAGCCGCAGTCCTCTGAGCCCCTCTGCCCACTGGGAGGGGAAAGCAGGCGGGGAGACGGGTAAAGAAATCAGGGAATGAACAAAAGTAATTTGTCTCCTGCCTTTTTCTAGCCTCATTCCTCAAAAATTTCCACTGATTTGTCCCTGCAAGGAACCATGAAGGTCCTAGTAACCCTGAGAGTTTGGAAGGAGGGAGCCCAAATCAGTCTTTAACTTACAGGCTTTAGCCTAAACATTTTCGGCATTTCTGCATTTGATACCAACTGCATTGGTTTGAATACATGAATAATAGAATCCTTCCTCTCCCAAATTCAAGAGTAAAACGGACACTCTAGGAGCACGTGCCATGCTTATTCTGGGGTGTCCCCCTTCTCAATCCTGGCCACGCCTCCTGCCTCAGTTTGAGAAGAATGACCCTGGAATGCCCACTCTTCTAATGTTGGCTGAAGACAGAGGCTTCATGTTCTCCAAAGAGTGGGGTTGGGGAAATAGTGTTTGTGTTCTGGTCCTTATCTTCTCCTCCCAACCCACGGTGACCCTCTCCTTCATTTCCCAAATTAAAAAAAAAAAAAGGAAAACGTTGCCAGGATGTTTCTTACTTCTGATGGTGAGATTGAAGGCCCCCTGGAGTATGTGGCAAAAATGATGCAAGAATTCCCTTTTCTTAAAAGACAGAGAGGAGAGAGGAAGTGGCCCCTTTGTGAGGACATTAGCAGATCCAAGATGGTGGCCACGTGGCTGAATAAATATGAAGGGCAGCAGCCTCATGAAGCCGCACAACCATGGACTTTAGAATTAGAGAGTTTCCTGTTATGGTTCTACTTAGCAGCTGTGTGACTTTGGGTGTGTTACTTAATCTTCTTGTTCTTCTATTCACTCATCTGTAAGATGATTAAACTTGGGTCAAGATGTGGTGAAGATTTAACAGAGTAATAGATGTCAAGCTTCTAACACAGTATTTGGAAAATAAAAGATATATAATCAATACCGTTTCTGTTTTCATTTGGGGAGAGAAAAGCTTAAGAGCCTATGGCAGATCTAAACTCACCTCTGTTACTAATAAGCTGTGTGAACTTGGGCAAGTTGCCTAACCTCTTTGGGCCTCAGTTTCCTGGAGAATGAAACAAGAGAGATGGTTTAGATGAGCTTCAGAGGTCCTTCCAGCTCTGAAGGTTCCCAACACTGGCTGTTTGGAAGCTGTGTTGAGCACATTACTGAGCAACACAGCGTCTTCCTGGGTAGCTGCCAAACCAGTGATGGGAAGAAAACAATAGAAAACAATGTGATCATCCATTCATTCACCTCCTCACCACGCATCTGGACCCAAACCCTCTCTCAAGGCTTCAGTGTTCCAGGCCTCCTGGGATGTCTGCACTGCCACTCATGAACGCCCATAAGCCAATGCGAGTACCTGGGAGAGTGGAACCGTGAGACCAGAAGGGTTAAATGAATAGGAAATTTAGCACCAGTCCAGCCTCACTGCTGACAATGAGGAGCTGTTTTAGGAAATTAACAGCAGACAGGGGTTTTTCTGAGGAACAGGATCTGTGTTCTTTGGATGCTCTGCCGTAGCCTTATGAAGCTTGGGGAAGGAGTGAGAATTTCCGGTGGGGAGGAAGTGCAAGTCTGTCCAAAGACGGCGAGGTTTGCCAAGGACATTTGGACACTGAAGTGCTGCAGGTGCAGTGAAGTCATGCTTCAGGCAAGGGGTGACCTTGAAAAATTAATCAGAAATGCTGGAGATGGCAAATCGGGTTTGTGGCTGCTGTGAGGAAAAAGCGAGGTCCAGGCAGACAGGTGGAGCAAGCAAAAAAAAAAGCCGCTTTGCTTCTCATTTCTGTGGTGTGAAGACCTCTGGTGCCTTTGCTCCTCCTCGTGTGAAGAGGGGGAACTGACGGGAGCTCTGGTTGGGGGCCAGAACTCAAAGGACTAATGCTGGTTCCTTTTCCAGGGCTCCTCACGCCTGGTCTCTGTTTTGTTTATTTGCTATTTTTACTGCGGGGCCATCTCTAAAGAGCTTGCTTTTAGTCTCCAATGACCCATCAGCTTCTTTTTTATGTTATTTTGTGTTTTGCATTTAATTTTTCCTTCCCAGTTGTTTCTCAAAGCTTGACGAGCCCAGAATAGACCATAAATCCAGCCTGGATACAGTTAGGATGAATTCGAGCCATTCTCTCATATTGGACCTATACCAACACACCCATTTTCCTGGAGATTTTTCCTTATTTGTTTTTAAGAGTTTTCCTTTAGCCTGTGGGTGCTCATTTGGCCTGGTATGACAGAATGCTCCAGAATTGCTGAGGAAAACTTTGTCCCATCTGTATGGGGTTGAGTGGTAGAAGCAACCAAGGTTTAGGGATGCATTTAGTCAAAGATCTTCAGGGTCTTGGCCAAGGGACCCTGAGGTAGAACCAGAGAAAGGCTATAGGCCGTGCAGCAGCTAGCCCCGTGACTCGTCCTTAGAGCAAAGAACCTCTCTGCCATTGTTGCTGAGAGGAAAACACACCACCCAGGAAGGCTGAATCAGCAGCTCTTGGTATCTGGAGGTTTGTGCAGGAAGCAAGACTCCTAAACTTCCCAGATTCTTTATAGGCCTCTGGGGTCCCAAGGCCCTTCTTGCAGCTGTGGCAATTTTGAGACAAGTGAAAGTAGATCACCCCACCCTCTTGGGATTATTGAAACTGAAGTGTGAATCATGAGGTTCCTTATCAAAGTCTTAAGAATGGACAGTGAGATGCAAATATAGTTCCCCCTTTTGTTGTTCAGTCACTCAGCCATTTCCGACTCTTTGCAACCCCATGGACTACAGCAAGCCAGGCTTCCCTGTCCTTCACTATCTCCCAGAGTTTGCTCAAACTCATGTCCATTGAGTCCAGGATGCCATCCAACCAGCTCCTCCTCTGTCACCCCCATCTCCTCCTGCCCTCAATCTTTCCCAGCATCAGGGTCTTTTCCAATGAGTTGGCTCTTCCCAGAAGCCCACTAGGCTCCTCTGTCCATGGAATTTCCCAGGCAAGAATACTGGAGTGGGTTGCCATTTCCTCCTCCAGTGGATCTTCCCAACCCAGGGATCAAACCCACGTCTCCTGCACTGGCAGCAGATTCCTTACCACTGAGCCACCTGGGATGCCCTAGTGTCTCCCTTGGAGGGAAAGAAATGGAAGTAAGGGATTAGATTGAAGGGGAGTCTGGTGACAAGAAAGCAAACCATGGAAAAGCACATATCCTGAGTAAGTGGTTCCACCTTTCCTGAAAATCTGAGTGGAGGGTAAAAAAAAGAAAAAGAATGTTTGCATGCTCCAGGAGTATTTGCAAATCCAGGTGTATTTGCAAATCCAGCCACTAGCTAGTCTGTTTCAACCCCCTCTGCTTGTTGCACCCACTGTTCTCACAGATCCCGTTTATCCTCCAGAAGAGAGGACAAAGAGGAAGTCATAAGCCCGCTCTCAAATGATGCTTTTAAAAGGGCTCTTTGAGAAGATTCCATAATGACCTGTTGTCCCTTCATCTATGGCTCGGTTCTGGGACTGGATTTTGAAAGTATAAATGTGATTAAAGACTGCTTGGTTTGGCACTGAACTCATTGGCAACCTTGGTTCTTCACATTTGTCTTTGAAATAACAGCCTCACTGTGCAGAGAGCTGCTGGCTTCCCAGGGGGGAGGGCATAGGTGTTGGGTGTCTTACATACTCCATGAGTAGCGGAGTGGGGATCTGGTAGATGAAGCGTAGGGTGGATTAACCTATTTCCGGAATTTTGCTTTGCATTTTCTTGCTACCACTTTTGTTGTTTCTTTTACAGATCAGTCAGCTAGTTTTCCTGGGTCCTGGTCTGGTATGAGTTCTGAAAACCTGGAGGCACTGTGTCCTCAACCCCATCATCAGAAGGCGACTGGGAGATGTCAACGCCACCTTGTGGTCATGCTTAGCAAGTTTCCCTCCTCCAGCTGAAGTGAAAGTTGCTCACTCCTGTCTGACATTTTGCGACCCCATGTACTCTTGCCTGGAAAATCCCATGGACAGAGGAGCCTGGTGGGCTGCATCCATGCGGTAGCTAAGAGTCGGACACGACTGAGAGACTTCACTTTCACGCATTGGAGAAGGAAATGGCAACCCACTCCAGTGTTCTTTCCTGGAGAATCCCAGGGATGGGGGAGCC
>SJYT01020028.1:131702-147331 GCA_006410635.1 Cephalophus harveyi | reverse complement strand
AAATTTGCTCTCATATTGAGTGCAGTACTTTCACAGCATCATCTTCCAGGATTTGAAATAGTTCAACTGGAACTCCATCACCTCCACTTGCTTTGTTCATAGTGATGCTTTTAAGGCTCACTTGACTCCACATTCCAGAATGTCTGGCTCTAAGTCAGTGATCACACTATCATGATTATCTTGGTAGTGAAGATGTTTTTTGTATGTTTTTGTGTGTGTGTGTATTCTACCACCTCTTCTTGATATCTTCTGCTTCTGTTAGGTCCATACTGGTCGTAGCAAATACCCTCCTCCAACAGCACAAGAGAAGACTCTACACGTGGACATCACCAGATGGTCAACACCGAAATCAGATTGATTATATTCTTTGCAGCCAAAGAAGGAGAAGCTCTATACAGTCAACAAAAACAAGACCAGGAGCTGACTGTGGCTCAGATCATAAACTCCTTATTGACAAATTCAAACTTAAATTGAAGAAAGTGGGGAAAACCACTAGACCATTCAGGTATGACCTAAATCTAATCCCTTATGATTATACAGTGGAAGTGAGAAATAGATTTGAGGGACTAGATCTGATAGATAGAGTGCCTGATCAACTATGGATAGAGGTTTGTGATATTGTACAGAAGACAGAGATCAAGACCATCCCCATGGAAAAGAAATGCAAAAAAGCAAAATGGCTGTCTGGGGAGGCCTTACAAATAGCTGTGAAAAGAAGAGAAGCAAAAAGCAAAGGAGAAAAGGAAAGATATAAGCATCTGAATGCAGAGTTCCAAAGAATAGCAAGAAGAGATAAGAAAGCTTCCTCAGCCATCAATGCAAAGAAATAGAGGAAAACAACAGAAAACAACTAGAGATCTCTTTGAGAAAATCAGAGATACAAGGGGAACATTTCATGCAAAGATGGATTCATTAAAGGACAGAAATGGTATGCACCAAGTAGTTACCATATTCCATATGGTGAGAGCTTTAGTTCTGCAAGGCTTCTCTGGTGGCTCAGCTGGTATGGAATCTACCTGCAATGTGGGAGACCTGGATTCAATCCCTGGGTTGGGCTGGAGAAGGGACAGGCTACCCACTCCAGTATTTTGACCTGGAGACTTCCAAGGACAGAGGAGCCTGGTGGGCTATAGTCCATGGGGTCACAAGGAGTCATACAGGACTGAGAGACTTTCACTTTCACTTAGTTCTACAGATGAGCTCAACATAATGTTATGTGTGTTCTTTGAAGGGGAACCAGAACGCTGCCCCAAAGCTGCACCGTTGCTTCTTGACTGTTCCTCGCTTGTCTCTGTATCCCCTTCCCTCCCTGATTAGCAGCTATTTGAAGCTGCCCTTTGGAATTCAGGGAACGGGACACAGAAAGCCTTTGTGCCCAAAAGTCACACAGGTCCCTGCTTCACTTCAGCCTCCCTGTAATAGAGGGAAACAAACAAACAAACAAACAAGAAAACTCAGTATTATTTCCTTGTGCTGTATCAGACAAGGTATCAATAAGGCATGTTTAATGAAGTAAAAAATAAATAAATAAATAAGTGGTCTGTTATCTTCTTCTTCTGAGGTTGAATTGAGGCACGGATGACTCCTTCTACAATCTGAAAATTATACTTAATGTACGGATTTCCTCTCAGTTTACTCGATATTTCAGGGAGGAAAAAGTTTATGAAAAGACGAGCAATCCTCTATCTTGGTACAGACCCTTTCTCTTCCAGGGAACACACTTTGCTGACGGCTAATGTCTACTCTCTAGGTGAGTGATTGCAACATCGTGATTATCTTGGTTGTGAAGATCTTTTTTGTACAACTTTTCTGTGTATTCTTACCACCTCTTCTTAATATCTTCTGCTTCTGTTAGGACGACTTCTGTCCTTTATCGAGCCCATCTTTGCATGAAATATTCCCTTGGTATCTCTAATTTTCTTGAAGATATCTCTAGTCTTTCCCATCCTGTTGTTTTCCTCTATGTCTTTGCATTGATCTAGAGGAGGGCTGTCTTATCTCTCCTTGCTATTCTTTGGAACTCTGCATTCAGATGCTTATATCTTTCCTTTTCTCCTTGGCTTTTTGCTTCTCTTCTCTTCACAGCTATTTGTAAGGCCTTGACTTCCCTGGTGGCTCAGACGACTAAGCGTCTGTCTACAATGCGGGAGACCCGAGTTCGATCCCTGGGTCGGGAAGATCCCCTGGAGAAGGAAATGGCAATCCTCTCCAGTACTCTTGCCTGGAAAATCCCATGGACAGAGGAGCCTGGTAGGCTATAGCCCATGGGGTCGCAAAGAGTCGGACACGACTGAGTGACTTTACATTACCTATGATTATACAGTGGAAGTGAGAAATAGATTTGAGGGCCTAGATCTGATAGATAGAGTGCCTGATGAACTATGGAATGAGGTTCGTGACATTGTACAGGAGACAGGGATGAAGACCATCCACATGGAAAAGAAATGCAAAAAAAGCAAACTGGCTCTCTGAGAAAGTGAAAGTGAAGTGGCTCAGTCGTGTCCGACTTTTTGCGACCCCATGGACTGTAGCCTATCAGGCTCCTCTGTCCATGGGATTTTCCAGGCAATAGTACTGGAGTGGATTGCCATTTCCTTCTCCAGGGGATCTTCCCGACCCAGGGATCGAACTCGGGTCTCCCGCATTGTAGACAGACGCTTAGTCGTCTGAGCCACCAGGGAAGTCAAGGCCTTACAAATAGCTGTGAAGAGAAGAGAAGCAAAAAGCCAAGGAGAAAAGGAAAGATATAAGCATCTGAATGCAGAGTTCCAAAGAATAGCAAGGAGAGATAAGACAGCCCTCCTCTAGATCAATGCAAAGACATAGAGGAAAACAACAGGATGGGAAAGACTAGAGATATCTTCAAGAAAATTAGAGATACCAAGGGAATATTTCATGCAAAGATGGGCTCGATAAAGGACAGAAGTCGTCCTAACAGAAGCAGAAGATATTAAGAAGAGGTGGTAAGAATACACAGAAAAGTTGTACAAAAAAGATCTTCACAACCAAGATAATCACGATGTTGCAATCACTCACCTAGAGAGTAGACATTAGCCGTCAGCAAAGTGTGTTCCCTGGAAGAGAAAGGGTCTGTACCAAGATAGAGGATTGCTCGTCTTTTCATAAACTTTTTCCTCCCTGAAATATCGAGTAAACTGAGAGGAAATCCGTACATTAAGTATAATTTTCAGATTGTAGAAGGAGTCATCCGTGCCTCAATTCAACCTCAGAAGAAGAAGATAACAGACCACTTATTTATTTATTTATTTTTTACTTCATTAAACATGCCTTATTGATACCTTGTCTGATACAGCACAAGGAAATAATACTGAGTTTTCTTGTTTGTTTGTTTGTTTGTTTCCCTCTATTACAGGGAGGCTGAAGTGAAGCAGGGACCTGTGTGACTTTTGGGCACAAAGGCTTTCTGTGTCCCGTTCCCTGAATTCCAAAGGGCAGCTTCAAATAGCTGCTAATCAGGGAGGGAAGGGGATACAGAGACAAGCGAGGAACAGTCAAGAAGCAACGGTGCAGCTTTGGGGCAGCGTTCTGGTTCCCCTTCAAAGAACACACATAACATTATGTTGAGCTCATCTGTAGAACTAAGTGAAAGTGAAAGTCTCTCAGTCCTGTATGACTCCTTGTGACCCCATGGACTATAGCCCACCAGGCTCCTCTGTCCTTGGAAGTCTCCAGGTCAAAATACTGGAGTGGGTAGCCTGTCCCTTCTCCAGCCCAACCCAGGGATTGAATCCAGGTCTCCCACATTGCAGGTAGATTCCATACCAGCTGAGCCACCAGAGAAGCCTTGCAGAACTAAAGCTCTCACCATATGGAATATGGTAACTACTTGGTGCATACCATTTCTGTCCTTTAATGAATCCATCTTTGCATGAAATGTTCCCCTTGTATCTCTGATTTTCTCAAAGAGATCTCTAGTTGTTTTCTGTTGTTTTCCTCTATTTCTTTGCATTGATGGCTGAGGAGGCTTTCTTATCTCTTCTTGCTATTCTTTGGAACTCTGCATTCAGATGCTTATATCTTTCCTTTTCTCCTTTGCTTTTTGCTTCTCTTCTTTTCACAGCTATTTGTAAGGCCTCCCCAGACAGCCATTTTGCTTTTTTGCATTTCTTTTCCATGGGGATGGTCTTGATCTCTGTCTTCTGTACAATATCACAAACCTCTATCCATAGTTGATCAGGCACTCTATCTATCAGATCTAGTCCCTCAAATCTATTTCTCACTTCCACTGTATAATCATAAGGGATTAGATTTAGGTCATACCTGAATGGTCTAGTGGTTTTCCCCACTTTCTTCAATTTAAGTTTGAATTTGTCAATAAGGAGTTTATGATCTGAGCCACAGTCAGCTCCTGGTCTTGTTTTTGTTGACTGTATAGAGCTTCTCCTTCTTTGGCTGCAAAGAATATAATCAATCTGATTTCGGTGTTGACCATCTGGTGATGTCCACGTGTAGAGTCTTCTCTTGTGCTGTTGGAGGAGGGTATTTGCTACGACCAGTATGGACCTAACAGAAGCAGAAGATATCAAGAAGAGGTGGTAGAATACACACACACACAAAAACATACAAAAAACATCTTCACTACCAAGATAATCATGATAGTGTGATCACTGACTTAGAGCCAGACATTCTGGAATGTGGAGTCAAGTGAGCCTTAAAAGCATCACTATGAACAAAGCAAGTGGAGGTGATGGAGTTCCAGTTGAACTATTTCAAATCCTGGAAGATGATGCTGTGAAAGTACTGCACTCAATATGAGAGCAAATTTGGGAAATTCAGGAGTGGCTACAGGACTGGAAAAGGCCAGTTTTCATTCCAATCCTTAACAAAGGCAATGCCAAAGAATGCTCAAACTACCACACAATTGCACTCATCTCACACACTAGTAAAGTAATGCTCAACATTCTCCAAGCCAGGCTTTAGCAATATGTGAACCATGAACTTCCAGGTGTTCAAGCTGGTTTTAGAAAAGGCAGAGGAACCAGAGATCAAATTGCCAACATCCACTGGATCATCAAAAAAGCAAGAGAGTTCCAGAAAAACATCCATTTCTGCTTTATTGACTATGCCAAGCCTTTGACTGTGTGGATCACAAGAAACTGTGGAAAATTCTGAAAGAGATGGGAATACCAGACCACTTGACCTGCCTCTTGAGAAACCTATATGCAGGTCAGGAAGCAACAGTTAGAACAGGACATGGAACAACAGACTGGTTCCAAGTAGGAAAAGGAGTACATCAAGGCTGTATATTGTCACCCTGCTTATTTAACTTATATGCAGAATACATCATGAGAAATACTGGGTTGGACGAAGCACAAGCTGGAATCAAGATTGCCGGGAGAAATATCAATAACCTCAGATATGGAGATGACACCACCCTTATGGCAGAAAGTGAAGAGGAACTGAAAAACCTCTTGATGAAAGTGAAAGAGGAGAGTGAAAAAGTTGGCTTAAAGTTCAACATTCAGAAAACTAAGAACATGGCATCTGGTCCCATCACTTCATGGCAAATAGATGGGGAAACAGTGGAAACAGTGTCAGACTTTTTATTTTGGGGGGCTCCAAAATCACTGCAGATGGTGATTGCAGCCATGAAATTAAAAGATGCTTACTCCTTGGAAGGGAAGTTATGGCCAACCTAGACAGCATATTCAAAAGCAGAGACATTACTTTGCCAACAAGGTTCCGTCTAGTCAAGGCTATGGTTTTTCCAGTGGTCGTATATGGATGTGAGAGTTGGACTGTGAAGAAAGCTGAGTGCTGAAGAATTGATGCTTTTGAACTGTGGTGTTGGAGAAGACTCTTGAGAGTCCCTCGGACTGCAAGGAGATCCAACCAGTCCATTCTGAAGGAGATCAGTCCTGGGATTTCTTTGGAAGGAATGATGCTAAAGCTGAAACTCCAGTACTTTGGCCACCTCATGCGAAGAGTTGACTCATTGGAAAAGACTCTGATGCTGGGAGGAATTGGGGGCAGGAGGAGAAGGGGACGACCGAGGATGAGATGGCTGGATGGCATCACTGACTCGATGGATGTGAGTGTGAGTGAACTCCAGGAGTTGGTGATGGACAGGGAGGCCTGGCATGCTGCAATTCATGGGGTTGCAAAGAGTTGGACACGACTGAGTGACTGAACTGAACTGAATGGTGATGAGAGAGGCCAGATTTTAAAATAAACAAAAAAGGAAAATACACCTTATCTTTCCCCCTTCAATGTTAGTTTCTAATTTTGTCTATACATGTAGTAATTTTAGCATGGGTCTGAGTTACACCCCTTGATGTTCAGGGCTCTGTCTGAACAGATATGGGCCTAATAGATTTGAGGGAATTCTTTTTTTAATAGATACAAATCCATTTCAAAATGGACTTGACTTGTTAAAGACAAAGCTGACAGCCTAGTAAATGAATAAACAGTGTAAACAAGACATTGAAATGTCAGGAGGTAAGAGCACCGTCTTTTTGAGATAGCAGGCGCTTAAGTTGAGATAGCAAGAACAAATGCCCCCCCACCACCCACTCGGACACTGTAGCCTTGGAATGCCATCCAGCCAGCAGAGTAAGGGGGGTGAATATACGTATTTTCAATAAAATGATTTTGTTTTTTCAAAAGAACAGTGATCATGGGAAGCTGAGATAATGAGCACAGAACAGAAGTTGTTTTGAAAGTGGAAGAAGCATGGATTTGGGAGACTTAAGCCTCGGGAGGACTGTCAATCAGGCGCCGACGTGCAATGTGGTGGGTTAGGTTGTGAGGCCCTGACTCCCCGTTCTGTTCTGCCCTTTAGGAGTTGTGAGCCCCCGCCAGCTTAACTCCTTTGTGCCCAGTTCCCTAAGATGTGAGTGGGCATCATCATAAGCGCCTGTTTAATCAGCAGGTTGCATAGATTCTACTAGCTTAAATGTTAAAGTGCACAGACACGAATCTGTTCTCTATGTCTGTGTCTCTATGCCTGTTCACTAGTACCGTTTTTCTAGATTCCACAGGCATGCATTAACATACTATATATATTTTTCTCTTTCTGACCTACCTCACTCTGTATGAGAGTCTAGGCTCTAGTTTGCATGCCCTTAATGGCACTCTCTCTGCCATTCCCAAATAAGCTCTTTCCCCACCCTGCTGGTAAAAAATAAATAAATAAAGTCCATAGAGAGGACTTAGGACAGTGTATGGTACATAATACCAAATGATATTAACAAGAAACAATCTTTGAAACAATGGCAGTGGTGGAGAGCAGTATTTGAAAATACATTTAGGGATGGAAGCCATGGATCAGTATTCTTTTTAAAGATCCTCAGGTAATTTCAGTAAAAAGCAATATGTGGAAACCACTAATCTAGGCACACTGAAAGAAATAAAGTGACATCTTCTAGGAGTCATATGAAAGTGAGCCCTCTGAGGGAATAGTCCAGTGCGTAGGGCAGGGACTCTGCTTTATATGGGGATGGGTTGACCCTGTGAATTGCAGACCTTTATAGATTCTGGAAATGAGGTGCTTTGGTGTAGGAGACCCTGGATTTGCACAGAAGGAAACCTTGCCCACCATCAAAGCTGAAGTAAGCCCAGTGGTGACTAAGGTATTCCAAAGAGTAGAGATAATTCCCTTGAATTTCCTAGCCTATACCAACTCATACGGCTCTGCTATGGGTTTAGAAATAAAGAACATTATTATCCTTCAATCAACTCTTAATTTTCACTGAGGACTGATGCTGAAGCTGAATCTCCAATACTTTGGCCATCTGCTGTGAAGAGCCAACTCACTGGAAAAGACTCTGATGCTGGGATTGAGGGCAGGAGGAGAAGGGGACCACTGAGGATGAGATGGTTGAATGGCATCACTGACTCAATAGAGATGAGTTTGAGCAAGCTCTGAGAGATGATGAAGGATAGGGAAACCTGGCTTACTGCAGTCCATGGGGTTGCAAAGAGTTGGACACGACTGAGAGACTAAGCATGCATGCAAATTCAAAAGTATATTTTTTCAGTAATGAGTAAGATAATCTGAGTACTACTGAATACAGTTTCTGTCACAAGCAAGAGCTAGAAAAAGTTGAGAAAGATGATTCATGGAAGAGCCTTTTAAATCTTCAATTTATCAAAAAGTATTTCAGTGGCTTCAAAGATGATCCAGAAGAACAATTTGTTTTATGAAACAAACACATTTTCCACATGATCTTAGATTTTCTCCAATGCCTTAATACTCACTCATATTTCTCCAATGATATTGAACAAACAATATATGCCACTAATATAAAATCAACAAAATGTTATCAGTCTGTCAAGTCTGAAATACAGTGCAAGAATCAAAAGTAAATTCCTTTCATCCAAATAAAGGCAACTGAGGGAAAATCAAGTCTGATGAAATTGAAAAGGATCATCTTTAGAAACATCATGTGATCTGTGAAAATTAAACACTCATTCACTTATAAGAATAGCACATCTTACCCCAAATCATTGCAACCCAACATAAAATAATTTTTAAAAGCTTAAAGCAAAAGTTAACATATCAATGGCTCATTATAAACTGAATCAACTGAAATAAAGAGGATTCCAGTTTTTTTCCTGAGTCAAAGTGTTCTCACTGAATAATATCCCGTAACAGTACATTACTGTTGTTGGAGCTGACAGTGGAGCAGGGATGCTGGAGTATGCCGTATTTCAGATCTCAACATGTCCAAGGAAGGGCAGAGGACTGTTGAAGGGACGGAAAGCCTGCAGTCACTCAAGGTAATCTGGGAAAGAAACAAAACCCAAGAGGGGCTCAGCTGTGGATGAAATGGACTCACCAGGCCACAGGCGAGTCTGGCAAGGAAAGAGGCAAGTCCATTCTGGGTAGACATAAATGTTCTGTTTCTTCAGAGACAGGTTTCTCTACCAGGTATAGATATAGCCCACGAATAAAGGTAACCAAAGACTGTCTCAGGTCAACAAAAGATGGGAGAGCTCACTGCCAGAAGAGCAACATTATAAAGGATGAAGGAAGTACGTGAGAGCTAAAGAAAAGTGATACTGGATGGAAATTAACCTGTTTGTACAGGAATGTGAATAACCATCTTTTGTAAATACAAATTATCTAAATCATGTTGTTTTCCCATTTCAGCATCAATAAAATAATCAAACATTTAAATGATAATAATGGGGTTCAGGCTTGATGACATAAAAATGTGTGACATGGCACAGTGGATGAGAGAGGAAAGGATAGAATGCTTTGAGCACCTTACATCACATGAGATATAGTATAATATCATTTGAGGATAGATGATAGGACAAAGACAGGTACAGTGAACCCCAAAGCAATCGGTGAAATTAGTAATTAAATAAGTGAATGAACATTTTTAAAAAAGGTTTCATGAGAAGCCAAAAGTGATAATAAAATGGGAACACAAGAATACATTTAATTCAAGCTAAAACAGGAAAGAGGAAAAATAGAGTAAGCAACAGATGGGGCAAATAAAAGACAGTTTTATTTAAACTAGAAGACAGTTTTTATTTAAAATAAAAGACAGTTTTATTTAAAACTGGATGTCAGATTTAAATTAAAACACATTAATAAGCATGTGAAAGATTAACGTCCTGAATGATAAAATTAAAGGCTGAGATTGAGGGACTGAGTAAAAAAGACCGAACCGACCACAGGCTGTCTAATAGGGCACACATCACTACACAGCACAAATGACTCAAGGGCAACAGAATAAGAGATACATCATAGAAGTCCAACTCAAAAAAGTGTAGATCGGCTGTAATGCCATTAGACAAAGCCAGCTTCAGAACAAGCAATATTACCAAGGAAATATAGAGACGCTGCATGAAGACTAAGGGGTTAGTTCATCTAGAATTATAAAATGATTGGACTGATGTATGAGAGAAAGTTTGAGGGAAAACATATTTGAGGATGAGAACGACACGTCATTTTTTAAAGATTCTCCAGTAATTTTAATAGAAGGGAGACTCGCTTGCCTGTCGAGATCTTGCCCATCTCAGATAACGACGTTAGAGCATCAGCATCATGGCAGCCAGCAGACGTTAGAGCATCAGCATCATGGCAGCCAGCAGACGTTAGAGCATCAGCATCATGGCAGCCAGCAGACGTTAGAGCATCAGCATCATGGCAGCCAGCATCGGCAGTGCCGGCAGTGGGAGCTGTCAGTCACATCACAGGATGTGAAGTCAGCACTTCTCTGTGAAGCACCACTCACCTCCCCAGCAGTGCTTCCCAACTGAGCAGTATTTCAGCAACAGGAAATCGGTACCTATTAAAAACAACCAGAAAGAAACGTCTGATCCAGTGAATGCATTTATTCCAAGGATGCTCTAGATGATGCTGGTCATACCCGTAAGGCAGGCCCCCTTCAGCAGCAACTGCAGAAAGTGATTTTAGGTCTTTGTGTTGGAAAGAGTCGTGTCACTTTTTTTTCCCTGAGCAATTGATTTCTCTTTTGTCTTGCATTCCAAGCAGCTCAGAATCACGTATACAAGTGGCCAGGATTTGAGAATACTTGTTTTGTTTCTAACTTCATCTCTGCATTAGTTTCTTTTTCTTTCTTAATGTTGGCCTTTCATAAATGTCTTATTTATGTCTGTCCTGTTGTGTTAAATTGGTTTGGAGAATAAGGCAGAGGACAGACACACAGGTGAGTAGATGATAGATCGATAAATAGATAGATGATAGATAGATGAGCACATAGATCAGCCTCTGTGTGTGAGTGTGCATGCTAAGTCGCTTCAGTCATGTCCAAATCTGCGACCCCATGGACTGTCGCCTGCCAGACTCCTCTGTCCATGGGATTCTCCAGGCAGCAGAAGGTTGCCATGCCCTGCTCCAGGGGATCTTCCCAACCCATGGATTGAACCCACATCTCTTGTGTCTCTTGCATTGGCAAGTGGATTCTTTACCACTAGAGCTACCTGGGAAGCCTGTCAACATCTATAGCTATGTCTATATTTATCTATAATATTAAAGCCAGTAACTTTCCATGCTCTGCACATCTTGCTTCTTTAATTCCATTCATCCTAATCTTCTGCAAGTTTGTCAAATGCTGCCTGCAGAGGCAAGGACTGAGAGCTGGGTGTGTAGGGGTGGGGTAGGCAAGCCCAGGGAGCAACAGTCTTAGAACCAGACACAAACAAAGCTCTCTGGATTTCTACGCCCAGACCAGGGGCATGAGATGGGAGGGTGGGAGGTGTCTGATGAAGACTATGGGTAATCTCCATTACTGATCTGGTGCTGGGCTGACCCAGCCACAGGTTAGGCTGGTAACTAAACATTTTGTTTAACAACTGGACAGCGTTATCGTGTGTATTCCCATTTTGCTTTTATCATCATCTTTCATCAGTCTGTATTTGCTTGTCTTTTCAATTCACAGTGGGCACCTTTGTAAGGTATGTAATTTTGCTTTTCACAGCTTTGTCACACACAAGGGCAAAATTTTTGAACTAGAAAGAGCAAGCAGGGGACCCTGGTGGTCCAATGGTTAAGACTTTGCCTTCCAATGCAAAGCTTTCTGGATTCGATCCCTGGTGGGTTCCATCTTTGGTCTGGGAATTAAGACGCCCACATCCCTCGCAGCCCCCAAAATCAAAACATAAAACAGAAGCAGTATTGTTCCAAATTCAATAAAGACTTTTAAAAATGGTCCACATCAAAAACATCTGAAAAAAACAGCAAGCAGGTACAGAAGGATTTCTTGCAAATTACTCAGCAGTGGCACTTAATTTAACACACACACCCTACCCCTGTAGACCTGCCTAGGACTTGGGAAAAAGATGCTCCATGAATTTCATAGTCATATGATAATGTTTCCACAAATAAACCTTATTTAAAAGCTTGTCATGATTAGTGTTTAGCAAACATGATTGATAGGTCATTAGTAACACATGACATTCAGTGACTCATGCCATTAAAAACACATTTTATGACGTCTTTGTGAATTAATAGAATCTTACCTATGCTGCTGCTGCTAAGTCGCTTCAGTCGTGTCCGACTCTGTGCGACCCCACAGATGGCAGCCTACTGGGCTCTGCCATCCCTGGGATTCTCCAGGCAAGAACACTGGAGTGGGTTGCCATTTCCTTAGTTGTATTCTGTGATGTTTTCCCAAGTAAATGCCAGGGTAATAATTCAACTAAAGAGAGAATCACCCTCCCAAACCCCAGGGATATGTCTATTTTAAAAAAATCATTCCTATCTTTTCTCCTTATTTTTTGCTTTACTGTTGCAAGTTATTTTTATATTGGTATTTACATGTTTCTTATTAGAATCAAATTAGTCACCAGGAGACTGAGCAGAGTTTTAAATCTGTACCGAACATTACATAATCAAGAAATTCATTTTTTGTATCAACATTATACAAATTTAGATTCCACAGACTACTAAAATATCTTGATTTGCACTTTTTTACTACAATAGGTGGGTACTTTCATTGCTACTAGAGTGACTGAATGTTATATGAAACTTAGGCTTCAGTCAATAACTGTTTTAATAAAAATATAATCACAAATGAAATTGCAGCCCAGGAGCCCTTTCTATTTCATCTTTCTAACAGCAGTTCTGACTACACAAGCTCAAACAGCCACTTGATGAAGTCACTTCACAGGAAGACATTTTGATGCCCAGTATGTGAGGAAAGAACTTCAACAAAGGCAGGGGAGGTGGTGGCTTGGGGACAATGAACAGAGCAGCTTCTCTCTAGAAGGCGACTCATGAAACTGAAAGGTTGTTGTTGAATTATGACGCCGGGATTCTTGGCCCCCGGAGGAGAAAAATTCAATCCGGGGCCAGAGACGAGGCTTGATTGCTCAGAGCTTTTGTGTAACAAAGTTTCATTAAAGTATAAAGGAGATAGAGAAAGCTTCTGACATAGGCATCAGAAGGGGGCAGAAAGAGTACCCCCCTGCTAGTCTTCAGCTGGATGTTATATAGTCATCAGCAGTCTGTTAATGAAAGAAAGGAATGTCTCAAAACTTAGAATGGCACCAGACCTCTCACCCATAGGATGTATTTTGGGATGATCTTGGCTCCAAATGGTTCATCTTGGGCCATAAAATGATTAACTTATGAGGAGAAAAATTCAATCCGGGGCCAGAGACGAGGCTTGATTGCTCAGAGCTTTTGTGTAACAAAGTTTCATTAAAGTATAAAGGAGATAGAGAAAGCTTCTGACATAGGCATCAGAAGGGGGCAGAAAGAGTACCCCCCTGCTAGTCTTCAGCTGGATGTTATATAGTCATCAGCAGTCTGTTAATGAAAGAAAGGAATGTCTCAAAACTTAGAATGGCACCAGACCTCTCACCCATAGGATGTATTTTGGGATGATCTTGGCTCCAAATGGTTCATCTTGGGCCATAAAATGATTAACTTAAATCTTGAAGAAGGGCAGAGCACCATACAAATAGTGTTATTTACATAGATTAGAGGAACAATATCGGAGTATAACATACTGGTTTATCAAGTAGGTTCTGAGCCCAAAAGGCGGAACCGACTTGAAGACAGAGTTTGGGGTAAATGCATAGTACATTAGCATAGCTTAAGATAAACATTTCTATAAGAAAAAGGCAATGGTTAACTTCAAGAGAAACCAGGTGTCATTATGGCAACACAGAGTTTTAAGAGAAACCTCCTTTTAAATTTGTATAGAGAAGGAAAAAATATCACTAGTTTGTTTCTTCCTGCTGCTTAAGAGAGATAAAATGTCTGACCCTGGCCTTCCTGCCTGTTACCCTCTCAAAACCATCCTAACATGGAGTCAGCAGCTAGGATACTCTGATGACATTTTTGGTGACACATTCTCAAAATGCATCCTTCTTTTTATTGCGTTTGTTAAATGTGTCTGAATAATCTCAATATACTCTCCACAAACTTCCCGTGTCACTGTGAGGTCTCAAAGTAAAAACATTGATGTAATCAGCATTCGAGTGACATGTAGCTGAACTGCTGGACTAGATTCAAAGCACCAAGCTCAATGCTGAAGTTGGTCCCTGAGATCTGCAGCCCCAAACCTGGTGGAGATGCAGGTCATTTAACCCTGACTCCAGCAAACCTGGTAGCAAGAGAGACCAGCACTATGTCCACCGGATGAGCACATGCTGAGCCCACAGTTCTGGAGACACATCCTACAGGAAGGTAAAGGGAGCTTTGGGCACAGCACATAGGGGTGTTAGCTCCTCCCTGGACTAGGTGGATCTCTGCTCAACTGCTGTAAGAACTGCACAGTGGCCCCAGGAAGAGCATCTTGCCTGCCAGCATCAGCATCCTCTGCCCTAGCAACATGCCCTAGCAACAAGGGACTTTGCCTTTTGCACTGGTGGCTTGAGGTCAGCTCTTGATTGGCTAAGCCGTCTCTCCTGAAAACCAACTCTTAGAAAGTTACACCCTAAACTAAATTGGGCTTTTTATTCCTTTCATCTTCCTCTTGCTTGAAACAATGATAAAATTAATCCATCACTGGTTTGGAATATGTTATGTTAGGTTATTCTTTATTGCCTTATTAAGAAACATTTTCCTGTACATTATTGGCTTGTTAAATTATTATGATTCCCTCAGTGAACCTGTGTCATATAAAATATTGGCAAAGACAAACTCAGTCTCTTAGCCTAATCTGCTCTGAAACAAAACAGATATGTAACTTGGTTCGTCTGGTGAACAAGGGTGTATCCACAGGGCCTTTTAGAAGCCCTTGAAAGGGGAACACATACTCATTTGGTTGTTGGGGGAAGTTTCCCAGACAATGAATAGTAACAAGAGAATCAGCAGTATTCTGGAAAATAGGGGGAAGTTATCATGTGTGTGTCTGAAATGGACTGAGTTGCTGCAGAGAGTGAAAAGTGAATCCTAGGTGAAAGGAACATCGCTGAAGTCATATATGTGATATTGAGAATAAAGTCATTAAGCTGTAATATTGCAGACTCTTATCATCAGTGCATTTAGAGGTTTAATACACACAGGAAAGGTCCTGGTGCCACGTGATAGGGAGGGGATTTTATAGGAGATGCTCAGCCTGACGCCTGTCTCTTCCAGCATGACTTTAACACCCCTGCTGTCACTGAAGCATTCAGGAAATGAAGCCATCCCTGACCCCACAGAGAAAATACAAAGGCACAGAGGGCAGATAAATGTCCTAGATTAGAGACAGAAGGCCACCGTGTTACCAGCCATGACTGGAGGGAAACACTGAAGATTAAGTCTGCACACATTGTGAGGTAGTATAGGTCTAACTGGCCCATGATTACTTAAGAACTGGACATGGAGCAACAGATTGGTTCCAAATCGGGAAAGCAGTATGTCAAGGCTGTATATTGTCACCCTGCTTATTTAACTTCTATGCGGAGTACATCATGAGAAATGCTGGACTGGAGGAAGCACAAACTGGAATCAAGATTGCCAGGAGAAATATCAATAACCTCAGATATGCAAATGACACCACCCTTATGGCAGAAAGAAAATAAAAACTAAAGAGCCTTTTGATGAAAGTGAAAGAGGAGAGTGAAATAGTAGGCTTAAAAGTCAACATTCAGAAAACTAAGATCAGGCATCTGGTCCCATCACTTCATGGCAAACAGATGCGGAAACAGTGGAAACAGTTCAGTTCAGTCGCTCAGTCGTGTCCGACTCTTTGCGA
>SJYT01020028.1:115539-130313 GCA_006410635.1 Cephalophus harveyi | reverse complement strand
TGACAGAACTTGGTCCACTGGAGAAGGGAATGGCAAGCCACTTCAGTATTCTTGCCTTGAGAACCCCATGAACAGTATGAACAGTGGAAACAGTAGCAGACTTTATTTTGGGGGGCTCAAAAATCACTGCAGATAGTGATTGCAGCCATGAATTAAAAGACATTTGTTCCTTGGAAGAAAAGCTATGACCAATCTAGACAGAATATTTAAAAGCAGAGATGTTACTTTGCCAACAAAGATCTGTCTAGTCCAAGCTGTGGTTTTTCCAGTAGTCATGAATGGATGTGAGAGTTGGACTGTAAGGAAAGTTGAGCACTAAAGAATTGATGCTTTTGAACTGTGGCATTGAAGAAGACTCTTGAGAGTCCCTTGAACTGCAAGGAGATCCAAGCAGTTCATCCTAAAGGAAATCAGTCCTGAGTATTCATTGGAAGGACTGAAGCTGAAGCTGAAACTCCAATCCTTTGGCTACTTGATATGAAGAGCTGACTCATTGGAAAAGACCCTGATGCTGGGAAAGATTGAAGGCGGGAGGAGAAGGGGATGACAGAGGATGAGATGGCTGGATGGCATCACCGACTCAATGGTCATGAGTTCGAGTAAACTCTGGGAGTTGGTGTGCTGCAGTCCATGGAGTTGCAAAGAGCTGGACATGACTGAGTGACTGAACTGATGAATGTTTACATTATGGTCAATGATATATACTCTGAAGGCAGTGGACCAAGGGATGCAGGGAGCTCAGAGGGCCTGAGAAGAGAATCCACACTCAACCAGCACAGACAGGACTCCTCCAACCATATTCACTGTGAGCCTTCAGGATGCTTGTGTTTTTTTTTTTTTTTCCCCAGGTTTTATTTGTTTATTTAACTTCTATTGGGGTGTAATTGATCTACAATGTTGGGTTAGTTTCAGGTGTGCAGTGAAGTGATTCAGTTATTGTTGTTGTTCAGTCACTGAGTCGTGCCCCCTTCTTTGAGACCGCATGAACTGTCCCACGCCAGGCTTCCCTGTCCCTCACTATCTCCCAGACTGGGCTCAAACTCATGTCCATTGAGTTGCTGATGTCATCCAACCATCTCATCCTCTCTTGCCCCCTTCTCCTCTTGCTCTCAATCTTTCCCAGCTTCAGGGTCTTTTCCGATGTGTTGACTCTTCATATCAGGTGGCCAAACTATTGGAGCTTCAGCTTCAGCTTCAGCATCAGTCTTTCCAGTGAATAGTCAGGGTTGATTTCCTTTAGGATTGATTGGTTTGATCTCCTTGCTGTCCATATATCCATGTACATATATCCATTCTTTTTTATTTTCTTTTCCCATATAGATCACTACAGAGTATTGAGTAGAGTTTCCTGGGCTATACAGCATGTCCTTGTTAATTATCTGTCTTATATATAACAGTGTTTGTACATCAATGCAATCTCACAAGTTATCCCTCCCTCCTTACTCCCTGGTAACCATAAGTTTGTTTTCTAGATCAGTGACTCTATTTCAGTTTTGTAGATGGCTACAGAACCCTCAGGATTCTTTACTGGGCAGATTGGGAAATGGATACCAAAACCCTCTGCTTAGCATTCACTGCAGTGAAGAAACCATCTGTCTCTGGTTCCTGTTGTTTGTGACCCTGGCTGGAAAGAGGACTATTCATGGGAATTAAATCCAGAATAAAAGGGAAAACCGTGGAGAAGATTGAGCTGAGTTACCTGGACTATACTGTAGGCCCTTGTTGGTTTTCTATTTTAATACAGTAGTGTGTACAAGTCAATCCCAAACTCCCAATAAATAATCTTATACATAGGCAGAGGAGTTTACGTAGTCCTGAGCCAGGTGAGACTGCCTCTTATAAGGGGCTACTTTAATGAGGTTCATTTCTTTTTAGTGTGTGTGCTACTTTTTACACTGATGGAGCTAGAAGATGAGAGTTAGCATGAAAGACTAAAATTAGCATCTCAGACTTCCATGGTAACTAAAAAATGAAAGAATCAATTTTCTATTGTAATACTAGGTAAAATTTAGTTAGGTCTTTGTCAAAACAAGTCCTTTAAGTATTCTCAAATATTAGAAACATTAAGTTTTATAACAACCTCCATAGATTGATTATTATAAATAATAATATTTTATTTTTGATATTTTTCTAGTACCAAACATTTTAAAATTCCTATTCACTTTATTTGGTTTGTATACTTGTAGAAACTTAGATTTTAAAATTTCAATAAAAAAGAATGATTAAATGTCTTTAAGTTAAGTTGCTCAGTCATGTCCGACTCTTTGCAACCCCATGGACTGTAGCCCATCAGGCTCCTCCCTCCATGGGATTCTCCAGGCAGGAATCCTGGAGTGGGTTGCCATTTCCTTCTCCAGGGGATCTTCCCGACCCAGGGATCAAACCCAGGTCTCCCGCATTAGAGGCAGACACTTTAACCTCTGAGCCACCAGGGAAGCCTTAGTGATAGATAAATTAGCTTGTTTCCGAAACAAGTAATTTGACATCCACAGAATTTCAACTCAATAAAACAAATTAATAAGGTAATCAAAACTTCTAAATGTTTAGTTTCTGTCTAGCCCTTAAAAATATAACCAGAGAAACAGTAACATTGTGATTTTTTAATAAAAATATCTATCTATATTTGATATTTGTCCCTGTTCCAGGCACAGAACTCCATAAACACTTGGAATTTTCTGAGTGATGAGAAGGACAAAATTATTTATTTATTTATTTTTTATGTGAAGGAGGTGACTTTTGGATCACTCATAGGTCACCTAAGGATGAAGGCTGGATGCCGGGGTAAACAAAATGGGACTGGAGAATTGGATATTTCAGACCCACCACCTAACTTACGGGGAGGGCAGAAGGGAGAAGGGAGGGCAGAAGGGAGAAGGGATGGAGGCTGGATGAATCAATGTTCAGTGATTTAATCAATTATACCTAGGTAATGAAGGTTCTGTAAAAACCCAAATGGATGAGGTTCTGAGAGCTTCCCGGTTGAGAAGCACAGAGGTCTGGGGAGGGCGGTGCATTTGGAGAGGGCATGGGGGCTCCTTTCTGTGGCTCTTGCTGCCCATCTCCCATCTGGCTGTTCTGAGTTACATCCTTTTATAATAAATGAATGAACTAGGAAGCAAATGTTTCTCTGAGTTTTCTGAGCTGCTCTAGCAAATTAATTTAACCCCAAGAAAGGAACCAATCTGTAGCCAGTGGGTCAGAAGTATGGTGAGCGCCTGTGATTGGACTCTGGGCAGCAGTCTCAGGGACTCATGTAGGTCAAGTCGGCAATGCCATCTACCCATCTCATCCTCTGTCGTCCCCTTCTCCTCCTGCCTTCAATCTTTCCCAGCATCAGGGTCTTTTCTAGAAACTGTCCAAAACATAAAAACTCTACCTATTAAAGGGAAGAGTCCTTATTAAAATTACACCTTTGTGTATCCAAAACCCATGCTTTTTACAGAACTGTAGTAACTTGCAAAGAAGGAAGAGACTCCACCCCTGACCTGGGAATCCTCACAGAGGCTGTACACTTCACAGTCGATTCTGATAGTGAACACTATGCTGCCTAATATGTATTCTTGGTGACAATATTCTTTTTTTTTTTAATTTATATAGTACAAGAAAAGTGTTCTCTTTTCAAAAAAATGTTAATTATTGACATGTACAAAATCCTTCTCTTTTCTTTGTAGTAATTCCCTTCTCTTTGTAATAATTCTGTCCTTTAGACAAATACCATAGACTGTACCATAAACTTTTTCTAATTTGAATGCATTTTAATTTTGAGAATTTTGTCCCATTTCATTAAAGAGTTAGGGAGAATGTGCGTCATCAACTAGAGTGAAGAGTCTTCGAGTTATAAACTTCAACTTTGTTATCAATATCAACTTTGTTGAATGTTAAAAAAATGATGATGAAGATATTTATTTACCCTGAGTAGAAGTCTTTCCAGATCTCCTCATTATAAAGTTTGCAGAATAAACAGTTCCTTGAGAAGCATTGACCTTTTGTCATCAGTGACTCAGGTAAGTGTTCACTTATTTCAGGCAGTCATGTGTCTGTTTTCTTTATTTCTTTAGGGAATTCTCATCTTTCCTTTTCCCCTAACTTCAATAATAAAAAGCATCATATTGATGACAAAGATCATTAATGTTGCATTTGAGTTAAATGAAGATTTTTATAAAAATGATTTGAAGATTTCTGATTACAGTTTCAACATATACACAATGGAGTATTACTCAGTCATTAAAAAGAATTCATTTGAATCAGTTCTAATGAGATGGATGAAACTGGAGCCAATTATACAGAGTGAAATAAGGCAGAAAGAAAAATACCAATACAGTATACTGACACATATATATGGAATTTAGAAAGATGGCAATGATGATCCTGTATGCGAGACAGCAAAAGAGACACGGATGTATAGAACAGACTTTTGGATTGTGAGGGAGAGGGAGAGGGTGGGATGATTTGGGAGAATGGCACTGAAACGTGTATACTATCATGTAGGAAACGAAACGCCAGTCTGTGTTCGATGCAGGATGCAGAATGCTTGGGGCTGGTGCACGGGGATGATCCAGAGAGATGATACGGGGTGGGGAGTGGGAGGGGGATTCAGGATTGGGAGCTTGTGTACACCCATGGTGGATTCAAGTCAATGTATGGCAAAACCAATACAGCATTGTAAAATAAAATAAAGTAAAAATAAAGTTAAAAAAATGATTTGAAAAACCCTAGGCTGCAGTCTCAGCTGGTTCTCTTTATAGGAAATCTCTATCACTATGCCAATAAGATGCATTCGTTCCAAAGTGATCTGTAAGATGAATAGTTCAGAGCAAAAATTAAAGGTAGTGCACTAAGAATGGAGAGATAAATACTGAGATGCTTTATGAATGCTACATTAATTACTTTTTTCACTGAAATCAACTTGGAAGTTGGAATTTGAGGAGCAAAGTTGATCTGGCTCCTTCAGTAAACTTTAAGGTACACTAACGCAAAAAATGTTCACTTCATCACCAGAGACACAATAAGCATGATTCAATATTGGTTGAACCAGAAGCTTTATTTCTTAGGATGGGAAAGGACATTTTCCAATAATCATTAGCTGAGAAGCTGCTAATATTATGAATGGATGATGTGTAGAGAGATGGCTATATGAACAGAGATGCTATGGTACCATTTTTACAAATGCATCATGGTAATAAGTGCTATTTCAATATCTGAAGAATATCCTAAAGGCTAGTTTATGTGTCCTGGGGCCTGGAAATGTGAACACTTTTGAAAACCCATTGAGGACCATCTTTACCCAAATACAGTCAAAAGCTAATTTCTTTAAAATTCTGAGAAGGGAGTTGGGCAGAAAGGAAAGAGATGGAGGGGACTTCCCTGGTGGTCTAGTGGTTAAGACTTTACTTTCCAGTGCAAGTGGTATTGGTTTGATTCCTGGTAGGGGAGCTAAGATCCCACATGCTTCTTGAATAAAAAACCAAACATAAAAAGCAGAAGCAATATTGTAATAAATTCAATAAAGACTTTAAAAATAGTCCACATAGGAAAATTTTTTCCAAAAAAGAAAGAAGTTGAAAAGACTTAAGCATCTTGGAAATGAGAAATCTTGCCAACCTGTGGGAAAGCATTTTAGATTCAGATTTTTTTTTTTTTGGTGTCATTTATGCTTAAATACCTGAGAAGCAATTAAAATGCAACTTTTGTTTCCAATAATAGATTTTCTAGTTGAATGGAAAACTTAAATCAGGATGTTTTATGCAATAAAAAAATATGAAAAATATGTTAACCTTTAAATCTAAGGCATCCAACTGGTTGCTCTACAGTACCAGATTTTGCCAAGAAATGTTGGAGACATGCTTAGAAAACTATTAAAAGTATGCTTTGAAAAAATAAATTCTCCTTAATTTTATAAAATGTTGACATAATATCAGGTTAGATTTCCTTGAAGTAAAATATTTTATAAAGTTACTTTTATGCTATGGCATTAATCCCCAGAAACTGAAAATGTTTAATTATTGATTTTCTTTTTTCAGTAAAGAGGCCACAGAAAGCAAGACCATTATGATGAACTGGATGAACAATAATATAATTGAATATAAAGCATACATTTAGTATGAAGTCCCTTAAAAATTAAAATAAAGTGCTGCAATTTCAAAACAATTTGTTTTCTAGAATGACAAAGTTCCTAGTAAACTATGAATGTTCAAAATGGCTTTGAAAATTCACATGCTACATTCAAGACTGGCTTAGCTTGTACCATTCCCTAAATGGCTATTTGTGCCAATTAGTTGATTTCTTGTTATTAAATTAATCCTAATGGATTTGGTAGATAATTTGAATTTTATTTAAGTCCTCAGGAAAAAATTCACTCACTTTCTCAGGCTATGACAGACAAACATTTACAGACAAATATCCTTTATTATTCAGCCAGAACATCTGTTTTATTTTCATACCAGTTGTATCACCTTTTGCACCTTTTGTGTAGACAAAACGACAACACTAGTAAGAATATTTTTAAAAGGAAACACTGGATTAACCAAATTCAGAGGAAATACCCTTCTTAAGAGTACTAAGCCTAAACTTTAGACAGCTAGTTTCATCATGTTCTTCATATTTATTATTTTAAAACACATGCATTTGAATAATCAGTAATCTCTCATTCTAATTAAAATAAGTAGATACTCTTGATGGGGAACTCATTAAATAAAATTAGTTCTGAAAGTTCTTATCCTTTAATTGAACATCTCACCTGAACATTGCACGCATGGCTTTAGAGATGGATATTCACAAGGACAAAACCCAGAGTGTATTTGACAATAGGACTCAGACCCCTGACCTCTGTAGCAATTTCTCCAGAAAGCCAAACCACAACTTTGCAGCCATCAGCCCAACGGGCTGTGCTTGGTCAATCACTGTCAACTTTCTAATTATTGGCTCTGCTTCCAACTCACCACCAATTAGAGAAAGTCGCACATGTTCCCCAAACCAATCTAATAAAATGCTTGACTTTTCATTAGCTTCCTTATGCCCCAAACCTCCACTCAAAGCTCATCTGGAGACTTCCACCCCACTTGGATCTTCACCACTCCCCATCTGCCCACTTTCTGCCAAATTTGAGTGATAGTGGCTGTCTTTCTGGTTATAGCAAACTTTGGATGAATAGCCCCTTCTTATTCTCACTTGGGCGATCATTTATTTCTATAGGCTTCATAGAAGCATATTTCTTAGTTAATTTTCTTTGCTGAAATATTCATTTGTAACAGATGCAGAGGGTCTGCTCTGCAGAAGGTTTGTTGGCAGACATGGTATTTGGGAGAATGAATGCATGGTGCTTCCCAGGTGGTGCTAGTGGTAAAGAACCCGCCTGCTGGTGCAGGAGACATAAGAGACAGGGTTTTGATCCCTGGGTTGGGAAAATCCCCTGGAGAAGGGAATGGCAACCCACTCCAGTGTTCCTGCCTGGAGAATCCCATGGGCAGAGGAGACTGGCGGGCTACATTCCATGGGGTCGCAAAGAGTCGGATATGACTGAAGTGACACTTAGGGGCACACTTATGTGACACACTTATGCATAGACAGTTAGCGGTTAAAATTGATCTCATATCTCTTTCCTCCTTACTCCGTCTTACTCAGCTACATCTCCTCATTACTGCTTCAGCCTTTAGAGTGCCTCTCTTGCCTGCATTTCTTCCTTTTTTTGTTTTTCTCTGTAAGTATCCAGGTTAAGGTTTTGACTATCTGCTACATACCATTCAATTTAAAACTCCCTCTCTTCACTCAAATCCTACCAAACAGACTTTCTATGTCCTGCCTCCCTCCCCTACAATTCAGGCTTGTCAGTCAAAACTTCCTAAAATGCACTTATTTAAATGAAATATAGTTCTTCCTTCACTAACTGAAAATGGACAAAATCCTCAGTTTACTCCCCAAAGCCCTCCATTGTCCAAGTATGGAATACTTCTGTTACAACAGCAAACTTCTTTTACAAAGTGAGTTTATCCTTGAACACAGAGCAGACTTCGCTCTTTCTTACCTTTCTGATTTATTCTTGGAATCGAAAAATGTTTTGCTCTGTTCCTCTTAATCTAACCACTAGAAGTTACCTTTGAAGAAACAGTTCCTTGTATCTGATATTTAAATCCTTCACTTAAAATGCAAACTTGAAATGGTACTTACAAGGAATAGCCCCTTAACTGGGTTAACTAGTAGGTTTTAACCCATATGCCAACCAATATAAACTAGTAATAGTAGATTGATATGTTGAATTGAGGAAGATTCAGATATTCTGACCAGGTTCTTCAGGTGACATGCTGCTGCTGCTGCTAAATCACTTCAGTCATGTCTGACTCTGTGCGACCCCATAAATGGCAGCCCACCAGGCTCCCCCGTCCCTGGGATTCTCCAGGCAAGTGTCTATCTGTTGTCTATCATCCATCTGGCCTATCTTTATTTATCTAATATATCTGTCTCTATCTCTCTGTATCTTTATCTACAAGAGTGAATGTACGTGCATATGTTTTCTGGTTTTGTCCACTATGAGAGTCTAGAATCAATGACACCGCAATAGCAATGACCACATTTAGCAACTATATCTTAGGTTCCAAAAAAAAAAGACAGAGCTCCTTAAACAAATGGCTGGTTCCAGGTTTGGAGAATAGAAAAAGCAAGGTAAGCCTAGAATATGTTGTGGTGTCAGAAAGTAAGAAAATGTTAAAAGAACAAAGTGATGGGGTCATGTTGGGAGGTCACATGATGTCTGAACAAGAGAAGAGAAGTCGTGGCTTCCCTTGCCGCAGAGCATGGGCTTGGTCGTTGCGGTGCACAGGCTTCTCATTGGGGTGGCTTCTCTTGGTGCAGAGCACAGGCTCTAGAGCCCAGGCTCGGTAGTTGTGCACAAGCTTAGTTGCTCCGTGGCTTCTGGGACCATCCCGAATCAGGGAGCGAGCCTGTGTGTCTTGCATTGGCAGGCTGATTCTTTACCACTGAGCCACCAGGGAAGCCACCCTGGATTATTGAAAAAATCATGCTTAATTTAGAAATAATTTTTCTCCCAAATTAGAGTAAATAGAAGTGAAAAGATGAAGAAGAGGATCAAGCACAATTTTTAAAACCCCCATCTATTTCCCCCCAAATATCTAAATGCCTATCAGGCATTACATATTGCATAAGCAATGGCCTTTTTCTAGCAACTTATACTGTAGGTGGCAAATAACATGTTCTGATGACAACAGTTGTTGCCGTTCATGTCTGATTCTTTGCAGCCCCATGAACTCCAGCCTGCCAGGCTCCTCTGTCCATGGGATTCTCCAGGCGAGAATACTGGAGTGGGTTGCCATGCCCTCCTCTAGGGGGTCTTCTTGACCTTCATCTCCTGCATTGAAGGTGGTTTCTTTACCACTGAGCCACCAGGGAAGCCCCACAATGATAATAAGACATTTTTAACAAGAGTGGGTACTTCTACTGCTGCAGTACAACTAGTATTTCTACAGTAAAACGTTCATTGACGTGTATGCACACGTAAACTCTAATTCTCACAATAACCCTGCAGGTTGTGTATTGTTATTCCTGCTGTACTGCTCAAATGCCTAAGGATATCAGGATCTGAGAACTGATCTTACTATGGAGTTTTCTACAGAGGTCTGCCAGGAGATTAATTCTATTTTCTTTTTCTCCGAAGAACAGAGAATGAATTTAGAGTATTTGCAAGTCTTTCTGAGTCAGAGGTGAAGATGGTAACATTCACTCTGGTGTGCTGTCAGAAGACTGGGTGCGACACATATTAAGGTCCATACTCATCATGTGATGACCGCCCATTAAACATCAGTGTCCTCTCTCTCTCCTTTCCAACACACAAGTAATGGTTACCTTTTGTGGTCAGGCTCTTCAGCAATATTTAGTCACATAGATCTTGGAAACTGTGTTGTCTCAGCTCCAACAGCTATTACTGTCATACTTGGTCAGGCAAAACTGATGGGAATTTTTCACATATATCTTCCAACATTCCAAATGCACACTCTACATAATAGAGTATAGGAAAAACATAATCAAATTGCCCTCTACTTTGGTTTGGACACAGAAGAAACATTTCAGACCACAAGAAGCAGGTGGGAACTTCTAAATCACATCATATTTTCTGTGGCTTGTATAATATTAATAGCTTGGTCAACCTTCACAGACCATTTTCAGAGACTTCTGAATTCTTGAATATTGTAGAAATATTTTCTACTCTTAAACTCACTATGAAGATCATGAACAAAAAGAGTCTCATGCTATCTTTAAAGCATTCTTCCCCAAACGTTCTGCCTTTTATGAAGGGTATTTTTCAAGGAATTTTATATTCCAGTTTCATAATGAAGTTTGTACATTATATGAAATATCAGTTCTTACTATATCTAGAGCAATGCCACTGTGTATTAAGTGAATGAAATACTGTGGTTATTAGATAAAACAGGGCCTAATGGTATGCTGTAAAAGACTGTCTTGAATAAATATGAGCAGAAAGCCAAAACTCCACAGAGGCACTTCAAGTGAATTTGATCACCAGGTTGAAGTGAATTGTTGACAAAGCCCTGCATTGACTCAGCATAGCATCCAGTCTCTCATGCCTTGGCATATATTGATATTTCACTGCTGACATGCTGGCTCAGGGAGTCACGTGTCTGGCCTCACTGCGTGATCCAACATGAGAAAAGATTTCAAACCCTTGAACTCCCAAATGCTGGCACTGAATAATTTAATACTTTTTCTTGATGCTTTATGTTTAATAATCTAGAACAGGTCATCAAACATTTCGTTCATTCATTCATAATTGAAATCGCAAGGTTAGTCACCATGCGAGTGCTTTTCCGTGTTTGGGCAGGGACGATAGTAATGGCCCGGATCAGAGTTTGCAGCAGGGAGCTTCCTCTGAGCCGCTGAACGTGCTTTATCCTCCGAGTAGGTTGCCTATGGTGATCCAGTCTCAGCTCCTCCTCATCGCCCCAGGGTGATCAAATAGGACTCCTGCTACTGCTGCTGCTAAGTCGCTTCAGTCCTGTCCGACTCTGTGCAACCCCACAGGCGGCAGCCCACCAAGCTCCGCTGTCCCTGGGAGTCTCCAGGCAAGATCACGGGAGTGGGTTGCCATTTCCTTCTCCAATGCATGAAAGTGAAAAGTGAAAGTGAAGTCGCTCAGTCGTGTCCNCTACTGCTGCTGCTAAGTCGCTTCAGTCCTGTCCGACTCTGTGCAACCCCACAGGCGGCAGCCCACCAAGCTCCGCTGTCCCTGGGAGTCTCCAGGCAAGATCACGGGAGTGGGTTGCCATTTCCTTCTCCAATGCATGAAAGTGAAAAGTGAAAGTGAAGTCGCTCAGTCGTGTCCAGCTTTTCCCCACTCCATGGACTGCAGACCATCAGGCTCCTCCGTCCATGGGATTTTCCAGGCCGGAGTACTGGAGTGGGGTGCCATTGACAGGACTCCTGCCTGATGGATAAGTGTAGTAGGGGATGAGACGACTCACAGCCATGACGGTCACAGGGTTTAACACTGCACGTGGGGCCTTCATGAGGCTTCCCTGGTCGCTCAGTGATAAAGAATCTGCCTGCCAATGCAGAAGGCACAGGAAACCTGGGTTTGATCCCTGGATCAGGAAGAAGGGAATGACTACCCACTCCAGTATTCTTGCCTGGGAAATCCCATGGACAGAGGAGCCTGGGGTGCTACAGTCCATGAGGTCACAAAGAGTTGGATATGATTTATTGACTAAACAACAACAGGCCTTCAAGGAACATGAAATCTGTGCGGAAACAAAGACTTATTGAGAGGAAATGATATGGACAGTTTTGAAGTCTGTACAAGCTGCTGGTCAGTGGGGTTCAGGTTAAATATCCAATTACATGATTTAATTCTCTTAACTACCCTAAGGCAAAGCTCAGAGAATTCGAGTAATTTCCCCAGGCTACAGAGCTGGTAAATAATTTGTCTCATTTTGGAACCCAGCTTCATACTGCCCCTTTGCAAATGTAATTCACTCATTTATCAACTGTTTGTTGAGTGCTTACTGCATGCTAAGGACTGTTTTAAGCACATGGAATATATAAGAACTCCTGGCCCTCATGGAATTTAAAAGAGAGGATAAAAAATGCGTTTTATGTGCTTATGTGATGAAGCAGAGTACTGAAGAAAAATTATGCCAAGGACAATTTTAAAAAGAATCGTTGGGATAGGAGTCATTGAGAAAGTAGCACAAAGCTATGAACTCTCCGTGGATGCCTGGAGTGTGGACAATGCTTTTACAGAAAAGTGACAGCTGAACGAGATCTTACATAAACAGTAAACAGGAATTTAGTAGGAGGAAAAAGAGAATGACAATCCTGAGGCAATTCAAAGTAATGAGATTAGAAATTCATTAAAAAAACACCCTGTTTTTACATTGAATATGTGTGATTATATGAGACAGAAAGACAAAGAGGGAACATCCTGGCTTCTTTACCTCCTTCCAAAACAAACCAAAAGAGTGCTGCCATTTAGAATATCCAGTGCTGATTTCTTGCCCATGAGTATCATTTAGAGATGACATTATCTTACCTGATCTGGTGATGCTGTAACTGGGAACTGTTTAACCACCCAGTCTCCAGGAAAAAATGCTTTCACCTGTATCAGTCATTAATTTCCATGGTGTAAATATTCTAATCATAGTCAGTTTGAAGCTACTGACACGCAATCACTAAATGAGGTCTTGAAAAGAGATGTGAGTTAGTACAGCGTTATATAGTATTTCTACCTGGCAGACACAAAACATGCAAATAGCTTTTAATAATTACTGAGTTTAGCCATTGATTTACCAAAGTCTTGGAACAGAACAAAGCATGGCTCTTATGATACGGTATGAGCTGTTTCCACCCCACCACTGGGTGGCATAGGAATAAAAGGAATTCCGTGTTTTCTCTAAGTCAGATCTTAGATATTTTTGTTCTGGAGAAATCTCCCAGTTCAGGGAAACATACCATTCAGAATGCTTTCATTTTGGATGACAAGATACTTTTCCTTAAAGTGTCAGAGCCTGGTAGCTGGTTAAGACCATTGCCAGCTACGATGTGGTCCCACTTGTTTTTCTGCTAGTGGTTTTGGTGTCATATCGCAAAATATCATTGCCAAGATTTCTTCCCTGTGCTTTCTTCTAGGGGTTTTATGGTACCAGGTCTTATAATTTGAGTTAATTTTCATGAGTGATGTAAGATAAGGGTTCAATTTCATCGTCTTCAGATTGTTATCCATTCTTTCCAACACTATTTGTTGAAGAGACTGTCCTTTTCCCACTGAGTGCTCTTGGCTCCCTTAGCAAATATTAGTTGACCTTGTATGCTGGGTTTTATTCCCAGGCTCACTTTTCTATTCCATTGGAGACTTTTTCTCGCTGAATGGTTGCATCTGCTTGCATGCTGCCCATAATCCCACACCAAGGGCAAGCATGATGCCAGCAGGTTAAGGGAGGTTATTATGGTACTTTCTTTTGAACTACTTTTATGTTGTAGCTTTGAAGGTGGTAAAAAAGACAGTTGTGGAGACTGCAACTTTTAATCTTCTGGAATATAAATATGCCTCTGAAGCAAGGGAAAATGTTGATTGCCCAGGTGCCTTTTTCTATGTTTGAATGTCTCCCCACAATGGGAGCCACTGCCCAGAATATCACTTTTGCTGCTGAGTTACCTGAAACATCTAAAGAGAAACAATTCATAGGAGAAGCAGTCACTAATAATAGACCTCGTCACAAGAGTTCATGATTTTAAAGATTCTTGTTTTGTTTTCTTTCTTTCTTTCTTTCTTTATTTTTTTGGTTGTTGCTGTTATTACCATTCCTGTTATGTGTAGCATCACAGGACATTTTTCCACTTCCTAAAATGTGGTCACACTAGGACCACAGCCTTGTCTAACTCAACTATATGCCTCTGAAGCAAGGGAAAATGTTGATTGCCCAGGTGCCTTTTTCTATGTTTGAATGTCTCCCCACAATGGGAGCCACTGCCCAGAATATCACTTTTGCTGCTGAGTTACCTGAAACATCTAAAGAGAAACAATTCATAGGAGAAGCAGTCACTAATAATAGACCTCGTCACAAGAGTTCATGATTTTAAAGATTCTTGTTTTGTTTTCTTTCTTTCTTTCTTTCTTTATTTTTTTGGTTGTTGCTGTTATTACCATTCCTGTTATGTGTAGCATCACAGGACATTTTTCCACTTCCTAAAATGTGGTCACACTAGGACCACAGCCTTGTCTAACTCAATGAAACTAAGCCATGCCTATGGGGCCACTCAGGATGGGCGGGTAATGGTGGAGAGGTGTGACAGAATGTGGTCCACTGGAGAAGGGAATGGCAAGCCACTTCAGTATTCTTGAGAACCCCATGAACAGTATGAAAAGGCAAAATGATAGGATACTGAAAGAGGAACTCCCCAGGTCGGTAGGTACTCAATATGCTACTGGAGATCAGTGGAGAAATAACTTCAGAAAGAATGAAGGGATGGATTCAAAGCAAAAACAATACCCAGATGTGGATGTGACTGGTGATAGAAGCAAGGTCCGATGCTATAAAGAGCAGTATTGCATAGGAACCTGGAATGTCCGGTCCATGAATCAAGGCAAATTGGAAGTGGTCAAACAAGAGATGGCAAGAGTGAGCGTCAATATTCTAGGAATCAGTGAACTAAAATGGACTGGAATGGGTGAATTTAACTCAGATGACCATTATATCTACTATTGCGGGCAGGAATCCCTCAGAAGAAATGGAGTAGCCATCATGGTCAACAAA
>SJYT01020028.1:94653-115408 GCA_006410635.1 Cephalophus harveyi | reverse complement strand
TTCTGGGCTCCAAAATCACTGCAGATGGTGACTGCAGCCATGAAATTAAAAGATGCTTACTCCTTGGAAGAAAAGTTATGACCAACCTAGACAGCATATTCAAAAGCAGAGACATTACTTTGCCAACAAACGTCCGTCTATTCAAGGCTATGGTTTTTCCTGTGGTCATGTATGGATGTGAGAGTTGGACTGTGAAGAAAGCTGAGCATTGAAGAATTGATGCTTTTTAATGTGGTGTTGGAGAAGACTCTTGAGAGTCCCTTGGACTGCAAGGAGATCCAACCAGTCCATTCTGAAGGAGATCAGCCCTGGGTTTTCTTTGGAAGGAATGATGCTAAAGCTGAAACTCCAGTACTTTGGTCACCTCATGCGAAGAGTTGACTCATTGGAAAAGACTCTGATGCTGGGAGGGACTGGGGGCAGGAGGAGAAGGGGACGACAGAAGATGAGATGGCTGGATGGCATCACTGACTCGATGGATGTGAGTCTGAGTGAAATCCGGGAGTTGGTGATGGACAGGGAGGCCTGACGTGCTGCGATTCATGGGGTCGCAAAGAGTTGGACACAACTGAGTGATTGAACTGAAATTAACTGAAAATGTGGAAGCAAACAGGTTGCCCAGTTCTTTTTCCAAAGTATCTAAGTAGAAAAAATATTGCTTATGTATGATCATCTGATAACCTCCCCAGGCTTAATAACAGTGCAGGTGAAAGACTAGGGCTCTCTGGTGGCTCAGGGTAAAGAATCCGCCTACCTAGGCAGGAGACATGGGTTCAGTCTCTGAGTCAGGAAGATCCCTTGGAGAAGGAAATGCCAATCCACCCCAATGTTCTTGCCTATAGAATCCCATGCAGAGAGGAGCCTGGAGGGCCACAGTCCAGGGGGTTGCAAAGAGTCAGAGACGGCTTAGTGACTAAACAACAACAAACAAGGTGACAGAATGCAAATTTATTGCTCACTAAGCCACGTGAATTGTTTTCAGGATTTAATTTTTAATATTCAAAATAAATTGTACAGAGGGGACAGATTATGAAGCAAGACTCAACTGATTTTTTTTTTTTTTTTCCTCAATTGCAGAAGCTCGGTAAATGTTAAATAAGTGACTCAATCTCAAATTTACTGTAGAGGAAACATATTCAAGGAAATAAGAGAGTCAGTTCCTAGGTAGATTGATAAGAAGCCCAGCCTCCCCGAGGAGGAGAAGGTCCCTTGACAAGGAGACAGGGGTCTGGGGTCATCATGGAGGAGAAAAAGACACACATTTTTTTCTACATTGTTTTGTCTTCGTCAATATAATAATGTATCTTGCTTGAGGACATGTTTTTCCTTAACAAGAATCTTCTGAATAATCTTTTATCTTAAGATAACATTATATATATATTATATATATATTATATATATGCATATATAATATATATTATATACTATATATACACATATATAATATATATATATTTTTAATATATATACAATTATATACATATAGGATAACATATATTGTGGGAGTGGGGTCTGGTAAAACCTTTCTATTATTAGTTGACTCTTGTTCATTTAAGAAGTGTGATGTGGGATTGGGTCTGATAAAGGTATATAAGGCCTTCATAAGACTAGTGAGGGGGTCACTCTCCGTCCCCCTTATGTCTCTGTCAGAAACTTTCTCTGTCTCTTTTTCACTTTAATAAAACTCTGAAGCTCTTGAGTAATCAAGCCTAGTCCCCGGTCCCGAAGCTAAATCTTCTTCGGAGATCATGAATCTGACATCACTCAGCTTAAGCTATCAGAAGTTCCTTACATTGGGCAACACTGGCCAGTTAATAAGTGGTAGAGCCTCATTGAAATATAACATTTTCTGGTTTCGAAGCTCTTTCTTTCTCAAAGTACTGTGTTCCTCCACGGTGTCCACCTGGGAGAGAATGAGGGGTGGCGATTAGAGCACTGAGTTTAGAGTTTGATGTCTGTAATTCTGGGCTCCATTCTTGATCCATAGATGAAAAGCTCCTTGATCTCCATTTCTCTTGTCTCCCTTCCTACAAATGTTTGTTCTGCAAAAGTCATGTCATAAGGCATTAAAACCACTTCATAACATTTAAATATAATGTTTAGTTGAGAGATTATTTTTCAATAAGTACAGTAGAAATGCCCTTTTTGTTCCCTGCATGTAATTAGTAAAACAGCCACTTTGACAGGTTTGTACCTGAAATCCGGTATTTATTTTGGCCTTTCTCCTGCCAGTTATTTGTGCCCAAACTTGTTTTGACTAGCTACATTACGTGGACACCAAAGGGTCTCATAATTGGTTTTGCTTCTTGGGCATCACTGAAAACAGAGTCTCTGAAGTGTGATGTGCAGAGGAGCTGCCTCAGAATCACTTGGGGAGCAGGTTGTGATGGAACCTATGGTCTGTATCAAGAGAAACTCCCAGGTGGCAGATAGTGGACTTCTTAACTTTCCCAAGTGAATTCTGTTGTTCACTCAGGGTTTCCGACTCTTTGTGACCCCATAGACCGCAGTGCACCAGGCTTCCCTGTCCTTCACTTCCTCCCAGACTTTGCTCAAACTCATGTCCCTTGACTCGATGATGCTATCCAATCATCTCATCCTTTGTCATCCCCTTCTCCTGCCTTCAATCTTTCCCAGCATCAGGGTCTTTTCCAATGACTCAGTTCTTCGCATCAGGTGGCCAAAGTATTGGAACTTCAGCTTCAATATCAGTCCTTTCAATGAATATTCAGGACTGATTTCCTATAAGATTGACTGGTTTGAGCTTCTTACTGTCCAAGGGACTCTCAAGAGTCTTTTCCAGCACCACAGTTTAAAAGCCTCAATTCTTTGGTGTTCAGTCTTCTTTATGGTCCAACTCACATGCATACATGATTCCTGGAAAAACCATAGCTTTGGGAAGTTTGAGACCTGCTGCATTGCACACTATGTACATATGTGTAGCATCACAATACAGTCCAGCATGGTGAACATATTCCTGTGAAAGCAGTCAATAGAGGGACTATTGATGGTTATCTCACTTTAGTAAATTACCCTTTGTGATTGAAGCACTTGAGAAAGTACACTGCTTCATGGAAGCTAGGTTTAGCTTTCAGTCATCCATGTTGGAAGAGCCAGTCAGAAGCCTGAGGGTTTAGATGCAGGCCAGCTCAGCAGCCTCCCACAGGTGTGAGCTCACGGGCTTTTCTACTCTATGCCTTACTTCAGCATCCTCAGGAGACCAGAGGCCAGCAGAGACCTCCTTGGGAGTTTGTGAGGTTCCCATGGTGTCAACAGGTTGACACAAGGCAGACATCTTGTCCGCAGCAAACATCTGGTGTCCCTTCACTGCTTCTGATGCTGAGGATAAGAGGCACCCTCCTCCTTTCTCCTGGTGACCAGCAGCCTTGGACCTTGAGTCTAGGCAGGAGCCAGGATGCCCTAACTCAGAGGCCACCATGCAGGGTCTTGAGCAATATCCCTAGAAGTGTGGAGTTAAACACCAGGTCTGCTCTCCAAATACACAGTGAAGGGGAAAGGAGCCAGGAGTGTACGTGTGTGGGGGGGATGGAATGCAGAGATGAAGCTGACTTGAGCAAGGAGTCACTGAAGAGTGGGCCCCAGGATCAGGAGGGTTCTGTTGGGATTCAGATTGCGGTGTGTTAGGCACCACCACTGTAAAGAGACTTTCAGTTTCTAGACGATGCAGCTAGAAGATATTGTACTTAGAAGATAATGTAGTCCCTTTTCTGCATATCCTTCTAAAGTCTCTATGATCCACATATAATAATCCACATATTTCTTAATATTCAGATAAAGTAATAAAATGTGAAATTAACCCTGACATGAAATTTCATAGTCTATATTTTGCTTTAAATTATATTTTGAATGCAGTTCCATGCAAGCATTTTTTTGCTTAGTAACCTATGTTCAAGTGACTTCAGATGAAGTGATTTCAGATAATTTCTTGGGTCAAAACTCTGCTTTGAGAAGAGTTGGGTTATTTTCACTTTATTTTTGCTATTGTAATAGCTATGTGAAGAATAATGTCCAAATCTTTGCATATGTTCCTATTTATCTAGTAGAAATTCATTAGAAATACAATCACTGTCAAAATATACTTAAAGATTTTTGATGTGTCTGTGTACATGCTAAGTCGCTTCAGTTGTGTCCAACTCTTTGTGATCTCACAGCCCCGCCAGGCTCCTCTGTTCATGGGATTCTCCAGACAAGGACACTGGAGTGGGTAGCCACATCCTCCAGGGGATCTTTCTGACCTAGGGATCAAACCTGCATCTCTTACATCTTCTGCATTGGCAGGTTTTTTTTTTTTTTTAAACCATTAGTGCCACCTGGGAAGCCCAAAGATTTGATACTTACTTCCAAATAACTTTCCCCAAACAAGTTTTGCTAGTTTTACAAGTCATCAGCAGCTCAAGTCACTGTTAAACGTGGGTCAGAGAACCTGGATCGCCTGGGAGTTTCTTGGAAACAGCCTCTCCTCCCACCTGGACCTCCTGAATTAGAGTCTGCATTACAGTGAGATTTCAGAAAGATCTGCACGACTGTGAATTTGGGATACCACCACATTCCACTGCAGCCTCAGCGGCCTTAAGACATTTTCCTTTTTGCTGGAGGGGAAAACAGACAGGATGCAGAGATGGTGAAAGTTTGATTTCAGACTGAAGAAGTGGGGTGATATCATCAATCTGAGAATTGCTCACTGGTGTTAGCTGAGTCACCTGTCCAGAAATAGAGCGGGCAGAGCTGAGGTAAGCGGCCGAGGGGGTGTGGGGAGGGGGTGGCCACACCTGCACCTCCTCTAATTCCAGCACCGCACCGCTTGGCTCTGAAGTCCAGGAGCAGCTGTGACCGGCCTGGGGGATGGATATGGAGGTAGGCTGGCCTCTCTGCTGATGCTCCTCTTTTAGAATTTGTCAATGACTGTGGGCGGCTCTACCAATGACATCACCATTGCCAGGGAATTGAGTTAGTGATCGCTACTAAACAGACATCTGTCCACCCGAGAATCATATGTTCATACACATGAGGGTGACATCATATTTGCATTTGCAGGGCTAAATCATCATGTTTGACAACTTCCACTTAATTTGCAAATATGCCTTTTTGGTTGACTATTTTGGAGATAAAATGATGTTATAGGTCAGTGTCCAACTCATAAATGCTGAGGATGACCTGAGAGTCTGGTTAAGATGCAGATTCTGATTTGATGGCTTTAGAGTGGGGCCCAAGATTCTTCATTTCAACCAGGCCCCTAGTGTTGTTAGGTATAGATTCTGAAGTGTGTGCTTGTGTGTTTATTTACTCAATCGTGTCTGATGCTTTGCAACCCCATGGACTGTAGCCCACCAGGCCTCCATGTCCATGGGATTTCCTAGGCCAGAATACTGCAGTGGGTTGCCATTTCCTTCTCCAGGGGACCTTTCTGACCCAGGGCTCTAATCGATGTCTCTGCCATACCACAGCACCACCTGGGAAGCCTGAAGACCACACTGTGAATAAGGTCTGGTAGATGTACCAAGTATAAATCTTACCTTTGTACTTTTTATTTATTTTTTATTTGAAGAATAATTGCTTTAAAGAATTTTGTTGTTTTCTGTCAAACATCAACATGAATCAGCCATAGGTGTACATATGTTCCCTTCCTCTTGAACCTCCTTTCCATTTCCCTCCCCATCCCACGCAGAGCCCCTGTTTGATTTCCCTGAGATAAACAGAAAATTTCCATTGCCTATTTATTTAACATATGGTAATGTAAGTTTCCATGGTACTCTCTCCATACAGCTCATCCTCTCCTCCCCTCTCCTCATGTTCATAAGTCTGTTCTCTGTATTTCTCTACTGCTTCCCTGCAAATAAATTCATCAGTACCATCTCTCTAGATTCTATATATGTGCATTAGTATATGACATTTATCTTTCTCTTTCTGACTTACTTCATTCTGTATAATAGGCTCTACGTTCATCCACCTTATTCGAACTGGCTCAAATGTGTTCCTTTTAATGGCTGAGTAATATTCCATTGTGTATATGTACCACATTTCTTTACCCATTCATCTGTCAATGGACAACTAGGTTGCCTCCATATTCTAGCTATTGTAAATAGTGCTGCAATGAATATTGTGGTATATGTGTTTTTTCAATTTCAGTTTTCTCAGGGTATATGCCTAAGAGTGGGCATGGTCCACTCTAGGGTCCTATGGTGGTTTTATTCCTAGTTTTTTAAGGAATCTTCTTACCATCTTCCAAAGTGGCTGTATCAATTTACATTCTTACAACAGTGCAAGAGTGTTCCCTTTTCTCCATACTTTCTCTAGCATTTATTGTTTGTAGACTTTTTGATGATGGCCATTCTGACTGGTATGAGGTGATATTTCATTGTAGTTTTTATTTTCATTTCTCTAATAATGAGCTATGTTAACCATCTTTTCATGGGTTTGTTAGTTATCCATATGTTTTCTTTGAAAAAATGTCTGTTTAGGTCTTTTCCCCACTTTTTGAGTGGGTTGTTTGTTTTTCTGGTATTGAGTTGTTTGAGTTACTTGTATATTTTGAAAATCAATCCTTTGTCAGTTGTTTCATTTGCTATTATTTTCTCCCATTCTGAGGGTTGTCTTTTCACCTTGTTTATAGTTTATTTTTTGGGGCTCCAAAATCACTGCTGATGGTGACTGCAGCCATGAAATTAGAAGACGCTTACTCCTTGGAAGAAAAGTTATGTCCAACCTAGATAGCATTTTCAAAAGCAGAGACATTACTTTGCGGACTAAGGTCCGTCTAGTCAAGGCTATGGTTTTTCCTGTGGTCATGTATGGATGTGAGAGTTGGACTGTGAAGAAGGCTGAGCGCCAAAGAATTGATGCTTTTGAACTGTGGTGTTGGAGAAGACTCTTGAGAGTCCCTTGGACTGCAAGGAGATCCAACCAGTCCATTCTGAAGGAGATCAACCCTGGGATTTCTTTGGAAGGAATGATGCTAAAGCTGAAACTCCAGTCCTTTGGCCACCTCATGCGAAGAGTTGACTCATTGGAAAAGACTCTGATGCTGGGATGGATTGGGGGCAGGAGGAGAAGGGGACGACCGAGGATGAGATGGCTGGATGGCATCACTGACTCAATGGATGTGAATCTGAGTGAACTCCGAGAGATGGTGATGGACAGGGAGGCCTGGCGTGCTGTGATTCATGGGGTCGCAAAGAGTCGGACACGACTGAGCAACTGAACTTAACTGAACTGATAATTTCCTTTGAGAAGGAAATAGCAACCCACTCCAGTATTCTTGCCTGGAGAATTCCATGGGCAGAAGAGCCTGGTGAGCTACAGTCTGTGGAATCACAAAAAGTCAGAGACAACTGAGTGACTAAATTTTGCTGTGCAAAAGCTTTTAATTCTAATTAGGTCCCACTTGTTTACTTTTGTTTTTATTTTCATTACCCTAGGAGGTGGGTCATAGAGGATCTTCCTTTGACTTATTGAGTTATTTATTGATTTATTTCGAGTGTTCTATGTTTTCCTCTAAGAGTTTTATAATTTCTGGTCTTACATTTAGGTCTTTAATCCATTTTGAGTTTGTCTTTGTCTATGGTGTTAGAAATTGTTCTAATTTCATTCTTTTATATGTAGCTGTCCAATTTTCCCAGCACCACTTATTGAAGATGCTATCTTTGCCCCATTGTATATTCTTGTCTCCTTTGTCAAAAATAAGGTACCTATAGATGCATAGGTTTATTTCTGGGATTTATATATTGTTCCATTGGTCTATATATCTGTTTCTGTGTGCCAGCACCATACTAAATCAATGACTGTAGCTTTGTAGTATAATCTGAAGTCATTAAGGTTGATTCCTCCAGCTCCATTCTCTTTTCTCAAGACTGTTTGGCTATTCTGTGTTTCCATATGAATTGTGAAGTTTTCTGTTCTAGTTCTGTGAAAAATGCCATTGTTAATTTAGTAGGGATCACATTGAATCTGTAGATTGCATTTGGTAGTATAGCTGTTTTCACAGTATTGATGCCTCCTACCCAGGAACATAGAATATCTCTTCATCTATTCATGTTGTCTTTGATTTCCTTCATCCATGTCTTATAATTTTCTGTATACAGTTCTTTTGTCTTCTTAGGTAGGTTTACTGCTAGATAGTTTGTTCTTTTTGTTGCAATGATGAATGGGATTGATTCCTTAACTTCTCTTTCTGATTTTTCACTGTTAGTATATAGGAATGCAAGTGATTTCTTTGTATTGATTTTGTATCCTGCAGCTTTGCTAAATTCACTGATTAGCTCTAGTAATTTTCTGATAGTATTTTTAGGGTTTTCTATGTATAGTATCATGTCATCTGCAGTGAGGACTTTGCTTCTTCTTTTCTGATCTGGATTCCTTTTACTTCTTTTTCTTCTCTGATTGCTGTATGTAGCTAGGACTTGCAAAACTATGTTGAGTAATAGTGGTTAAAGCGGACACCCTTCTCCTGTTCCTGATCTTAGGGGAAATGCTTCCAGGTTTCTACCATTGAGAATAACGCTTGCTGTGCACTTATCATATATGGCCTTTACTATGTTGAGGTAGGTTTCTTCTATGCCCATTTTTTGAAGAATTTTAATCATAAATGGGTGCTGAATTTTGTCAAAGACTTTTCTTACATCTATTGAGATTAGCTGGGATTGCCGGGAGAAATATCAATAACCTCAGATATGCAGATGACACCACCCTTACAGCAGAAAGTGAAGGAGAATGAAAGAGCCTTTTGATGAAAGTGAAAGAGGAGAGTGAAAAAGTTGGCTTAAAGCTCAACATCCAGAAAACTAAGATCATGGCATCAGATACCATCACTTCATGGTAAATAGATGGGGAAACAGTGGAAACAGTGGCTGACTTTATTTTTCTGGGCTCCAAAATCACTGCAGATGGTGATTGCAGCCATGAAATTAAAAGACACCTACTCCTTGGAAGGGAAGTTGTGACCAACCCAGACAGCATATTAAAAAGCAGAGACATTATTTTGCCAACAAAGGTCCGTCTAGTCAAGGCTATGGTTTTTCCAGTGGTCATGTATGGATGTGAGAGTTGGACTGTGAAGAAAGCTGAGTGCTGAAGAATTGATGCTTTTGAATTGCAGTGTTGTAGAAGACTCTTGAGAGTCCCTTGGGCTACAAGGATATCCAACCAGTCCATCCTAAAGGAGATTAGTCCTGAATGTTCATTGGAAGAACTGATGTTGAAGATGAAGCTCCAATACTTTGGACACCTGATGCGAAGAGCTGACTCATTGGAAAAGACCCTGATGCTGGGAAAGATTGGGGGCAGGAGGAGAAGGGGATGACAGAGGATGAGATGGTTGGATGGCATCACGAACTTGATAGACATGGGTTTGGGTGGACTCTGGGAGTTGGTGATGGACAGAGAGGTTTGGCGGGCTGTGGTTCATGGGGTCACAAACAGTCAGACATGAGTGAGCAACTGAACTGAACTGAACTGATTGAGATTAGCATATGGTTTTATATTTCAATTTGTTAATATGGTGTATCACATTGATACACCTTTTTCTCAAGTGCACATGGAACATTCTCCAGAGTAGACTACATCTTGGGTCACAAATCAAGCTTCAGTAAATTTAAGAATATTGAAATTATATGAAGCATCTTTTCTGATCACAGTGCTATGAGACTAGATATTAATTACAAGAAAAAAAACTAAAACACACACACACACGGAGATTAAACAATACTTTTTTCTAAATAATGAACAGATTACTGAGGAAATCAAAAGGGAAATGAAAAAATTCCTAGAAACAATTGACAATGAAAACACGACTACACAAAACCTATGGAATGCAGCAAAAGCAATTCTAAGTGGGAATTTCATAGCAATAAAATCCTACCTCAAGAAACAAGAAAAACATCAAATAAACAACCTAACTTTATACCTAAAACAACTGGAAAAAGAAGAACAAAAAACTCCAAAATTTGCAGAAAAAATCATAAAGATCAGAGTAGAAATAAATGAAAAAGAAATGAAAGACACTATAGTAAAGATTAATAAAATTAAAAGCTGGTTGTTTGAGAAGATAACAAGAAAAACATCAAATAAACAACCTAACTTTACACCTAAAACAACTGGAAAAAGAAGAACAAAAAACTCCAAAATTTGCAGAAAAAATCATAAAGATCAGAGTAGAAATAAATGAAAAAGAAATGAAAGAAACTATAGTAAAGATTAATAAAATTAAAAGCTGGTTGTTTGAGAAGATAAACCAAATTGACAAATCTTTAGCCAGACTCATCAAGAAAAAAAGAAAGGAGGATCAAATCAACAAAATTAGAAATGATAAAGGAGCAGTTACAACAGACAGCGCAGAAACACAAAGGATTACAAGAGACTATTGTGAGCAATGATATGGCAATAAAATGGATAATGTGGAAGAAATAGACAGATTCTTAGAAAAGTTCAAGCTTTCAAGACTGAACCAGGAAGCAATAGAAATTATGAACAACCCAATTACAAGCACTGAAATCAAAACTGTGATCAAAAATCTCCCAAAAAACAAAAGCTCAGAACCAGATGGCTTCACTGGTGAATTCTATTAAAGATTTACAGAAGAGCTAATACCTATCCCTCCAAAACTCTTTCAAAAAATTGCAGAGGAAGGAACACTTCCAAACTCATTCTATGAGGCGACCATCACCTTGTTACCACAACTAGACAAAGACAACACACAAAAAGAGAACTTCAAGCCACTGTCACTGATGAACCTAGACGCAGAAATCCTCAACAAAATTCTAGCAAACAGAAATCAGCAACACATTAAAAAGCTCATACACCATGAACAAATTGGGTTTATTCCAGGGATGTAAGGATTATTCAATATATGCAAATCAATCAATGTGATACACCATATTAACGAATTGAAACATAGATTTATACTGTTGACAAGTAGATTTCTGTGAAATCTTGACTCTGCACTTCCCAGCTGTGACTTCAGACTTACAAAACTGTCATTTCCCCATTTTGGTCTATGTTATTTGACTGAGATGGCTTCAGTTTCTATGTGCATCTCCCAGTGTAGTAACTGCTTCAAGGAATTGTAAAAATTCAATGGAAGCAAGAAGATCACATCTAGTAGGTATTCAGTTAGTGTCATTAAGGTACATAGGAAATCATGCTATTTTAAAATCGGCCATACAGATCTTCATAGAGAGAGAATTGTTATTGTTTGAAGGAAATACTTTGATAGGTTGCCTTGACTTGTGGAATAAAGATCAGAAAGCAAAGACAAATAGGGTCATTTGTCAAGATTTGGGAGTTGTGGTCAACAGTGGTAAAGGAGAAGTGGGGGTGACCAAATAAAAACAGAGATATGATGGTGGACTGAGTTCATGGAGAAAGCTGCTCAAGAGAAACCCATGACGGTTAAGTAGCCAATAGAATTAAGGATAGAGATTTATAATATTCAGTTTTAAATTCATTTCAGAACAAAAGTGAGTCTTCACCAAGATGTTTTTGTTCTTGCATGATCCCCAAAAGTACAGTATTGCAACTCACGTATGTGCTGCTCTTTGCTTATTTGTAAACCTCTTCTATTTTCCTGAATATTCAATATACCTTGCATTGGATGCCCTAGCCTTGTGTTGGTGGCATTTGGGAGAGGGGAAGAATTTGGTGACTCTCATTATGGAGCAAGGCAGTGTGGCATTGAAAAAACAAAACAAACAAACAAAAAAAACAGCTCACTTGGGAGAGTGAGGTTACAAGGGAGACAGTTTTACAGTGCACATGGATGGAAACGCAAGCTAATTGACATCAATCACATTTTCCTCAGGTTTCTTTTTTCTTCTGTTTTATTCCTTTGAAAACCAACTGAGATGTAAATCATTCTCATATTATCCTATTCATGATATTCTGTACAGTATTATACATGGTTTCATTTCTGTCATATGTTCAGTATTTTGCACTAAATGTCAAATCGATGCTGAAGGTCACTTACTAAATGCATCAACTTATACCTTATCTTTTTAAAATGGTAAAATTCAAATATCATTATTTTGGGATAAAACTATTTGTAAATATATCGTATCCTTGTTTTATTGTCACATTTTGCCTTTAACGGATACCTGAATCTTTATATATTTCCATTTTGGACTAAATGTGTGAATATAGAGGAGTAATGAAGAATATTAGTTATTTTTCTAAATTACCTTAGAAATAAAAATCTATTAAAAAAGAGGGGACTTACTGACCTCAATAGTTTGAAGCAGTTCAAGGTGTGCATTTTAAAAAATGCAGGGAAATCATGCAGAGATGCCATACAGTGGAGAGAAATGTTTTCACTGCCGCTGGAAATATTTTTCTTTTCACTTGCTTTTCTTCTCAGTTCAGTTCAGTTCAGTCGCTCAGTCGTGTCCGACTCTTTGCAACCCCATGAATCGCAGCACGCCAGGCCTCCCTGTTCATCACCATCTCTCGGAGTTCACTCAGACTCACATCCATCAAGTCAGTGATGCCATCCAGCCATCTCATCCTCGGTCGTCCCCTTCTCCTCCTGCCCCCAATCCATCCCAGCATCAGAGTCTTTTCCAATGAGTCAACTCTTCGCATGAGGTGGCCAAGGTACTGGAGTTTCAGCTTTAGCATCATTCCTTCCAAAGAAAACCCAGGGTTGATCTCCTTCAGAATGGACTGGTTGGATCTCCTTGCAGTCCAAGGGACTCTCAAGAGTCTTCTCCAACACCACAGTTCAAAAGCATCAATTCTTCAGCGCTCAGCCTTCTTCACAGTCCAACTCTCACATCCATACATGACCACAGGAAAAACCATAGCCTTGACTTTTCTTCTCACTCAGTTTAACTTCTTACATCTCCAAAGCATAGATAATATTAATAGCATTTTCCAATTTGATACATATTATGTATTTACAGGTGAAAATATGCACAATGTTAGATAATTAGGCATTCAGAGTTACCGCTCACAAATGTGAAAACACATAGGATCTGAGTGAATTATTTAGCTGTTCATATTGGATTTGGAATTTGTGCTTTCTGACACTTCTTTGAAGCCCTGCACTCTGGTCATGTGCTTATTTTCTCAGGCATTATCAGCTTGATATATTTCAAAGATAAAACTCTGAGGCATGTTCAGCAATCTATTGCTGAAGAATTGAAATGTAAGCAAGATACCTTGGAAAGTAGTAGACTGACTTGAAGGATACTAAGCTGTCCAGCAAGAAATTGTCTTAGAACAACGTCAAATAGTTTCTACTGGTAGATTCAAAGATAAAACTCTGAGGCATGCTCAGCAATCTACTGCTGAAGAATTGAAATGTAAGCAAGATACCTTGGAAAGTAGTAGACTGACTTGAAGGATACTAAGCTGTCCAGCAAGAAATTGTCTTAGAACAACGTCAAATAGTTTCTACTGGTAGAATATGGTCGATTTTCAATTTATTTTCATTCAAGGCAGCCGTGACTATTTAAAAGCACATTTACTCCAAAAAGACTCCAGAGCAACTGGATCTGGGCTTTGAAAAGAATTCAGTCTAATCCAGCAATGTCCACTGCAGCCTGGATGCCAGCGTGGTTTGTGCATGTGTATAGTTTTAAATTTTATGTATTATATAGAGATATAGATAGATTTTAAATCAAAACTAACGTGATACTAGCCTAGCTTGCCTCCTATTTTGGAGCACATTCATTTTTAAGAAATATTAATATGACAAACTTGAGTGCATGTGAGCATAGGAGGGGAGGTTGGTACAGAGTACAAGCACTGCTAACTGAGAGCTGGAATGGAAGCGGTGTCCTCAGGTAGAGCTGGTGTCAGAACGAGTTCATACAAATAACACTATGACCTGCAGTTCAGTTCAGTTCAGTTCAGTTCAGTCGCTCAATCGTGTCTGACTCTTTGCAACCCCATGAATCACAGCACACCAGGCCTCCCTGTCCATCACCAACTCCCAGAGTTCACCCAAACTCATGTCCATTGAGTCAGTGATGCCATCCAGCCATCTCATCCTCTGTCGTCCCCTTCTCCTCCTGCCCCCAATCTCTCCCAGCATCAGAGTCTTTTCCAATGAGTCAACTCTTCGAAGACATGAGGTGGTCACACCTCAGCATCAGTGAGCATCAGTCCTCAGCTTCAGCATCAGTCCTTCCAATGAACGCCCAGGACTGATCTCCTTTAGGATGGACTGGTTGGATCTCCTTGTAGCCCAAGGGACTCTCAAGAGTATTCTCCAACACCACAGTTCAAAAGCATCAATTCTTCAGCGCTCAGCTTTCTTCACAGTCCAACTCTCATATCCATACGTAATCACTGGTAAAACCATAGCCTTGACTAGACGGACCTTTGTTGGCAAAGTAATGTCTCTGCTTTCTAATATGCTGTCTAGGTTGGTCATAACTTTCCTTCCAGGGAGTAAGTGTCTTTCAATTTCATGGCTGCAATCACCATTTGCAGTGATTTTGGAGCCCCCCCAAAATAAAGTCTGACACTGTTTCCACTGTTTCCCCATCTATTTCCCATGAAGTGTTGGGACATTCTCTTATACTGTTACAATCTCTAATTTGATTATGCAAGACTATGAAATTTTATGCAATAAGTTCATTCTTAAAACGGCCTTATGTACATGTATCTTTTTGAATTACGATTCTCTCCAGATATGTGATCAAGGAGTGGACTTGCAGGATCACATGATACCTCTATTTTTGGTTTTTTAAAGAATCTCCATTCCATTTTCCATTATTGATGGGAACAGTGTAGATTTTATTCAGATTTCTCCAGCTGTTTTCACTATATCTCTTTTCAGCTCTAAGAGTCAACTCATTATCTAATGTTGTGTGCACTCATCCTGCCTGTGTCTTCAGTGACCTTGACAATTTTGAAGAATACTAGGTGTTTTGTTGAAAGCACCTCACCTTGGGTGTTCCTGATATTTTCTCATAATTTGCTAACTAGTGTTTGAAGTCATCACAGATTGCACAGATCATTGAGGGGATATGCTTTCATTATTGCACTAAAGAAGTAGTATCTGATGTCATAACACCTTATTTCTGGTGGCCTTTATCACTTGGTTGTGCTTCCCTGGTGGTCCAATGGTAAAGAATCTGTCTGTAGGGCAAGAGACCTGGGTTTGATCCCTGGGTTGGGAAGATCCTTTAGAAAAGGGAATGGCAACCCACTGCAGTATTCTTACCTGGAGAATTCATGGACAGAGGAGCCTAGAGATACATGACTGGGTGACTAGCCCTTTCACTCGTCACTTTTGTCACTTTGTTAAGTGGTTTCTGTCAGATTTCTCCACTATAAATTCACTGTTCTCCCATTTCGTACTGTATGTGCTAGAAACCAGTTACTAAGTGCAGCTCATGCCCAAGGGAAGGGAATTAGTCTCCCTCTCCCAGAGAAAGAATTATCAGAACATTTGTAGCCACATATTGAAACAACAGGCGCAATGAATATATATTTTGTGGGAGAGACTTTGAAGTTACAAAAATTTTCTGCATCTCTTTAAAGTTTTGTCCACTAATTATAGCATTCATCAAGGACTCTTGCCTGCAGTAATGATTGCTGTGGTGTTCTGATGGTGATTTTTCTCTTTTCCCCACTCTTTCTACATTTATTAATTGGAAGTTTTTTTCTAAAAACAACTGTCCTTACTCTTTCATTCATTTGATTATTTATTCAAGCTGCCTTAATAGTCAAGCTGTTTGGATATTGATTTTATTCTCTGGTTTATAATCTTAAATGATATTGTGACTTATTTTGCTGTCCCAGCTGTCCTAACCTAGCCTGTAGGATTCATTTTAACCTTCTTCTCTAGGTCTCTCTCTGTCAGTGAGTAACCTGGCTCCCATCATCTACAAAGTATATAGTTACTTGCTTTAGGATATGTGTAAATTAGTTTCTAAGTTGCTAATATGTACTTCTGTAAAGGGTTGTTTTACCACCAAGAGTTTCCTTTTTGTCTCCATCCTTATAGCATCAAGAAAAAGTCCCAAAGTTATTTTTTAAAGATTTTTTTTCATGGGCCATTTTAAAAGTTTTTGTTGAATTTGTTACAATATTGCTGCTGTTGCTTATGTTCTGATTTCTTTGGCTGCTAGGCATGTGTGATCTTAACTCCCCTACCAGGAATTGAACCTGCAGCCCCTGCAACTGAAAGGTGAAGTCTTAACTACAGGACCACCAGGGAAATCCTTCCCAAAGTGATTTCACCCAACTCCTTTCTCCCCACCCTCTTCAGTGCAGTTGTGTCAGACATTGGCAGTAATAGCAGATTTATTTATAACAGGCTGACCTCTATTCTGAATATCCCCCCAAATCTGTTCAGTTTCTTTTCTTTGTGAAAAGTAAAAGTCACTTTTGCCAGGTGCTTTGACAAATGTGTGAATGCATGAACCCATCACCCGAGTCCCACACAGGACATTCCATTATCTAGAATTTCCTTTGCATTTTCTGCTTGCTGCCGCTGCTCTCTTCTCCCCCCAAACCAAGGCACTCACCATCCATCTTCCATTCAAATAGCTTTGCCTTTCCCAGGACCGCACATAAATATCTATAGTGTTGCACTCAGCAAACTTCATTTGAGATTCATTCATATTAGTGCATGAATTAATAGCTCATTCTTTTCTACCTCTGAAAATTCCACTTCATTCATTAACTCATTCATAGCATCTTGATTTCTCCCATTTTTTTTGATAATTATGAGTAGAGCAGCAGTAGACATTGTGTATAAGCTTTGGAGAAGTTTTAGGATCACAGCAAAGTGGAGAGGAAAGCCCAGAGAGTTCCCACATATCCCCTGCTGGGACAGATATGCATTCACGTTTCCTCCAGCGGTGTAGGTTTCCCTCTCGTTTCTTTCTTCTGGATGCAGTGAATTTCTGTAGTCTTCTAAGTTGGCAGTGTTTATTCCTCTCTTACTAAAGATCAAGGTTTTGTTACTTAGGGCAGATGGGTTTGGGAGGAATTTTGGCCTTGACTGCTGTTCCTCTTCAATAGTCAGCAGCACGGAAACTTTCTTAAATGGTTCCTACTTTCTGCATGAGTGCCTATTAAGAAGACTTACAGGAAGAGACTGAAATGGGAAAAAACACCCTGATGACTGGTCCTCAGGGGCCTTACACTCTCATGGTAGCCCACACTCTGCCTTTAAGAAATGATAAAACATTTAGCTGAATTTTCTTACTGGTGTGTGTGTGTGTGCGCGCGCACGCGCGCGCACGCACGCGCGCGCGCGCACTCAGTCACTAAATCATGTCTAACTATTTGCAACTTAATGGACTGTAGTCTGCCAATCTCCTGCCCATGGGATTTCCTGGGCAAGTATGTTGGAATGGATTGCCACTTCCTCCTCCAGGGCATCTTCCTGATCCAGAGATCAAACCCGTGTCTCCTGCTTCTCCTGCATTGATAGATGGATTCTTTACCCCTCAGTCACCTGGGAATCCCACTGGCTTGTATGTTGTCTGAAAAAGCCTGCCATTGGTTTATAATCACTGGGACTATTTCGACTTGCAGTCACTTTTCTCTCCTCATATTTTGGAATAGTGGTTTTTCTGCAACATCAGTTCTCTGATGAATTGAAGAGAAGTTATCAATTTTCACTTTTTTCAGCTCTTTTCTTGTTATGTAGGGTGACACAATTTACAGTTCTCTGTTTTGGAGCTGAAACAGGAAGTTCATCAACAATTTTTTAAAATTTATTTGTGTCATTTTTTTTCCCCAAAGTAATTTACTTAGAACTCCCTTATAAAACTATTTCAAAGATTCCCTGCTGCTGCTGCTGCTGCTAAGTCACTTCAGTTGTGTCCGACTCTGTGAGACCTCATAGACGGCAGCCCATCAGGCTCCCCTGTCCCTGGGATTCTCCAGGCAAGAAATGCATGAAAGTGAAAAGTGAAAGGGAAGTCACTCAGTTGTGTCCGAAAGATTCCCTACAGGAAACTAAATATGAAGATAACTATCTGTCAATAATATAGGAAGCAGCCCTTTAAGAATTTCTGATTGCCAAATCTAGAATAACAACTTCTTAAATATTAGATCCAAAAGATCCTTAGAGAATCTTTTTTGCAGTCTTTTTCTTGACTTTTCTCAGTTTGTAGACTCCACAGAGATTTCAGCTTATCTGATATACTCTTAATAGTCAATGGCATCATCAACTTAATGGACATGAGTTTGAGGAAACTCTAGTGAAGGACAGGGAAGTCTGGTGTGCTGCAGTCCATGAGGTTGCAAAGTTGGACATGACTAACTGACTGAACAATAGTTCGATCAGTTTCAAAAATGGTATATATGTATGTACATTGCTCTAACTTAACCAGCCTTGATATTCACTGTTGACAATATATAAACTGTGAAATACATCTTCACGATGCAACAGAACAGAACAGTTGGTTAAAGAAAGCTCCAATGGCTCTAAGGTTCACGTGTGTCTGTTGTGTGATCCCCAAGATCACTTTCAGGTCAATGTCAGTCTCTGTAGTGACCTCCACTCCTGGAATTGCTTGTTTTGTACAGTTAGGCAGGCCTTTGCAGGGGTATGACCCCTCGGTGCCTTCGACCTTGTCTCCTACCCCAGGACTCAGAGGAAGAACGGCTCATGAGGTTGCTGAACCCGTCTAGAGGTGTTGTACAACTTGAGGAGGTGAAGAAGAGCTGGCACACAACCCCAGCAGATACACAGTCAATAAAGAGGATCTCTGGACCACAAAGGAGATGATAAGAGACAACGCCATCATTGAGATTCTAACCTGGGGCTTCCAGATACTAATCAGGTGAACTCTATATTAAATCAGACTGCCTTGAAGATTTTTTTTTTCAATATTTTAACTTTGGAAGACTAAAGAAACTGGTGCTTCCAGCTACACTTTAAACTGAATTTGTATTCCATCTCAATTTCCTTGGAGCCTCTCTGAGTCCATCTGATGCTATTATCCACAGATGGACAAAGCTATTTTCCACAGCTGATTTCACATGTGATTCTGCAAGCTATTTGCCTTTCCACCTCCCTGTAAGCCCACAGATTATAATTTTCAAATACCCTCAAGTATGCGTTCATTCTCATGAGCACTGACTCAGTATCTAAATGCCGAACAGCACCATTTCTGAACAGCCAGATAGGAGAGGCAGATCTGAGGAGAGCCAGCAGTAAGAAGAGATCCAAAGGTTCTTTTTCTCAGGTTATTTTTCTAAATAGGTCAGTGGTTTGCAACATATTTGGTAAATAAGAATTACCTAAGTAGATCTCCAGGCTTGATCCTCACCGTACAAGTCAGGATCTCTAAAAGTCACCCCAGGGATTTGAAGTGATGCTTTGTAACATTTGAAACATCTATATTTTTCCTGTTCTAGGCAAAACGTGCTATTTTCTTTTTTCTTTTCTTTTTTAACAATTTTTGTTGGAGTACAGTTGCTTTACACTGTTGTGTGAGATTCTGCTGTGCAGCAAAGTAAGTCAGTTCTATGTGTACATATATCCAACTGAGCGACTGAACTGAACTGGTATAAATATATATCTCCCTTTTTTTGTATCTCATTCCCATTTAGGTCACCACAGAGCACTGAGAAGGGATCCCAGTGCTATACAGTAGGTTCTCAGTAGTTGTATATTTTATACATAGTATCAGTACTGTATATATGCCAATTCTAACCTCCCAATTCGTCCCAACCCCACTTCTTCCTTTGATGTCCATACGTTTGTTCGCTATGTCTGTGTCTCTATTTCTTGCTTTGCAAACAGGTTCATCTGTACCATTTCTAAATGTGCTATTTTCTGCTGAATATGTTTACTCTTAAAATGCCAAATATATTTTTCTCTTTATTTTAGTTTTTAGGATTGTAATTTTGTTTTCTGCCTATATTAATGACTATCTCCTTTCCAGTTATTTAAGATCTTATTCAATTTCTTTCACTAATGTTTTTCAGTTTTCAGTATACAAGTCTTTCACATCCTTGATGGAATGAAGTCTCTGTCTCTGTTTAAATATCTCAAGTTGGGGAAAACTTGCCAACTTCTTATTTAATTCTGTTACAGGGCTTCAACATATGGTGATATAATGACATATACATTTTTGTTAACAGACTTTTTGAGGGAACATGCATGGACACAGGAGTTGAATTTCAAGGACCTAGAAAATTTCAACTCAATACTGGAAATATTACTCAAGAGGAAACATCAATAAAAGGGAAATGGGAGAAAGAAAATAGTGTGCAGTCTCTGTGTTAATAATGTCCATGGATCATGAATGGACACACATCAACCCAGATATGCATCTATATGAGTGCATGGCTAGGAATACTTTCTGTTTTAGAAAGAGTGAGCTTATACAGCCCTCCTCACTCTCTATAGTGAATTTCTTATTCTCTATAAGTTGATGCTAACCTACTTGTTCAAAAGTCAGCTTTCTTATTAACACATTTTAAAATATGTTTCATTTCTAAACAGAAATATAATTTGAAGGCTGGAATGAAAAATAGGCATCTGTATATTATTGTAGTTGTAGAAATAAGTGAGGTAAAGTAGCCCTGGGCAAAACTTTTAGATGAGTCCAATCAAGTAACCCCAAGGACTCTAGCTTCTAGAACTGCAAAAAAAAAAAAAAAAAGCCAAAAAATTTAAAAGAACTACCTATTTTTATTAACATTTACTGCTTATGGTAATGTAAACAAAAAATCATGTAAATATCATGATGATGAAATTATTGAAAATATATTCAGGCTGAGGGAGGAATTGTTTTTATTATTAATTATTTAAATCATAACTCCA
>SJYT01020028.1:62016-94496 GCA_006410635.1 Cephalophus harveyi | reverse complement strand
GTCATAACTCCAGACTGAACAGAAAGTTTAAGAAAAAAACCTAAAAAGTATTACAGCTAATGTATAAAATCAGCAAAGTGTTAATTTAAAAAAATAGCTATTGTTTCAGAGTGGGGAATTGAATTGAATTCTATCTAATCTAAGAAGACTAATTATTAACACTGTTTTTTTTTTTTTTTATAAATTATACCAGGTATGTACCTGCCCCTTACAATCTTTAAAAGTTTGAGACATGAAGAACAATGCTGATGATACTGAGATTATAAAGATTTTGTAGTTTTCTAAAGCTCTGATTACTAATTAGCATTGAGATGAAACAACCATCTCTTCTGGGCAGAACCATGAACATTTAATTAGACTCTTATTTGTCAAGAGATAAAGTAATTCTTGTACCAACTTTGGGCTTAGGATATTTTATAAACTTATAATAGATTCAGCCTGGTCAGGTGAATAGTGATTGTGATACTTCAAACTGTTTTGTTATCTGGATAAATTTATTAGGAAAAAATGCTTATTGTATTTGATTCTGAATTGATAAAAGAGTCAACGACTTGCTTAGGACATTTAAACTAAAATTGAATTCTATGCAGTCATCTGGTCCAAATTGTGTTGAATATTAATCATCATTAGAGTACTTAACTTATGATGACAGGATATATAAAAATAATAATATTAACACAACTATCTTTGTTTGACATTAATAAAAAGTCTATCGCTGTCTCTACGGGCATGTTGCTGTGGCCACACAACAAGCTGGTGTGGTCATGTTTATAAACAAAAATGCTCAGGTTTGGTTCATTCAGTTTAGAAAAGGTCTTTTACCAGAGTTGCCAGGAAAGCTTCTCCAAGGATTTTTGTATTTTCCTGGATATGTAAGATGAGAATAATTTGAATATAAACCATTGACATATGTGGGGTTGTTCACTTTTCTGCTTCCCCAATTAGATTATGAACTGTTCTCAGTGAGGTTCCAAGTTCCTTCATATTTGTATTCCTAGGACCTGGTAGCATAAGCCACAAGGTAGGCGCTGAATAGATGTGTCTTAAACGAATGACTAAGTCTAGGGCTGACCTGTGTCCCAATAGAGGTCAAACAGAACCCAGTCTGCACTGCATGTCCCTACAATATGCTACACTTAGCTCTATCATGGGTCCAATCACAGAGTATTATACTTATCTGTTTTCTTGACAACAAATGCAAAATTGTGGGAGACAGGCTCTATAGTAAACAGTGTGCATTTCTGGCCCCAAGAGTGTCTGGAACTGAGTGAGCAGCTCTCAGTACATGTTTATAGGATAAGCCTATGATTGGAAATTTCACTGTACCTTTACCATTTGTCTCCTGATGAGGAGGTGATTTATAATAAAAGTATAATAAAAAGATACAATAAATGTTCACCCTGGATGTAGGTCAAGCTTTACTGTTTTTTTGCAAGTCTCAATTTTTATTGGAAACTGAACATTTTTGATAAACATTTAGCAACAGTGGATTCTGATGTTTTATCCCTGGGAATTTTTGTGGTTGAATTGTTTAATGTATTTTTTTGTTTGTTTGTGTAGTACCTTGCCTGGAGTAAATCGATGGAATCCATTCCCCTATGGTGTGTGGCTGCTGCTGTTTCTACTCAGTTCAAAATTATATATTATACCATCCCAGGTGGCTCAGTGGTAAAGAATCCACCTGCCAATGCAGGAGACACAAGAGATGTGGGTTCAAGCCCTGGGTTGGGTAGATTTGCTGGAGTAGGAAATGGCAGTCCACTCCAGTATTCTTACCTGGGAAATCCCATGGACAGAAGAGCTTGGTGCCCTATAGTCCTTGGGGTTGCAAAATGTTGGACACAAATGAACACCTAAAGATGATGAGATGAGCATGAATTTTGTTGTTGTTCAGTTGTTCAGCTGAGTCATGTCCTACTCGTTGCGACCCCCTGGGCTGCACCACACCAGGCTTTCCTGTCCCTCACTATCTCTCAGAGTTTACTCAAACTCATGTCCATTAAGTCAGTTATGCCATCTGACCATCTCATCCTCTGTTTCCCCCTTCTCTTCCCGCTTTCAATCTTTCCCAGCATCAGGATCTTTTCCAGTGGTCGACTCTTCTCATCAGGTGGACAAAGTACTGGAACTTCAGTCTCAGCATCAGCCCTTCCAGTCAGTATTCAGGGATGATTTCCTTTAGGATGGACTGGTTGGATCTCCTTGCAGTCCACGGGAGTTTCGAGAGTTTTCTCCAACACCACAGTTTGAAAGCACCAGTTCTTCAGTGCTCAGCCTTCCTTATGGTCCCACTCTCACATCCGTACGTGGCTACTGGAAAAACCATAGCTTTGACTCTATGGACTTTGTTGGCAAAGTGGTGTCTCTGTTTTTGAATACATTGTCTATATTTGTCATAGCTTTTCTTCCAAGGAGCAAGCATCTTTTAATTTCATGGCTGCAGTCACTGTCCATAGTGACCTTGGCTTCCTACGGTCCCCGTGTGTCAGAGTAGCATTTTAATCAGCCAGTCATTACTCTGTTAGCCTACAGCTGTCTCATTGCTTAGATCTCCCTAGTAGGTTTCCAGCCAATCTGTCAATCTGTTGTTTTCCTGCCCGACCCACAACACCGGGAGCCACTCCTTTTCTCTGTCGGTTGGCCATCAGTATTGCTGTTATCATGGAAAATGCTGTGAGCATTGTGTCTTACACACCACACTCAAATCATGTCAGGCCCCTCTGGCATGAAAGCTCCTGTCATCCCAACTTGACCCAACTGGTAGAACCATCCCACTGACCCAAGAACAGACTTTTGCCCTTCTCACACAAAATCCAGCTTTTTTTCATGGGTTATCGCTTCTTTGTCCAATGCTTGCTTTTGTCAGCGTCCAGAGTCCTGGCAGAAGGTTTTTTGCAACATTATTTCTTTCTGCAGCAGTTGTTTGTCCAGGAACAATGTCTCTGGATGAGAGGAGATGACTGAGACAGTAGGACCACACCACCTGATAAGTCCACTTTGGGGAATCGTTAAAATTTTAGGATCATCTTCTGATACCATTTTTTAGGAATTAACTTTTAAAGCAAAAATTGAAATCGAGAGCATGAACTCCCTTGGAAGTTCCACACTTAGGAAAGCAAGAAGGATCTGCAAGATAAATAAGATGATTTTATAAGTGAATATAAAAGTATTTTTATTTAGAATTGGAAAGTTAGAGTACATAGTAGGACATGCGTTCATAAACTTATATTGTGTAATCTTGGACCCTGATGCCATAGCAAAAATGGCCTCATTCAAGTCAAATCTTTTTCTGAAATAAGCCTGACTTTCAAAATTAATTCATCTGATATTACATTTGTGATTTACTAAGGCACACTCTGGTAGGTCATATCAAAATCACTTTATTTTTATGGAGATATCTAAGGTGATAAGGACAATATTTATATACTTTGGGTGCAGTTACTTTGGCTTGTGAATTGCAGTGCTATTACAATAAGTAGTGCTCAATTGCTCAATTGTGTCCAACTCTTTCCAACTGCATGGACGGTAGCCCATCAGGCTCCTCCACCCATGAGATTTCTTGGGCAAGAATACTGGAGTGAGTTGCCATTTCCTCCTCCAGGGAATCTTCCCAAACCAGGGTTCAAATTCAGAACTTCTCCATCTCCTGCATTGGCAGGCAAATTCTTCACCACTGAGCTACCTGGGAAGCCCATAAGAAGTAGAGATTTACAGAAAAAAATCAAAATAAAATTGTAATCAGAGGTCTAAAGTAGGGATAAAAATGGAATAAAATGTTCACCAAGTTTCATGACAGCATATTCAGGTACACGCCACAGCTAATCTGTCTGTATAATAGATCAAGCTGTGCAAAGGGAGTTGATGGTACCAAATTTTACCTTTCCTGTGTAATTTATAGGAAAATTTGTTGGCATGCAAATTATAACTTGTCCTGAAAACTTCTTTTACTAATTAAAGCTTGCAGAAGCCAGGGAAGGGCTGAATAATTAGCACAGTGCTGGCATGATTCTTAGTTAAGTGAAGTATTACCAAATTAGATGTCAAGATGGGAGAAAGGAACCACTTACAAACACATTTTAGTTTTTGAACTTTTACTTTTGAAGCGTGTTCTGAGGAACGTGGTGCAGAGATATGAGACCATAAAATCTTGGGGTACCAAGAGCCTGCTGGAGCTTGAAGGGCTGAGGACAGTTTTCCTCTTTCATGGGTATCAGAGGGCTTGAAACTACTGTGATTATCAACAAAGGCAGAAGAAAATGCACGCGAAGCAAATTCTGACACAGAAATCCAAGGCTAAGCCCAAGATGAGAGCCAGTGGCAGGAATCTGGGGATCTCTAATAACACAAGCTATGCATGCTACTGGGTTCCAACACCAGTAATGAATCCAGTGACCACTGAGTGTCTTGGTAGCTGAAGGAGAATGGAAACCTCTACCCCACAGCAAACAGCGGCCGGGATGACATGAAGAGCAAGGGAGGAAGGAGGGCATGTTTGAGGGTGAGCGTTAGTCTAGGATTCATCTTGGAGGTGCCCCGTGCAGTTAGTTTCACAGGCTGCACAATGGTAGGGCAGCAAGCCTCAGCCAGTCCTGTGCTCTTCTTCCCTAGCAGGGAGTTGGGTTACTTGGGTTTGCTTTGTTTTAGGTTGTTTAATTGTTATGACTTGATTGTGAGAAATGTTGGGGCCTCAGAGATAATTTCTTGGTATTCTAAGGGTTTTCTTCCCAGTCATTTCTTTTTGGAAAAAACTTAGAAAGTATTAGAATATATTATTTCAGATCATCTGTTGGCTGGAAGCAGCTGAGAATTGTATCTTTCTATGCTTTCTCCACATCTCAATGTGTCCATGGGATGTATGTGGCTACTGGACACATCTTCTCATTTCACCAAATAATATAGTCATATAGTTATTTATGCACTAATTGTTGATGTTCTAGTATGAAACAGGTTTTAAAAGTAGAATTGGCTGGTAAATCTTTTGATGAAATAATTGATCCTTAACATTTCTTTAAATTTGAATTTTTATAGGTTGTATAAAGTAGAATTGAACATGCATATAGCAGGAAAAGTTACATTACAAAATATGGTTTGTAAATAAGTTACAAGATACTTTTGTATAAAATTTTGCCCATTATGATATCCACGTAAATAGTTAAGAAAAAATAAAATTAGTACATTGGTTATCTAGTTTTTATATCATTAGTTGAGACAAAATTGCATCTAAATACTGATTACAATTAAACAAAAATAACTCTTCTAAGTAGGTTTTTATCTGTCTTGGATTTGAGAAACCAGTTCTTCACATTAAAACAAATGTTTACATGCCCTTAATTGTTGCAATCATATGAGTTGTTTTTATTTTTTAAGATGTTGATGTGGACCATTTTAAAATTTTCATTGAATTTGTTACAGTATTGCTCCTGAAGGCTTCCCTGGTGGCTCAGACGGTAAAGCGTCTGCCTGCAATGCAGGAGACCTGGGTTCGATTCCTGGGTTGGGAAGATCCCCTAGAGAAGGAAATGGCAACCCACTCCAGCACTCTTGCGTGGAAAATCCCATGGATGGAGGAGCCTGATAGGCTACAGTCCATGGGGTCACAAAGAATTGGACATGACTCAGCAACTTCACTTCACTTTTAGGGTTTCTGTTTGTTTTGGCCATGAAGCATGTCTGAGATAGCTCCTGGTGAAACTGAAAGTTGTTCATTCGTGTCTGACTCTTTGTGACCCCGTGGACTATACAGTGTATGGAATTCTCCAGGCCAGAATGCTAGAGTGGGTAGCCTTTCCCTTCTCCAGGGGATCTTCCCAACCCAAGGATTGAACCCAGGTCTCCCACATTGCAGGAGGATTCTTTCCCAGCTGAGCCACAAGGGAAGTTCAAAAATACTGGAGTGGGTAGCCTATCCCTTCTCCAGTGGATCTTCCCAACCCAGGAATCCAACTGGGGTCTCCTGCATTGCAGGCAGATTCTTTACTAACTGAGCTATCATGGAAGCTATTAGCTTCTGGACCAGGGATCAAATCTGTGTCCCTTTATTGGAGGGCAAAGTTTTGACCCCTGGACCACCAAGGAAGTCTTTAAGTATGTAATTTAAAATGACTAAGCTGATAACTGAAAGCTACTGACTGAAATGGCTAAAGACTATAAGAGCTAGCGCCATTTGCTGACAAAATCTACTCATCTGCCATGCACAGCACACAACTAAAAGGACCCCTTCCTGGATTGGGCTCTTAAGCACACATTTAATCCATTTAACCTGAAAGCATATGATGTTGGCACTGTGCTGGGGGTGAAGGTCTTGGTGGGCTTGATGGGAAAGAAATGTACAAAGAAATTTGAAACTCCGCTTTGGACAACCAAAGTAAGAAGTAGTGAAAAAAATGATTGTGTCACCTGGAGTGAACTTACTTTATATTCATGCTGCAGACTTTTAGAGGAAGTGGGTAGGTAAGGGTGGACACGGTCAACTGTGGTTGAATGAGGAGTATGGGCGTTTAATCCTAGAGGAATGGTCAATGAGCAGGATTAGGATAAAGTAGAAGGAAAAGAAGTGGAAATGGAAATTAATTTCTTATGTATCACAGAATGACTCTATGTTTTCATTCCAGGTTGAAGGGCGGCTGTTCAAATGGATTGGATCCTTAAACCATGGTACTGAATCATTATTGAAACTGGAATCCAAAATGTATCAAATATATCAATTATGCGAGGATTATTTTTGCTCAAGCTAAGAGTGGAGCCACAAATCTTTCTGAATTCGCATGGTTTCCCAGTGATTAATGCACCAGGGAGGCTGTGCAGCTGACGTGCTCACCTCTAGTTAATTGAAGTGAGAAAAAATAGGAAGAATAACTTCTTGCATTTTTCATTATGAATGTCACTTCAATAAGTCACTGATGCAGAAGGGAAAAACTGGTAAAATTACCAACTGTCAATTACATTAAAACCTGTGAGTTTCAGCACGTGGAATGAAGCGTCTTGCCATCTCCCTTAAGGAATTTATTCTTAGGGAAATCCTCATAGCTTAAAATTGCTACTGCACAGAGCACTGGGCCGGGGGACCCTGAGCAAGGCTCTGCATCTGAGATGCTGGCTCTTGGAGTCACAGTGGTCCCGACTCTCCCTTGATGGTACCTCCATCCGCGCCTTTGGCAACTCAGGGACTAGCACTCTTTTAAAAATCTGCTTTCAAAATGAGAAGTTAATTTTTTTTAATGCAATGAAAAAAATTAAAAGGTGTTTTAAAGTTAGACTAGAAAAACTGGTGTCAGAGGATTAGGGAATTCACTACATAATGTTTCTGATGACTTTAGAGAAAAAGTGAAGACTTTTTAGGTCAAGAACTAGTTTTCTGGAAATGACAGAAAATAAAACTTTGTACTGATTATAGAGTTGGTTCTTGATGGCTCAGGCTTGCTCATTTCAAAACAATCAGCAATTCTAGATGGCAGGGGCTCAGGATTATTAAGAAGGTATAGTCAGGGAAATAAAGGTAGATTTATTTATTTTGTGAACTTTCATTTTACATGCTATCATCTGTTGATGGCATCCTCTATGGTTCAGCAACATAAAGAATCCTGCTGCTAATACAGGAGACACAGGAGACCTGGGTTTGATTCCTGGCTTGGGAAGATCCCCTGGTGAAGGAAATGGCAACCCACGCCAGTATTCTTCCCTGGAGAATTTCATGGACAGAGGAGCCTGGGGGGCTACAGTCCATGGGGTCACAAAGACTCAGACATGACTGTGTGATTGATAGCATGTGTGCACACACACACACACATTTTAGATAACTCTGATTTAGAGTTAGTGACTAAAACATAATATTTTTAAAAGTCTAACATACTATACAGTGTATCCTTATATTCACACCTTGCGGAAGCTTTTCTGTGGCATCATATAATATTTCCTATCATGCATTTCTTTCCTGTGGGCTATGAGGTCCTTCTTCACCCTTCACCCAAGTCTTCCTCCCCCTTCACTAACACACACACACACCCCGATGCTTTTTTTGTAATATTTACCTTCATCAATAACATTACCATACTCCTATGTTCCCAGAATTAAAAACAAATAAACCACACTAACTAGAAATGCACTTTAACTCAATACCATTTCCTTCTCAGAGAATTTAAATAATTCAGAAAATGTTCTTTTCAGGCATATATCCTATATATTGTCCAGGGAGTTGGTATACAGAGATCAACAAGCAACAGTTGTTCATCATGAAGAACCAAAAATCAGATTAGGAAATGGAATAAAAATCCCTTAAATGTAAATATCTGCTCATCACTTTGGAGAATTGTTTATATCTGGTGAGCTATCTTAGGGCCTTGAAAACAGTGTAAGTATGCCGTTGGACAAGAGCACTGAATAGGATGGCCTCAAACCCACTGTGGATGCCTGCACACACATACTCCTGGGTGACAAGAGTCGGGAAGCAGTGGTGAGCACGGATCACAGACGAATGTTTTGGGTGTTTGTGATGGGAGAAGATCTGTGAAGGAAACGCAGCAAGAGAAGAGTGGGCTGGAGCAGGGACTGATGTAGGGAACTCAGCATCCAGAGAAGGAGACCGTAAAAAAGAAGTGGTTTTCAATTCTGTTACTGTACGACAGGAATAAAAAGTGAGATGATATTCTCATAGAGTTAAAGCACGGATAAGAAATAACTTAAAAAATGGAAGAGTAGACCCTTGGGATTAGGAGTGTTTATCCAAAAGTGTTAAAGCTGCATAAGTTAGAGCATTGATCAAAATATTCTAACCTGATGACTGCAGCTCAGAGACATTTCATCCAGCTCAGTGTTTTCACTTATATCTCATACTCATGCAATATACCAAAACTATTTTGTCGTTGTTGTTCAATCACTCAGTTGTTCTCACTCTTTGTGACCCCATGGACTACTGCAAGCCAGGCTTCCCCGTGTTTCACCATCTCCCAGAGTTTGCTCAAAGTCGTGTCCAATGAGTCCATGATGCCATCCAACACCTCGTCCTCTGTTGCTCCCTTTTCCTGCCTTCAATCTTTGCCAGCATCAAAGTCTTTTCCATGAGTCAGCTCTTTGCATCACGTGGCTGAAGTATTGGAGTTTCAGCTTTAGCATCTGTCCTTCCAATGAATATTCAGGGTTGATTTCCTTTAGGATTGACTGTACTATTTAGCCATTCACTATTCTTTAAAGAGAACTTACTGAGACACAAACACAGCTGACTCTGCTGGATAATTATGTATGTCAATAAAATACGTGTGTGGAGATTCTAGTTTACATGGGATGATCTTATGAGTTTTGTTAGCGGTACTCTGCTCCTCAGATTCAAGGTTGAGGTGATGCTGAAGGCTCTGCAGGCTAGAGATGAGGATGAGAAAAACTGCATCAAACCAGGGTCACCTCAAGAGACTCTGTCAAGGCAACCAGCCTCCATTTTTACCTACATGTGAATCTCCCCTCATATAAACAGATCTTATATCTCTTTTTACAAATAAGTTAACTATTTGGCAGGGGAGCTAAAGTAGCAGTATGTAATGAAATCTATATGCCAAAATAAGAAGTCACAGATGCAGAGTGTATTCATTTGGAGAACTCTTGGGTTAAGATTGAACTAAATAGAAGTGAAATAAGAGAACATGGATGCTATGTTACCTCTAAGACCACTAAACTGACATAGTAGCCGTAGGTGATGCCGAGAGAGGTTTAAAGCATCTGCTGGTGATCTTGTTCAGCTATAAGAAGCACAACAAAAGCAACAATGAAAGCTTTGCTGTTTCTTGAGTTGTGTTTCTGATGACCAGTTGTTGAGCTAGAGAGCAAAGAGATCTCCATGAATTTTATACTAACTCTAAAAAATGAAGGGAACAATAGAAGTTAGAGATACAGAACAAGCTTCTAAGGCTTCTTCCTACCCTAGTTAGGGATTGCTTGATTATTTCATTATAAATATGATCAGTTCAGTTCAGTCGCTCAGTCGTGTCCGACTCTTTGCGACCCTATGAATCGCAGCACGCCAGGCCTCCCTGTCCATCACCAATTCCTGGAGTTCACTCAGACTCACGTCCATCGAGTCAGTGATGCCATCCAGCCATCTCATCCTCGGTCGTCCTCTTCTCCTCTTGCCCCCAATCCCTCCCAGCATCAGAGTCTTTTCCAATGAGTCAACTCTTCACATGAGGTGGCCAAAGTACTGGAGTTTCAGCTTTAGCATCATTCCTTCCAAAGAAATCCCAGGGTTGGTCTCCTTCAGAATGGACTGGTTGGATCTCCTTGCAGTCCAAGGGACTCTCAAGAGTCTTCTCCAACACCACACTTCAAAAGCATCAATTCTTCAGCGCTCAGCCTTCTTCACAGTCCAACTCTCACATCCATACATGATTACAGGAAAACCATAGCCTCGATTAGACGGACCTTAGTTGGCAAAGTAATGTCTCTGCTTTTGAATATGCTATCTAGGTTGGTCAAAACTTTTCTTCCAAGGAGTAAGTGTCTTTTAATTTCATGGCTGCAGTCACCATCTGCAGTGATTTTGGAGCCCCCAAAAATAAAGTCTGACACTGTTTCCACTGTCTATTTCCCATGAAGTGATGGGACCGGATGCCATGATCTTTGTTTTCTGAATGTTGAGTTTTAAGCCAACTTTTTCACTCTCCTCTTTTAGGAGTTCATGATCTGAGCCACAGTCAGCTCCCAGTATTGTTTTTGCTGACTGTATAGAGCTTCTCCATCTTTGGCTGCAAAGAATATAATCAATCTGATTTCAGTGTTGACCATCTGGTGATGTCCATGTGTAGAGTCTTCTCTTGTGTTGTTGGAAGAGGGTGTTTGCTATGACCAGTGCGTTCTCTTGGCAAAACTCCATTAGCCTTTGCCCTGCTTCATTCTGTATTCCAAGGCCAAATTTGCCTGTTACTCCAGGTGTTTCTTGACTTCCTACTTTTGCATTCCAGTCCCCTATAATGAAAAGGACATCTCTTTTGGGTGTTAGTTCTAAAAGGTCTTGTAGGTCTTCATAGAACCGTTCAACTTCAGCTTCTTTAGCGTTACTGGTTGGGGCATAGACTTGGATGATGATAGGGATCATCATTCATTATTTATACTATTTATAAATATACTATTTATTTATATTATTTATAGGACATACACCTAGAAAATCAGGAAGGTCCCAGTCACCATCCAGGCCTGACCACTGTTACTACACACAAAGAACCATGCCCTTGGAGCTTAAAGTAAAAGGAGAGTCAAAATGCATAACCAAAAATGAGAATAAAAATATAGAACATGAAGAGAATGAAAATATAGAATATAGTTCTGAAAAACTATTTTCAAAAATCTAAATCTCAAAGAGGATTTGTAAAACTTTAAAGAAAGTGAGAAATGACTGATTTCTGGAGAATAAGACAAGAAAGGACACTACAGGTTGGGGCAAATACTTGAAATGAGAGAGGAACTACTCAATTCTGGTTTTATTCTCAATTTTTCTGACAAGAGAAATGATCTTCAGGGAAAAAATTTGTAAAGAAAGTTTCCTATTAGTTGACACTCAAGATAGATGATGTGATTCTGAAAGAGTGCTTAACTGCTCTAAATGAGTCCAAGTATGTGGTGATTTTTAAAAACCATTTTCTCTTCCTTTGGAGAATAAAACCTATCCATTCTGACTCAGAGGTGGGCAGATGAATCAGAAAGATCTAATCATAAAATTATATCCTTCTTAAAATAGCTTGTTATGAATCCAACCCAGCCAAGCATGGTCCTTCCCCTCACATCTTCTGAAGCTGAAAAGATGATACTCTGTTGTCTATTTAGTCAAGAAACAGCTTGGTGATCATGAAAGTAAAACTCAAATTTACTGAGAGAATAGAAGGCAGTCAACATGAGAATTAGTTCTACTTATCACTAAGTTTCCCTTTAGTTCTTGAGAGCTATCATTTCTTTAGTTTTGTGAGCCTCAGTATCTTTTCAATAAAGTCAGCATCTTTTGAATGTGTAGTTTTAGGCCAGAAGCGGTTAAGTTTTGAATCACTTCCATCCAGAGACATCAACATCAACAACCACCAAAGAAAACGAGCAATAAAAACAAAGAATCAAAATCTTGATCCTGATAAGCCAAATAATTGATTAATGCAGAGGGAACTTGTATGTGAGATTGTTGAATAGCTTTGGGTTATGTTTGGAAGTTCATGGAGAATTGAAGAGTTGGAGGAGCTGGAGGGGGCGAAGATGTTCTGACTTAAATCACTGAAGGGTGAACAGGATGTACTTAGGATCCAAATGGGTAGCACCAGTATCACTGGGACAACTTCTTCTGCAAGAAATGCATGCTCTTCCTAGTACTTAGTCAGAGGAGAAGTACAAAAGTTATTTCATAACACTAACCCTTCTCATTAAAAAGCCGTACCTCTTCTGCCTAGAACCAACTTGATCCGTGTCAACCAGGAAGTGAAAGGGACTAAGTTCATGTTATGTAAATACTTTCCCCCTGGTTTAGCACACAAAAGATATTAATTTAAAACTACAAAAATGCCTTCTTACCAATTATATTTTTAAAGGATGAGATTTAGTTTCAGTATGAACAACAGCTAAAGACCTTTGTTGCCACCAAGCATGATGAGACTCTTCAGCAGGAGGTCATGGAATAAAACTTTGATATTAATTGACATGTAGCACCTCAGTCCAAGGTGTTGGCACCTGGAAACTGAGGGCTTAGGAGTGTGAAATAGTTTCTCTCTACAAAGATGATTAGAATATACACGACATCATGTGTCAGATTTTTGCTGTCACAAATTTAAGTTACTGGAGAAGGATACTTAAGAACATACTGGAGATGATAACTTACAAAATAATAATTAAATGAGACACAGGAACAGCTATCATAGGTCCTTGATAAAGATCACTCTGTGTGGCCAATGTGAGGGCACCTGTATAAATTATTGGAAGTTTGTTCTGTATACAAGGTTGGAGAAGATTTTGCAAAAATTATATAAAGGAGGATTCAATCAGAGCAGGGGATAGCAATCATTGTAGAATATTAAAATCACATGGAAAACTTTAAAAATACCAGAAGTTCTGTTACATCCTGGCTCAATTAATTCCATATTTCTTGACACAGAGTTCTAACGACCATTGCCCCCAGGCCAGACTGGATTGTACACAGTGTTTACCCAGGAAAAACGAAACCCACGCCCCTGTGAGATCTTAACAAAATAAAAAGCCTGAGGTCAAACACAAAGGAGACGTAGTAAAAGATGGCGATATGGAGCAGTTGCTATTCCAAAAGTAGAAGACAAAATAATGAATTGTTTGTTTATGAAAGTACAGACATCAAGAAAAAATATCATCAGAAAAGCAAATTGTGGAAACCATTTAGCTTAACATAAACCATGATGAATAATGGGAGCTGAGAACCTGTCCTCATCAGATTATGTCCATATCCTTAGAGTAGAAAGGACAGATTATTTTTTTAATTGAAGAATAATTGATTTACACTCTTGTGTTAATTACAGCTGTATGGCAAAGTGATTCAGTTGCACGCACACATATATATGTATATATATGTTCTTTTTCAATATTTTCCATTATGGTTTATCATAAGATATTAAATACAGATCTTTCTGCTGTACAGTAGGATCTCATTGTTTATCCATTCTATATATAATAGCTTGCATCTGATAACCCCAACTTTCCATTCCATTCTCCTCCAACCACTACCCCCTCACCCAACCTCACAACCACTAGTCTGTTTTCAGGAAATCTGTCCTGAATATTCATTGGAAGGACTGATGCTGAAAATGAAACTCCAATACTTTGGCCACCTGATGCAAAGAACTGACTCATTGGCGAAGACCCTGATGCTGGGAAAGATTGAGGGCAGGAGGAGAAAGAGACAACAGGATGAGATGGTTGGATGGCATCACCGACTCAATGGACATGAGTTTGAGTAAGCTCCAGGAGTTGGTAATGGACAGAGAAGCTTGGCGTGCTGTAGTCCACAGGGTTACGAAGAGTTGAGAATGACTGAGTGACTAAACTGAACTGAATTGAGTCTGTTTTCTTTGTCCATGATTCTACTTTTGCTTCATAGATACATTGATTTGTGTCATATTTTAGATTCCGTATATAAGGGATATCATATGGGACTTGTCTTTCTATCTCTTAGTACAATAATCTCTAGTTGTATCCATGTTGCTGCTGCTGCTGCTAAGTCACTTCAGTCATGTCTAACTCTGTAAGACCCCATAGACGGCAGCCCACCAGGCTCCCCCATCCCTGGGATTCTCCAGGCAAGGACACTGGAGTGGGTTGCCATTTCCTTCTCCAATGCATAAAAGTGAAAAGTGAAAGTGAAGTAGTTCGGTTGTGCCCGACTCTTAGCGATCCCATGGACTGCAGGCCTACCAGGCTCCTCCGTCCATGGGATTTTCCAGGCAAGAGTACTGGAGTGGGGTGCCATTGCCTTCTCCGCATGTTGCTGCAAATAGCCTTAATTTTTTTATTCCCTTACATATGTATATCACATCTTCTCTGTTTACTCAACTGTCAGTGCACATTTAGATTGTTTCCATATCTTGGCTATCATGAATAGTGCTTCTATGAACATGAGGGTGCATGTATGTTTTTGAATAATAGTTTTGTCTGGGTATTTGCCCAGGAGTGGGGTTGCTAGATTATGTGGTGAATCTATTATTACTTAGTTTTCTGAGGAACCTCCATATTATCTTCCACAGTGGCTGCACTAACTCGCATTCCCACCAACAGTATGAGTGTCCCTTTTTCTTCATACCTTCTCCAAAATTTGTTATTTGTAGACTTTTTAATCATGGTCATTTTGACTCTGTGAAGTGGTACCTCATTGTCATTTTGATTTTCATTTCTCTAATAATTCGGAGAAGGCAATGGCACCCCACTCCAGTACTCTTGCCTGGAAACTCCCATGGATGGAGGAGCCTGGTAGGCTGCAGTCCATGGGGTCGCTGAGTCAGACACAACTGAGCGACTTCACTTTCACTTTTCACTTTCATGCATTGGAGAAGGAAATGGCAACCCACTGCAGTGTTCTTGCCTGGAGAATCGCAGGGATGCTGGAGCCCAGTGGGCTGCCATCTGTGGGGTCGCACAGAGTTGGACACGACTGAAGTGACTTAGCAGCAGCAGCAGCATCTTTTCATGTTGCTTTTCATATTGGCCACTTGCACTTCTAGAAAGGGTAACTTAAGATGCTGCAAGAACTCAAAAGGCAATGCCTTCTGCAGGATAAAGTTAAGATTCCCTTCAGAAGAAATGATCAAGGAACAGCCAAATTATCATCCTGAAGGTGTGCTTTAGAGGGACCAAGGTATTACATTAGGGGAAGGCAATGGCACCACACCCCAGTACTCTTGCCTGGAAAATCCAGTGGACGGAGGAGCCTGGTGGGCTGTAGTCCATGGGGTCGCTGAGAGTTGGACACAAGTGAGTGACTTCATTTTCACTTTTCACTTTCATGCATTGGAGAAGGAAATGGCAACCCACTCCAGTGTCCTTGCCTGGAGAATCCCAGTGATGGGGAAGCCCAGTGGGCTGCCATCTATGGGGTCTCACAGAGTCGGACATGACTGAAGTGACTTAGCAGCAGCAAGGTATTACATTTCATCTGATCAGATAAAGATGATCAGAGATAAACATGAAGCCTACACTGAGATCCAAAACTGCATCATTGCAGTGTTGGTTGAGAAAGTCTGTTTTAAAATCCACACATATGGAAGCTGTTTCTGCCAGTGGCACCCACCAGGGCCCTGGACCTTAGGTCCTGGAGTTCTCTGAATCCTGTGGATGTGTTCTCCATCTGCCCATGAATTGTGCTCCTTATTCTTTCATGCCTCCTTTCTTTTACTAAGATCAAGTTTATCCATGTTTCTTAAAATGACAGTTAATATTTGCATGTATTTAGTTTCTTCTAGTCTACCTATTCTGGGCTCATCCAGTAAAACAACTCTATTTAATTCCATAAATTGGGCATTTGGACAAGAATTTGCAGAATAGAAAAGTAGAAGTCAATTTGCGTATCATGAAAGCAAAATCAAACAATAAAAAATACAAATCAAAACACCAAAAATTACTCTGAACACCACTTTTGATGAAGACATTCTATTCATATGCAATGACTGGAGAAGGATGTAAAAATTGGTCCTCATTTCAGTTCAGTCACTCAGTCGTGTCCGACTCTTTGTGAACCCATGAATCGCAGTATGCCAGGCCTCCCTGTCCATCACCAGCTCCCTCAGTTCACTCAGACTCATGTCCATCAAGTCCGTGATGCCATCCAGCCATCTCATCCTCAGTCATCCCCTTCTCTTCCTGCCCCCAATCCCTCCCAGCATCAGAGTCTTTTCCAATGAGTCAACTCTTCACGTGAGGTGGCCAAAGTACTGGAGTTTCAGCTCTAGCATCGTTCCTTCCAAAGAATACCCAGGGCTGATATCCTTCAGAATGGACTGGTTGGACTCTCAAGAGTCTTCTCCAACATCACAGTTCAAAAGCATCAATTCTTTGGCGTTCAGCTTTCTTCACAGTCAAACTCTCACATCCATACATGACCACAGGAAAAACCATAGCCTTGACTAGACGGACATTTGTTGGCAAAGTTATGTCACTGTTTTTCAATATGCTATCTTCGTTGGTCATAACTTTTCTTCCAAGGAATAAGCATCTTTTAATTTCATGGCTGCAGTCACCAGGTCAGGAAGCAACAGTTCGAACTGGACATGGAACAACAGACTGGTTCCAAATAGCAAAAGGACATCAAGGCTGTATACTGTCACCCTGCTTATTTAACTTCTATGCAGAGTACATCATGAGAAACGCTGGACTGGAAGAAGCACAAGCTGGAATCAAGATTGCCGGGAGAAATATTAATAACCTCAGATATGCAGATGACACCACCCTTATGGCAGAAAGTGAAGAGGAACTAAAAAGCCTCTTGATGAAAGTGAAAGAGGAGAGTGAAAAAGTTGGCTTAAAGCTCAACATTCAGAAAACGAAGATCATGGCATCTGTTCCCATCATTTCATGGGAAATAGTTGGGGAAACAGTAGAAACAGTGTCAGAGTTTATTTTTTGGGGTTCCAAAATTACTGCAGATGGTGACTGCAGCCATGAAATTAAAAATTGGTCCTATCTTATTGCAATTCACACAAACATGCTCTTGTAACTGTAAGAGTATGAATTCATATCAGGGGTCAGCTGAGACAGGCAGAATTGACCACACTAATGATGTTGATGAAAATCGGGCAGGTGGGTCCAAAGTCTGGCGGTTTGGACAGAGTCAGTCATAAGAATTTCTTGTCACAACCTGGCTACATCAGAGACTCAAAGAATTGGAGAGCAGCAGTAAGCCAGGCTGGTCCAGGGAAACTGAAACCCTGATGATAAAGTCAGAAGTGAGCAGGCGTCACAAAGAAGTCTGACTTTCAGCAGAGGCTGTCCTTCGCTCGTCTGGTCCTCAAGAAAAGCTGAGGCTCCTGGGGGGCCACACACAGTGAGGTGGGCTCAGGTGCCCCCAGCGGAATTGTGACAACTCTCGGAGGTCCTTTACTGGCTTTATGAAAGAACAAATTAAAAAAAATTCAGAGGACCAGTTACTTATATGCCAGAAGGATTCCTCCTTTTAGGAAAGGAAAGTGAAAGTGAAGTCTCTCAATTGTGTCCGGCTCTTTGAGACCCCATGGACTGTAACCTATCAGGCTCCTCTGTCCATGGGATTTTCCAGGAAATAGTACTAGAGTGGATTGCCATTTCCTTCTCCAAGATTTCCTTAATTATCATATAATGCATGCTTAACAGAATTCTTTTTTTAAATCAGACTTTAAACTTTTCATTTTGTATGGAGGTAAAGCTGTTTAACAATGTTGTGGGAGTTGCAGGTGAGCTTCAAAGGGACTCAACCATACATGGACATGTATCCATTCTTCCCTAAACCTACCCTCCATCTAGACTGGCGCATAACATTGAGTAGTGTTCCATGTGCTATACAAAAGGTCCTTGTTGGTTATCCGTTTTGAACATAGCAGTGATAACACAATCCTATTTTGGGAAAAATCAATACTCAAAACAATGAGAATAATGCCTTTTTAAGAATGAACCTATCACATAAAATTTTATATTCTAGTATAATCAAATTAGAGATTGTAACAGTATAAGAGAATGTCTAAAACATGTGTTGCATTGGAATTAGGGATTCCTATTTATTTAAAAGTAACTACACTTGTGAGTTTTTTGTAATTGTATATTTAAAAGTAAAGCTCATTTTCTATTTTGCTTCTTATTTAATTTTTTAAAATTGTGTAACATTTTACTTCAGTAGCACCACTGGAAGTAACTTGCAGCCTCTGCTCTGACTGAAACGACATAAGCAGGAATTTAATGTGGGTTTTCCAGTTCATTCCATATTGATGGCTCCAGTCGTACAGAATGAACTGAAAAAAATGGCAGAATCATCTTCAAAGTCATTTCTTGTGCTATTTCAGCCCTGGCCAGATTGGATCCAGGCTCAAATTGTTTCCAATATTGCCTTCTGAATTGGATTTCAATTTTCTGGTGTGTGTGAATACACCTGTGCTCACAGAATATCATGTTTTTTCTTCTTTCTGAAAACTGTCATAATTTAGTATCTAAAAGGACTTTTCATGGACCGCATTCAGAAACTCTCACCAGTAGACTTAGCGGTATGTGACTGCCTTAATGGGGCTTTCAATGTAATGGTCACATAATGGGAATGGTTTAGAAAAAAAAAATTCCATTAGTCTGGAGAGATTTTAGGCTTAAATTAACTTGGGATTTAAAATGAAAGCAAAAATGACCAATGCACTGTAGTTTTTGTAAGTGACTCTTTCCAAGAGCCCAGAATAGTTGCGGGGGAGAGTTGGCCTCACGTGTGCCCTTGATGGGACAGGCTGCGCAGGGTGGACCTGAGTCCTGGAAACGCCCCCAGAGCCCCTGCGGTACGTGCACAGCCCCAGCGCCTTGCTTCTTTCTGAGATCCTTCTCAGGGGCCAAAAAGCTCCTTTAAGAAAAAACACAATGAATTTTATAGGGCAAATTCTGCAAGAAGAAGCATGTGCAGAGGGAGATGTAAATGCTCATTTCGTAAATACTTGAGAGCAAGTATGGGTGGTCACAGAGGAGGAGACAGTCAGTTTCAGCCAAATTTACATATTTTTCCATTTCTTCGAAGGAGGATGAGAACAGTGAGGGGAAGATGATATGGAATCTGGTGTGGAGCCCAGGGCAAAAAAGAGAAAAAGAAAACAAAAAGCATAAAATGAAGCCTAGTTCTCGGATAAAGCTTCTCCGCTAGTATGAAATACTGAAAACCAAAAGTTTTTTTTTTTTTCCTTTGATGGTTTAAGAAAAAAATGAACTAGGTGGTCACACCACTTGGGTCAAAAGCGAGACTCTGGTGTGCAGTTTGGCTGCCACAGATGTCCAAAGTTAGCCTGATAATCCAATGACAATGATTTTACTTTGAAATACAAACTGGAAAAACACGTGCAACACGTGACAAGGGGCCACATATAGACGCTTAGGCAACCAGGGTCACTGATGCACTCATGCTGGAAACGTGATGACTTCCTCCGGGTCATTCCTCCCCCTGTGGCTTTTCTCTCAGTTATGACCCTTCTTCTGTCATTTTTGGGAGCATTCCTAATGGAAGGCATTGACTACATCAGAACATTTTGTATAGAGCTCAGAGGCTTTGCACTGCTGCCAAGGGATTATTGAGTGAATGTATGACTAACTGTATAATTAAATGAATGGGAGAGTGATTTTGTGAATTAAACTCCTGCTCTGAGGTTAATACCTGGATCCCCAGGGTCCCCTTCCCTGGGTTGCCATATAGTTCCGTCGTCACTCTTCTCTAGATCTTATGTGTATCTATTAAATAAACCCAGTGTCCTTATGCTCAGAGTGCACGCATATGAAACAAAGATGAACGCCTGATTTTATTTAAAAAGGAAGAGGAAGATGTTGAATACTAATGAAACCTTTCAAGGAGAAGAAATTGATATGTTACAGATTTTCTCAGCCTGAAAAGCAAAGCTAAATGGGGTCACTTTGCTGTCCAGGCACTGCTATGGAATAAACTCTGTGCATTAAATAGAATCAAACTAGAAAATACAGTTTTATTGGGGAATTCAAATTAAGGTGAAGACAGTGCTTTATTTGTGTTAAAACAGATTTTAACACTAGCACTGTTGAGAGGTCTTGTATTTACATGAGAAAAATACTGAGATAAAAATATTTCCCAAATAAAAAGAATCCCTTTGCTAAGATACTTTATATCAAATTTCATTTTTATTAAGTAAAAAGAAAATTTAAAAATTGGTAGTCAGAATTGACTGACTGAGATGAAATAAGTTATGCCATGTTGTGGAACGCTGCTTTTCAATAGATGTATTGAATAGATATTGAATTTCTATTGAATTTCAATAGAAATGTTTCAATAGAAATAGGCCTAGATGGACATTGAGGTTACAAAAATTCTGTGAAATACTTTGGTTTTAGTTAATGTGACAAAATGAACTGAAATCTGCATGCACAAACAAAAAAACATTTTTGGGTGGGTGCAGATTTACAAAATCTAAATGCTTATTGATGACAATAATAAATTTATATGTGTATAATATCTCATTTCAAAATAGTTTATACACATATTTTTAATATTTGGTCTTTATTGCTATCTTAAATATGTATTATTGTCTTCAGTAAAATTACATACATATATTTCATTTCTTATTCATGACCCATGATTTAAGAGCTATAAGTAAACAAATTCCTATGTGTCTGTGCTCAGTCACTCAGTCGTGCCCAACTCTGTGACCCCATGGACTGTGACCCCCAGGGTCCTCTGTCCATGGCACTCTCCAGGCATGTCATTCTCCAGGCGATCTTCCAGAATCAGGGATGGACCCCACATGTCCTACATTTCAGGCGGATTCTTTCCCTACTGGCTTCCCTAATAGCTCAGTTAGTAAAGAATCTGCCTGCAATGCAGGAGATCCCAGTTCGATTCCTGGGTCAGGAAGACTCTCTGGAGTATGAATAGGCTACCTACTCCAGTATTGTGGCCTGGAGAATTCCATGGACTATATAGTCCATGGGGTCACAAAGAGTCAGACATGACTAAGCGACTTTCACTTCCACTTTCTTTACCTACTGAGTCACTGGGAAGCCCAAATCCTAGGCATAGAATAGACTAATAAATTTCCAAGGCAGATGACTTATTATATGAAGACAAGGCTTGTGGCAGAGAGAAGAAATTCTAGAAGAACTTGCGCTAATAAGGTTACACTCGTGAATTTTTTTTCCTGCATGACACTGCTGTTATTTGATAAAAAAAAAAAAAAAAAAAGAGAGAGAGAGAATCATTTAACTCCACCTTCTCTGACTTATGGATCGGACACTCCTAGAAATGTTCAGCTGCCTGGAGACCATAGCTGCTGGTTTTGGTAATGAAAGGAATGTATGTTGCATAATCTGTGAAAGAATGACAGGAGTATAAGCACAAATTTCCCTTTGTGTATTATATTCTTTTATGTTCATATGATTCTAAGAACACAAATAGGATCAAAACCAATATATTCAGGTAAGGTAGCTAGTTCCAAAACCTTGGCTTTCAGCTAGAACCTTTACTTGCTTATTAATCTTGATGATAACTTGCCAGCTCTAATGTATACTACTTGTGGATCATAACATTCTTCACAAATGTTAATTAAATAAATGTAAAAGCCACTATACTGATGAATGTTTACCCTTTCTTTACAGGTGGGAGTGAAGGAAGAGTTTAAAGAGACCGGTGTTTTAGAAGAGAATCCTAGCTGAGTGGGGAAGCTGTGATTACCTACACAGACTTTGACTTTTTTCCCTTCTCGATGCCAAAACCCAAACCTTGGAAATGAATGTGCATATTTCCTTTATTCCACTTTATCCAGCCTCTGCTTAAGACAAGATTTCTGGCCAAGGGTGGAGTCTCTGTGTGTCTTGAACTGCCTCATTTAAAACGAACCAAGTTTGTCTTGCTGTCAACTCACTGCATCCTTGTTGAAAGGTACACTTCCTCTGGTTTTCTGGGAGAGTAAATGCAATGAAAGGAAAGACAGTTTCTACGGACGTGTTAATAGCAGTCACATTATGACAGCATATTGAAACAAATGAGTGAGGTTGGATTACTAGAAAATCGATAATTTTTGGCACAGATGCCACTGAGCAGTGTGAAATGTAAAGACAGTGGGTTGGAAAATCAGACCCTGGTCAAGTCCTTGCTCTGATTCTAGAATTCCCTGACTGCATTCTCAAGTAAGTCCCATCAACTCTCTGAGTGTTTGTGACTTCATCTGTGTGTGCTAGTGTCCCCAGATGTGCCTAACTCTTTGTGACCCCTTGATCAGTAGACCGCCAGGCTCCTCTGTCCACGGGATTCTCCAGGCAAGAATACAAGAGTGAGTTGCCATTTCCTCCTCAACCCAGGAATAGAATCCATATCTCCTGCATTGGCAAGAAGATTCTTTACCCCTCTGCCACCTGGGAAGCCCATTACTCACAATAAAATAGTCATAAGTAGCTTAAGAACTAAGGTGTTTTCCTAATAACAGATGAGGCTTTATTGGTTGTGACAACACTTGTAGAAATGTGGCAACTGAGACAACAACTTGGTAATTCTTTTTTCTCAGTGTAATCTATGTTTCTTTTTATAGGTTATCTTAAACAATGCTTCTCAAGATGAATTAATGTTATATCACACAAAAGAATTAATTCTGAAATAATTACCCAAACACTTGAATTGATAACACTTGTGTCTAAGAGATAATGAATGAATTGAATGCTGAGATTTTTTTAAACACAAGAATTCTCTCTGTGTATATATATCAATTTCTATCTCTATCTGTTTCTTTATCTTCATCTACCTCTCAATCTATATATGGTATGCATTGTCTATATCTTCACTTGTGTGTAGATAGATGGATAGATAGATAGAGATTATAGTAGGGACAAATAAAGAAGAAAAGAATGGCTGATGGAAAAAGGAAACAGTAGGTCCATCAAGGTAGAATTTGTTGCCCTGGGACTTGGGGGCAGGTGAAAAGCAGAAGTTTAGTGAGTCTAAGAAAGTTCCAGAAAAACTTCATCTGATGTCAATTTTGTATGATTTGCACCTCTCCCATAAGAAGCACATCTTAGTATAAACTGATAACACCATGAAACTGAGTAACTAGGCAAAACTTAAACTAGCTGCAGGCTTCCCAGATGGTGCATTGGTAAAGAATTTGCCTACCAGTGCAAGAGATGTAGGAGACAAGGGTTTGATCCCTGTCAGGAAGATCCCCTGGGGAAGGAAATGGCAACCCGCTCCAGTATTCTTGCCTGGAGAATTCCATGGACAGAGGAGCCTGGCGGGCTACAGTCTATGGGGTCACAGAAAGTTGGACACGACACAGTGCACATGCACAAACACACACACACACACAAGCTATTGACAGAGGTTGGATGAGTGTGGAGCCACAGGGCTGCTGCAGTTCCCCGGGGCTAACAACGCCTTACAATCCCAGACCCTAGACTCTATACCCTAGAGGAAAGAGGGAAGGGGAAGGAGTAGCAGCAGCTCCCAGAGAGAGAGAGAGAGAGAGAGAGAGAGAGGAGTCCTGCAGGGGAGGCCACTGGCAGGGGCAAGAGCTTCAGGAGCAGTGAAGCCAGCCCACCAGACCCTGCAGAGGAAGGGCTGTGGTGGAGATATTACTAAGGGGTCATCCCATCTCCTCTCCAGTGGTCAAACACAACCAGACACCAAAAGACAAGGGACCCAGCCACTCACCTCCGGGAGGGGAAGGCAGTCTGGAGAAGAGCAGGGAGCAAGTCTAGAGGGGGACTTGCAGATGCCTGGAGCGGGGCAGGGTGGCTCAGAAGGGAGGTCAATGGAAGCTGCAAACCCAGCTCTGCTGCTCCCAGAGGCTCGTGACCTATTCCTGGTGCTTGACTTCCGTTTCCTTTGTTTTCTCCCATGTTAAACTTGAAAAACAGTATTTATTTTGCTGGATATCTGTGAGGATTAGAAATAGATATAAATAGGGAACTTATGCCATGGCACCATAAAGATGTATCATTAGTATTGTTTCTCCTAAAAATGAAAATTTAAAAATGAGATTTTAGTAAATCTGTGTATTATACATGATACACCAGATACTGAGCTTGTGCCTGGGTTTGTGGATCTTAACTGGGTATAATTATGCCTTGAGTTCAGAAGCTCACAGAGATGGGGGAAGGATGAGGGCTCAAGGTTCAATAAAAATGTATCTCAAGAACTTCTGAAACAGGCTTCAAATACTACTACAACAAGGGAACAGAATGAGTACTTTTCAGTTAGGAGGAAAAATCCCTATTTGTGTATTTATATGCCCCTTACTTGTTATGCTTCCCCTGATAATATAGGCCATCTCTGGGCGGTGGTCCTTTCCTGTGTTGATCACTGCTACATCCCTAGTGCTTACGACAAGATCCAGAACATAGAGATGATTCCATAACTAAGTTTGCTGAATGATTATGGGGTAATGGCTGGGCCACTCATCACTTCATGCATAACCTCAATTACACAAATATTAAAAATGCGTTAAGTATCTCAGTGGTGTACTCACTTTTTTTTTTTTTTGCAGAGCAATTTGCCTGTCTGCTGAATGTATTAGCATTCATTGTGCATGGTTTTAAGAGACCACTGCATCTATTATAAACACCTTTCAGTTCATTTTGGAATCACAATAATTATGTAGCTACTTTGAGAAGGCTGAATTCCACTTTCTCTGTACACTAGTAATCTTCTTTGGACTATCTACTCTATTGAGTCCATATTAAAAATGTCATTAACTGCAGATGCTTTAACCTCTGAGCCACCAGGGAAGCCCCAATAGATGAGAAAACAGTGGCTCAGCAAATGGAAGTTACCGAGTCACAGTCATGCACAAAGAAAAACAGACGGTAGATCTCAGATTTGAGCTCCAGTCTGGCTCTAAGCTTAGAGCACTTTCCTCTGTATCACATAATTTTAATGAATTACTGTGATAAGTTCGAATAAGATATTTTGTCATTTTAGATTTTAATCTCAACATACAAGTTTATGTTCTGAATTCACTGAAACCATTTCCCAACTTTCTCTACTAGTTGAAATACATTTCTTTTTCTTGGAAGTTTAGACACTAAAAGCCAAAAAAATAGGTAAACACGTCTCTTCTAGATGTCTGATTTTGTGGCAGGGAAGGTTGGTAGGGTAGGGTAAGAGGTTGTGGTCAAGTGTATTTCAAGAGCTGAATAAATCTTTTTGTGTAATGAGTATTATTTAGTGTAGGGAGACATTGTTTATTGGCTTAAGTACAGGTAATTATTGCCTTGAAAACTGTGACAACTTTACTGCCTTATCTTTGTTTTCCAACAAGAAGCTGAGAGTGGGTTATTTTTCTATATTCAGCTTAATTATGCTTTGAGGAGTAGATAAGAAAAGAAATTGAAAATATGTTGTGAAGTATCTATGTGCCCTATATCTTCATGGGAAACGGGAATGTGAACCAACAAGTCATAGATTGACTCACTTCAAGAAAAGAAAACAATATTTTTCTAGCATCATATATATGCTGAGGATCATTTAGCTGAATTTGTTAAGAGCTTTAAAAAAGTGCGAAATTCATAGTACCCATTCAACAATTTATCTATATTGGTAGAACGTCCCTCAAAAACACTGAACGTCTTACCGATCACTTAAACATTTCCTGGGGAAATTATTTCTCACCACACAGTTTCAAGTGCCATCTGCCCTTTGGTTAAAATAACTGTGGACGCTTTTTTTTTTTTTTTTCCCATGAGAAGCAAAGGATATGCTGGTGTGAACCAAATGCACTGCGTCTGATCTTGCCTTTGTGGTTTCGGGCACCACTTGGGTCTTGTGATTGAAAACTTGTGTTCCTTTTTGCCCAAATCAGACCTTTCTCTACTTAGGCATCTCAGGAACCCATACACTTTTTATTTCTTTTTTCTTTTCTTGAGAACATGTTTCTTTTTGAAACATTATTGCTGCATCATCAGGACCCCGATCTTGAGTTCTTGTACAGAGCTCCCACAGTGTCTCTATGTTTCATTAGGCCTTTATCAATTCATCTGTTGCTACTCTATATGGATGATTTTCAATAATCAAATCTGATTGAAACTATACGGGATTTTTGTTGTTCTTCTTCTTGCTGCTCAGTTTCAGAGTACCAACCACAGTTCCATTTGTCTTCAGGACTTTCCAGGATTTTCCAGCTGGCATTTTAAGCGCAACCTTTTAACTAAAGGTTACTATCCATCTCTCACGACTCCTCTACATTTCTTCCTCTGTAGGATGAGGAGGGATGAACCAGCAGGCAGTCACACACCTTCCCAGCTTCCCCGTCTGGATTTTCTTTGTTCTGGCGGAAGCCTCCAGTCTGATCTCTGACGCCTTCCCTTCTGTCCACTTGTCTCTGTAAATGCGCGCTCTATCACCATGACCACCTATGCTGCGTTCCTCTTATAACTTCACTCTTTCACTTTAAATGCAGAGCAGTTTCACATTCAAATTGCTTTTGTTTTTACTGGCCTCCTGACTTCAGTCTTTCTCCTTTAAATAATTATCTAGATTGCTTCAAAGTTAAACTTTCCAAAACCCCAGTCCAATAGTGTCACTTCTGCAAGCCAATCTCTCTCGGCCTCCTGACGGTCACATAATTTAAGAAATGATTTCAGTTGGTGCTCAAGAGCTTCTAAACACACTTCTAGTTTGTAGCCCTCTCCCTTAATCAAAGTCCATCTTAGTCATCAAATCTCCCATTTCTCCTTGCCTAATTTTTGAGTAGAGCTTATCTCTCCTTTTAAAAACTCCCTTAACAGTACTTACAGTCATTTAGCAGTGTCCAAAACCCAACCCAAATACACTTAAACAAAATGGCAAAGTGTTTGTCTCATGTTCTTGGGGACATGTAACTGCTGGAGCCTCAAACTCAAGGGTTTTGTTCCTTCTTCTGTTCCTAGAAGGTTTTGCTCATTCTTTCTGACCCTTTTCTGCTCTTTCCAGGCAGTCAGGAAATACAACTTCAAGCAACACTCCTCAATGCAGACCTTAAAATCTAATTACTCAGAGACTAGGGAAAGCACCTTTCCTTCCCCTCTCTTAGGGACCACTGACCAAGTCTCAGGAAAGGCTCAGCTCACTCACGTGCTGAAGTGCAAGGGGGCAGCAGTGCAAAGATGGGAAAGCACTGAGGAGTGGATTAGTCAGATTTCTCCAGAGAAGCAGAGCCCCTGGGACTGCAACTGGCTGGCAAGTCCACAATGTGTGGCTGGAGACTCTCTCGGGAAGATTTTCTGCATTTAAAAAAGTGCACGCATACAGACAGGGCCTCCCTGGTGGCTCAGAAAGGAAAGAATCCGCCTGCAAGGTAAGAGGCCTGGGTTTGATCTCTGGGTTGGAAAGATCCCCTGGAGAAGGGAATGGCTACTCACTCCCCAGGATTCTTGCCTGGTGAATCCCATGGACAGAGGAGCTTGGCGGGCTACAGTCCATGGGGTCACAAGAGTTGGACACGACTGAGCGACTGACGCTTTCACACACGCAGACACACATGCACGTTCAATAAATCACTGTCTTGTAATCTCAGACCTTAGGAGATGATGTTGCTCTTCCCTAAAATGCTTTCTTTTTCTCTCTGTCATATCAGAAGTAAGTTTGAAGAGACATATTACTGAGTTTTTGTCTATTGTGGACAAAGGAGATGTGGGGAGGGGTGGTGACAAAGGCCCCCTGAAAACCACGTGGCAGAGTCCTCTTCTCTGCTGGGCATCCCAGGAGGGTCTGCATGGCTGGGTTTGTGGGAAAGCAGAGCGCGTTTCCAACAGTGGAACTGACCTAAAACTCCCTTTTGAGCTCAGAAATTCCAAAAGCCCGCAGAGCACAGCTGTTGATGCACCCAGGGTGGAAATGAAAATTATCAGGTCGCAAGCATTTCCTGGAGCAGCTCACTGAATATTCAAACTGAACCTTTGAAACCCCAGCCCTGCTCTGGTGCCTCTAAAGTGGAAGATTTGTTCAGAATCTTGGTGTCACAACAAGCTCTAACCTCTAACGACTGTAACTTTTGTAGGTATTTAAATTCCCTCTGCAGACACTGATTGAACACAGACTACTTACCAGACGAGTTGTGCTCCGGGCCTTGTGACTTTAAGATGAGTAGAGGCAACAGCAAGGGATAAATCTCAGCAATTATTATAAAATGTATTTAAAAGTTGTATGAGATTCCTCCCACATCATAATATTATGGAAGAATGATTGGATCTTTCCAGAAACATTTATTGTATACTAGATATGCTTTAGGTGTTGTGCAAGATACTGATCTTTTGAGATCATACTTCATATTCTTTAAGTGACCACTTTGGAAACATATTTACACAGAATGACAGTCACAGACATTTAGTGACATGTATATGGGCCAGGCAGTGTGTCCTGCTTATGTATGTGTCTGATAGTAAGGCTGAGTACAGATAGATCTCTAGCTATCATAGTAATAAAGATACAAATACAGCTTTTCTGAAATGTATCTCTATGCTATTCTGGTTCTCCAAGTAGAATTTCATTAGTTCTTGCTCAAATTCATTTATCCACTTAGTAAAATTTATTACAGAGATGAAAGACACTTGGTTCTACTCAGTGGCAGTGGAACCTGGAAAAGAGCGGGGTTAAGTGATATTAATACTTGTCTGTCTGCTTTCTGGCCAACAGGCTTCCTTTGTTGCTTTTAACAACCCACAAGCCAGCATTTTCATCTGATACTGGCAGTAACTGGCATGCAGGAATGTACCCACGTATCATGTACCAGATGAGGAACCTGGAGCACATATGTGATTAGAAATGAATATCAGCTCACATGACTAGAAATGACCCCAAGTCTTTTAAATCCAAGACCAGTTTCCCATTTTACAAACCGATAGCCAGCCAGTCGATGCTGCTAATGACAAAATACAGATGCCAATACTATAGCAATTTTACTCAAGGTTTTTTTAACCTTCCAAGGGGAATAATTTCTTTCTACCAGCATCCTGCTTACTGCTGGCTGCAAATTTATCTCATGAAGATTTAATGGGTTTTGATTGTGGTTTTTGTTTCATTGAATGAGTTGAACACACTCACACTCTGGATAGAATTGGTCCACATTTCCTAGCTTTATCAGACTGCAAAACCAGCACCAAAATAGAAAATGGCCCTTTCTTCTGTTCAGTTACAACCCTGCTTATTATTTTTTACATAAATAGAACTGCAGTTAGACGGCCGGCCGATCAAAGGCAGGGCTGCAGTAAGAAGCAGCCAGGCTGCTCAGGCTGGCTGGCTTCTGACAGCTTTCAGCTGCTTTGATCAGACACCTATCAGCACAGACAGGCACCTTTTTTTGCCTTTTGTCTGAGTCAGGAAATGAGAGAGATGATAGCTGCCTTTTGGTCCTAATCCCAACCACTCTGCTTGACAGGAGATGAAAGGTGCGCCAATTACTACTGGTAAGAGTGGACTACAGTGTGCATTCATTATCCCAGTTATCTTTACAAATTATATGGTATTCCTGGGTACCTGAGGAAAGAAAATATTTAAAGCCAGAAAACTCTCTACCAGCAATATTTGATGAGCCCCAAGGGAAGAAGAGCCCACTGTCAAAGCATTTTTGACACAACTTCACCAAGAGCATGGAATCCAGTGGAGATTCCCAGGTCCCAGGGGTGGATTCTGGCTGAAAATGGTATGTGGTGAAGCCATGAAATGAGAGAATACAGTGCTTTATGAGGTTATATCTAGAATCTGGGTTCTCTGGTGCACAAGGGCAGTTTATGTTTATTGCTTTGGACCATCAGTGGATGACCTAGCCTATGAAAAATGTACCCACTCATAAATGGATTTTAGAATTCAGCTATGAAAACTCGGCATTAGCAGACATACATTCTGTTCCCAGTGGTGGGGGTGGGGTTAGCTTTGTGTAAGTAACAACCATAAAAGTAGTGATATTTGCAACTGCTTTTCCCATAGTAGAATGATCATGTGTGTGTGTGTGTGTGTGTGTGTGTGTGTGTGTGGTGTGTGTAAATTTCTGTATGTGCTGGTGGGGGTGATGAGCTCATACTTGACTCAGAGATTCGTGGTCTATGTACTATGTATATACAAATGTGGGCTTCCCTGGTAGCTCAATGATAAAGAATTTGCCTGCCAATGCAGAAGAGACAGGTTCGATCCCTGGGTTGGGAAGATCCCCTGGAAAAGGAAATGGCAACCCACTCCAGTATTCTTGCCTGGGAAATCCCATGGACAGGGGAGCCTGGCAGGCTAACAGTCCATGAGGTCACATGGAGTCAGACAGGACTAAGCACTTGGGATACTCTTTGGATTGTACGCCAGAGAATGATTTCTGAGAGGTGACAAACAAGCCTGATGAATCATACAATGATCCTGAACTGGCCCCTGGAGAGAGTTCAAGCATCACTGCAGGGAGGTATAACCTTATGATTGCATCTTGCTCCTTCTGAAATGAAGAGACAGAGCTAGAAGTCACAGGAAGCAAACTTAATTTATGGCCAGAGCCCAGGAGAAGACAAGACTGCACAGAGTTCTGGAGTTCTGAGAGGGTTTCCTTTATTTATTCAGTTAAGTACTGATCAGAGAAGGCATGTGAGAAGGCAACCTGAGGCAGTAAGAGCAACAGTCACACAACCATAGGCATTATAGGGGACAACATTTGGTGACTGCACAGTGCCTGTTGCTCCCAGGCAGACTGGAAAGCTTCATCGTTCACATAACACTGGATTGTGTACACAGGAAAGGTTCATCATTCATAGAATATTGGACGGCGTAGGAAGAAGCATCCTGCCTCACTACTGTTGAATGATTATCTCCAGACTGAATGTTGCAGTGAGTCAACATAATCTAATAAGAGATGCTTTTTAAAAAAGACCCAAAATGAGTCAAACTGTTTAAAAGTAACTACGCTCTATAACAAAACTCAGATGTAGTTCAGTTCAGTCGCTCAGTCGTGTCTGACTCTTTGCGACCCCAGACTGCAACACACCAATCTTCCCTGTCCATCACCCACTCCTGTAGCTTACTCAAACCCATGTCCATTGAGTTGGTGATGCCATCCGACCATCTCATCCTCTGTTGTACCCTTCTCCTCCCACCTTCTATCTTTCCCAGCATCAGGGTCTTTGCAAATGAGTCAGCTCTTCACATCAGGTGGCCAAAATATTGGAGTTTCAGCTTCAGCATCAATTCTTCCAATGAATATTCAGGACTGATTTCCCTTAGGATGGACTGGTTGGATCTCCTTGCTGTCCAAGGGTCTCTCTCAGAAGTAGTTACTGGAACACAAAATTATAAAACAAACAATAGAGTAAAAGTCATAATGTATTGAATCCAAATCAAGAATCCAACTCTGCAGAAAAGCACAACCTGTAATAGAGAAAAAAAGAAAGAAAGAAACAGACTCAGAGATATTATAGAGAAAAAATTAGTGAAGACATTAAAACGCTTTGATTACTATATTTTATTTGTACAAAGAAGTAGAGAAAATATTGAACATATTAGAAATATGGAAGATTTATAAAAGACAAAAATTAGACTTATAAAAGAAAAAATGTATGAGCTGAGACACTGAATGGATTAATTTCATATTAGACTTGGCAGAAGAAAACACATTCAAAAAGAAAAAAAGATTGGAAATAGTATACCAATGAGCTTCAATAAAATACTACATGATATAAAATATATAAATAATTGGAATCACTTCAGAAGAGGAAAGAATAAAGGAAAAGAGTGAAATAGTCTTAATAGCCCATTTAAAAGGAAAAGATTATCAGTTCAGTTCAGTTCAGTCACTCACTCATGTCTGACTCTTTGCGACCCTATGGACTGCAGCACACCAGGCTTCCCAGTCCATCATCAACTCCCAAAGTTTACTCGCTCATGTCCATTGAGTCAGTGATGCCATCCAACCATCTCATCCTCTGTTGTCCCCTTCTCCTCCTGCCTTCAATCTTTCCCACCATCAGGGTCTTTTCAAATGAGTCAGCTCGTTGTATTAGGTGGCCAAAGTATTAGAGTTTCAGCTTCAGCATCAGTCCTTCCAATGAATATTCAGGACTGATTTCCTTTAGGATGGACTGGTTGATCTCCTTGCAGTCCAAGGACAACAGTCCAAAAGCATCAATTCTTCGGCTCTCAGCTTTCTTTATAGTCCAACTCTCACATCCATTCATGACTACCAGAAAAACCATAGCTTTGACTAGACAGACCTTTGTTAGCAAAGTAATGGCTCTGCTTTTTAATCAGCTGTCTAGGTTGGTTGTAACTTTTCTTCCAAGGAGCAAGCGTCTTTTAATTTCATGGCTGCAGTCACCATCTGCAGTGATTTTGGAGCACCCCCCCCCCC
>SJYT01020028.1:49572-62001 GCA_006410635.1 Cephalophus harveyi | reverse complement strand
GCTTGAACCTTTGTTGACAAAGTAATATCTCTGCTTTTTAATATGCTGTCTAGGTTGGTCATAGCTTTTCTTACAAGGAGCAAGCATCTTTTAATTTCATGGCTGCAATCACCATCTGATTTTGGAGCCCCCCCCCCCCCCAAATAAAGTCTGTCACTGTTTCCACTGTTTCCCCACCTATTTGCCACGATGTGATGGGACCAGATGCCATGATCTTAGTTTTCTGAATGTTGAATTTTAAATCAACTTTTTCTCTCTCCTCTTTCAAGAGCCTCTCCTCATCAAGAGGTTCTTAGCTCTTCTTTGCTTTCTGCCATAAGGGTGGTGTCATCTGCATATCTGAGGTTATTGACATTTCTCCTGGCAATGTTGATTCCAGCTTGTGCTTCTTCCAGTCCAGCATTTCTCATGATGTACTCTGCATAAAAGTTAAATAAGCAGGGTGACAATATACAGCCTTGACAGACTACTTTCCTGAATTGCAAACAGTCTGTTGTTCCATGTCCAGTTCTAACTGTTGCTTCTTGACTTGCATTCAGATTTCTCAGGAGGCATGTAAGGTGGTCTGGCATTCCCATCTCTTGAAGAATTTTCCACAGTTTGTTGTGATCCACATAGTCAAAAGCTTTTGGCATAGTCAATAAAGCACAAGGTGAAGGTGAAGTTGCTCAGTCGTGTCCGACTCTCCGCGACCCCGTGGACCGTAGCCTACCAGGCTCCTCCATCCATGGGATTCTCCAGGCAAGAATACTGGAGTGGGCTGCCATTTCCTTCTCCAGAGGATCTCCCTGAACCAGGGATCGAACCTTGGTCTCCCGCATTGCAGGCAGACACTTTAACCTCTGAGCCACCAGGGAATCCCCAATAAAGCAGAAGTAGATGTTTTTTTCTGGAACTCTTGCTTTTTCAATGATCCAGGGGATGCTGGTTATTTGATCTCTGGTTCCTTTGCCTTTTCGAAATTCAGCTTGAACATCTGGAAGTTCATGGTTCATGTACTGTTGAAGCCTGGTTTGGAGAATTTTGACCATTACTTTATTAGTGTGAGAGATGAGTGCAATTGTGCAGTAGTTTGAGCATTCTTTGGCATTACCTTTCTTTGGGATTAGAACGAAAACTGACCTTTTCCAGTCCAGTGGCCACTGCTGAGTTTTCCAAATTTGCTGGCATATTATCAGATTGGGTTAAAAAATTTTAATTGTATTAAAAGATCATCAGATTGAATTAAAAAACAACAATAAGACTCAAGTATATACTGCTGACAAGAATCCTATGAAAGACACAAATGTTGACATAAATTATCGGTTGAAATAAAAGTACCAAAGGAAACATTCACATTAATCTGAATGAAATAAAATTTAAGTTACTACATTAACCAGACAAGGTGGACTTCAGAGCAAAAATCTTATTTAAAATGGTAATTTCAGAATGATAAAGAAGTGATAACATCAAGAGGGCATAATGGCACAAAATGATTATGCATCTTATTATCAGAGTTTCTAAATACATATATCAAAAGCAAGGAGAAAGAAATAGACAAGCCCACAATTAAGGTCAGACATTTCAACCTCCCTGTATCATTACCTGATAGAAGAACTAAATAGACTTTCATTAAGGATATTTAAGATCTGAGCAGCATCATTAATCAAATTGACTTTGTAGACATTTATAGAAAACCTAAACCCAACCCAGAATACATAATCTTTACAAGTTTGAACAAAGATACACTGTATTCTGGATCACAAAACAATTCTCAATAAATAAAAAAGTTTCAGATCATATGAATTTTATTTATTAATATATTTATTTGTTTATTGCACAACAGAATTAAGTTGAAAATTAAAGATAGATATTTGCAAAACTCCCAAATTTCTAGAAACTCAAAGACACATTTTTAAATAACATGTAGACCAATGAACAAATCAGAAAATATCTTTTAAAGAATAAAAATGGAAACACATGTCAAAAATTGTCATGGGTATTCAGTTCAGTTCAGTTGCTCAGTTGTGTCCGACTCTTTGCTACCCCATGAATCGCAGCACGCCAGGCCTCCCTGTCCATCACCATCTCTCAGAGTTCACTCAGACTCACGTCCATCGAGTCAGTGATGCCATCCAGCCATCTCATCCTCGGTCGTCCCCTTCTCCTCCTGCCCCCAATCCCTCCCAGCATGTCTTTTCCAATGAGCTAACTCTTCGCATGAGGTGGCCAAAGTACTGGAGTTTTAGCTTTAGCATCATTCCTTCCAAAGAAATCCCAGGGTTGATCTCCTTCAGAATGGACTGGTTGGATCTTCTTGCAGTCCAAGGGACTCTCAAGAGTCTTCTCCAACACCACATTAAAAAGCATCAATTCTTCGGCGCTCAGCCTTCTTCACAGTCCAACTCTCACATCCATACATGACCACAGGAAAAACCATAGCCTTGACTAGACGGACCTTAGTCAGGAAAGTAATGTCTCTGCTTTTGAAAACACTATCTAGCTTGATCATAACTTTTCTTTCAAGGAGTAAGCGTCTTCTAATTTCATGGCTGCAGTCACCATCTGCAGTGATTTTGACAGAACGTGGTCCACATAGTGTTCAATCAGGAATTTATCATACTACGGAACTCAAATCAATGGCTTCCACTTTTAACTTAAAAACATAAAATAAGCAGGGATAAAAATAATAAGTACAAAAATCAGTGAAATATAAAAGTAAAAGCAAGTGATGAAAACAATGAAACCAAAATTTGTTTCTTCTGCAAAGTTATTATCATTAACAAATTTTAGCTAGTCCTATAAGAGAAAATAATATAAAACTTAGAATTAATATCAGGAATAAAAGAGGAAGCATACAAGTTCTATAGATGTTAAAAGAATAATAAATATTGTGAACAACTTTATAGTAATACATTTAACAGCCTAGGTAAAACAGACTAATTCCTTGGAATAAACACACTTCCAAAGTTTTCTCCAAAAGAAACAGATTAACTGAGCAGTTTTACATCCATTTAAATGTTAAAAGTGTAGTTTAAAATTTCTCCTTAAAATTTTTTGGACACATATCTGGTGTCACTGGTATTTAAGCAAGAAACAACACAAATGCTACCCAAACTATTGCAGAAAACTAATGAAGAAGGAATAATTTCACACTAATTCCATGAGTTCAGCTTTACCTGGACACTCAAACCAGATAAAGACATTATAAGAAAAAAAAATGCTTTATGAATATAGATGCAAATATTCTTATTATAACTTAAACAGCTAGAGAATGATCAAAAATACAATAGTCAATAATGTGGCTCTACTCATTGGTGGCTCAGATGGTAAAGTGTCTGCCTACAGTGCGGGAGACCCGGGTTCAATCCCTGGGTCGGGAAGATCTCCTGGAGAAGGGAATGGCAACTCACTCTAGTAATCTTGCCTGGAAAAACCCATGGACAGAGAAGTCTGGTAGGCTACAGTCCATGGGGTCGCAAAGAGTCAGACATGACTGAGCGACTTCACTTTCACTTTTCAGTTATTGTTATGACTGTGTTCAGTTCAATCTCTAAGTCATGTCTGACTCTTTGTGACCCCATGGACTATAGCCCACCAGGCTCCTCTGTACATGTGATTTTCCAGGCAAGAATACTGGAGTGTATTGTCATTTCCTTCTCCAGGGGATCCTCCCAACCCAGGAATCAAAACAGAGTCTCCTGCATTGCAGGTAGATTCTTTACAAGCTGAGCTACCAGGGAAGATTTTATTTAAAAATAATATTTATTTAATACCTATATTAAAAGGGATCTATGTGTTATTTTCAGGTCTAATTTTACAGGCAGTTTTTACAGAGTGCTTACTTTGTGTCAGTCTCTTTGCTCAGCACTTTATATATAATTTTTTTTTAATCCTATCAGATATTTTACAGATACCACTTTTCACACTGTTTCACTTGTAAGGAAATCAAAGTCAGAGCTTGGGTAACTCATCCAAAGTCACTCAGCTTATAAGACCCTGTATTTCGATATACTGCTGTTTAGCAACAGAAATCGCATGCCAGGCCATTAATTCATTCTGTCCCATGAAAACAATTTAAAATGAGTCAAGCTTATTTTCCTGTATCCTTGAACTTCTTGTTTCCAACACATTTCATCTAAATATTCTTCCACAAGTGAATTCTCAGGTTACTTGTAAACAAGTACAGGTTGCCCAACCCATGGTCTTTCTGATATTTGCCTCAAACCTTGAGAATCCTCTTTCCCAGATGAGCATCTGCAATTCTGCAATTTTCGCCATGAATTACTATTCCTCAATGGTACACTATTCTAATGACACATCTGGATACAGTTTAAATTGATCTACCACTGATGATATTTTTGTTTAGTGAATTTCAATTGTTCTATCTTTTCTGGTTCAATGAAAAAGAATTAGAAAACTCCGTTCCTTAAAAAACAAAAACAAATGAATAATGACCTTTTAAAAATTCTGTGCTTCATTGGATTCAACCTGTTTAACTTTTATTTTACCATGAATTAGTCAAAATAGACCCCAGTACAAAAATTGAGATCAAGCAAATGGGGGACATTCTGAATCAGTAAGTCTTATTTGGTTGTTTAGTCACTAAGTCATGTCTGACTCTTTGCGATCCCATGGACTGTAGCCCATCAGGATCCTCTGTCCATGGGATTTTCAGGCAAGAATACTGGAGTGGGTTGCCATTTCCTTCTCTAGGGGATCTTCCCAACCCATGGATCAAACCCACATCTTCTGCATTGGGAAGTAGATTCTTTACCACTGAACCACCAGGGAAGCTCATTATTTTTCTATTTCTGAGTTAATTCTTACAGAGCTAAAATTATTACACAACTGATTTTGCAGCAAAATGTATAGAGAGAAGTACTGAAATAATCCCCTTTCATTCATTATCAGTCCTTTACCATTAACTATTTCAGGAAGTACAGACTATACTAAACACAGATGTTTTATATTTTTCTTACGATGAGATGCTCTATTAAAGATGAAATAAACAAATAACCTATGGTTGTGTAAATTATTTGAGATGATACTAAATATGTGTATAGAATTTAAAACAATTTTCTAAAATATTTTTTCAGTTAGTATTCTTAATTGTAATATGAGATAGGCATCATTTTCATATGAAATTAGTTTAGAAGCTGAGGCTCGTATATAGTAACATGGAAAGGTGAGAATTTATCAGGTACAACCAGACTTTGCTTTCAGTTACACAAGAATTCTTTCAAGTGTGTTATTTTGTTGTTGATTTCCTTTTTTATTTTTAAAATAATATACTTCACCGCTGCTGGTGGATTTCAGTGGCACTCGCGTAAGTCCTTATATATACAGTTTAAAGTGTTGCTAATGTCTACAGATGACTATTGGAACCATTACTGCATATATTGCTGTATATGCCAAATTTTTTCCAACATAGCTCTGATTATGCACATTCTTTTATGGTGATTTTACCCTAAACGTAGCCAGATGTACTGCACTCTGCTCTTTGGGAAGGTTATTAGGGAGTGATTTATTGATGGCATTCAGAATGTTTTATGGCTGCAAGGTCACAGCGGTAACATCCGCCTGCCTGTCTAGCAGGGTATCACGCCTTGTTTCCTGGAGTTGCAAAACGTGAAGCCCTGGCCGCCATCTGATTTTACTTCCTTACATTTGTGCTGACTCCATCTAGGTTGTCCTGAAAATGGGAAAATGTACACCAAAAAGAAAAAAGGCAGGAAGACAAATGAATACTATCATGTTATAAATCTGAGTAGTATGTTAAAGAAGTGTTTCTTTGCCCTCCTATTTGGTTCATATTTTAAAATAGCTCATTTGCTGTTCTGGGTTAAACCACTTTCTGACATTGTCTTGTTTGTTGGTGATTCTAAAAAACACCATGTTAAATCATATCAGTAAAACACAAGAAGACGTGGATATTTTACGGTCCGTGTGTAAAAACAAGTGTCTATGTCATTTAAGAATGAAAAAGAAACAGAAAAATGAAATTACCAGGTCAAGTTAGTGGAACTGTGTTGTGACAAAAGATTTAATACTGATGATAGAAACTATTTTTATAAGTCAGAATTTTAGGATTAATGTTTAAATCTTGGCCTCTTGACTTATTTGCTTAAAGATTATTCCAACATTTTCCTGTTTGCAATAATATGGCTAATGTTTGAAGATCAGCATTTCATTCTTTACTACTGTTCTCACCAATAAAATCACAGTTTGTCCAGAAACATTGGATTATTTTAGGCCATACAGATTTGGTGTGTAGGGGGGCATGGAGAATGCAAAATGTGCTTCACTTTTGAACTTTATTGACTGGTTTTAAAGTTACAATTAGGGGATCTGCTATGTGTAGTGGCCACAGCTGCTTCTTTATATGCATAACCGCATTCAGTTCCTACAGCCAAACATAAGATGCTGATCATGAGCTTCGTCTTATAAACAAGGGAATTAGGGATGAGACCTGCTCTTTTTCTCTAAAAATTTTATTGGACTGTAGTTGGTTTACAATGCTGTGTTAGTTTCAGATGTACAATAAAGTGATTCAATTTTATATACTCATATATTCATTCTTTTTCTGATTTCTTTTCTGTAGAGATTATCACAGAATATTGTGTAGAGTTTCATGTTGATTATGTGTCTTATATACACCAGGTGAGGGGGTCCTGACAGGCAGAATGGTATCAAGCAGTGGTCTGAGCCCAACACCCATGCACTGGGAAAATTACTGAAAGAACACTCCGGGACTCGGTTTTCAAGCTCATTTTGCCTTTCTCTTCCCCTGTGCACCTGGTTGAATGGCGTTTCCCCCTTTTGTCAGCACGTTGATTTTGCTGGTTTCCTCTGCATGTCCTCTGCAGCTGTACCGGATGCCACCTGGCACCCCTGGCCAGCAGCTGGCAGCTGGCTGCTATCCTGATCAGGGAGCACCCTTACATCACTGGCCACCCCTCCCCCGCATATCTTTTCTGATCCACCTCCCTGCGCATCTCTTCCTCACGTCATTACCCACTCACGTCTTCAGACCAGTGATCAAGGCTGCCTTCATAATCTGGGCAATCATCTTTGTGCTGTCGAACCTTGACTTTGAACTTCAGGGTTCTGCTCTGTAAATATTGACACCGCAATCAGGGTATAGAAGCTTTATTAAAGCAGTTCAGGTTCACCATTACCACGTGGGCAGGATTTGTGGTGGGTCACGTAGCTTCGGTGTAAGTTCCTGCTTTGTTAAACCGCCTCCACTAGGGGTTGAGATGCTTTCAGAGCTGATGCTGAGCCAGTGCCTGTAATGATGGTAATGCCACCTGCACGCTGCCCAGGGACAAGCCCTGTACCAGGTGTTCTGCATGTATTATTTCCAGCCTTAGTGAAGTCTTAAAATACATGCTATCATACCCATAAGGGACTCATGACCTGCTTATAGGAGACTACAGTCAAAATACAACTTAGGGGCCAAATTCCTGTCCTCTTTGCCACATTCTAGAATACTAGCAGATGTGGGCTGGTGGCCAGGAGACACACATGAAGCCCACGGTCCCCCACGCTTATGATGGCTTCTGCTTGATTCGTGCAAGCTGGGACTGCAGTACTTCTCTGGAGTGGACATAAAAGCCATCACATACCTAGTGCTGGCAGAGAAGGAAATGGCAGCCCACTCCACTATTCTTGCCTGGAAAACCCCATGGACAGAGGAGCCTGGTGGGCTATCCTCCATGAGGTTGCAGCGTGAGACACGACTGAAGCGGCTTAGCATGTACCCACTTAGGGCTGGAATGGTTAAGCACACACACTCTCTCCTCACCCTGTGAGCTGAAAAACAGCATCCCTATCCTACAGGCTTCTCGAGGTGTATAATCAACCTGGAAATGTCACACAAGAACCAGATCCCAGCTCCCAGGGTTCTAGCTGCTTTCTCTCTGCAGGCTCTTAACCATCACTATACCTGCCTCATGCTGAGTTCTTGCTTATTTCTTGACTCCTAACCTTACCCCTTTTTTCATGTTCTAAACCAAATATTTTGGTCATCTGGAAGTATAAGGTTCCTACCTTATTTGATGTAATGGCTATGCTTCTGAGGTCCCAAGAAAACTTACTGCAAAATAAGTTAAATCTTTCTTGGACCCTAAGGTATCCTCCAGCTCAATACATTTGCACTTTGTAGTGAAAGAATACTTTATCCAAATGTTTGATCCATATGTACAGTATCCAGTTTTTAAAACATTTTTACTTGGCATTAAAAAATGTTATTTTGGGAAACATTAACAATTGCTAAGATTTTTCAAGCCTTTTAATATGCATTTTGATCACTGAGTATATACAAGCTTTAAAGGCAAATCTTTAAGAATAATCTGGTCATGTTAATGAAAGGAAATGATGATTAGAATTAGTGGGACATTTGCGCAAAAACATTCTCTTTCTGCTTTGATGGAGAAAAGATAAATTTAGTAAGAAATGTTAATGCAAACTCAGGCATTTTCTCTTATTTTGGTCTGTTTCCATTTTTCTCATGAACAGAACTTTGTATTTATTGACAGCATGCTATATTTAAAATTTCTAAATACAATTTTATACTTAAGCATTCTGCTTCATAGCATACACAGATGTAGTGTGACTTATTTGATAGATATCAAATATTTCATTTAAAAAATAGTGCAGTTCTACAGTACTTTAGTGTCTTGTGTCTTGAATTTACCAGTCTAGAATATTCTTACCCAGATAATGTCAGGCAGTAACTGGGCTTGGCACCGATGCCCATTCAGGCTGGTGAAACAGACAATTTTTATTTTACTATTTTAGTACTTTCAAATGTAATGAAGTAGCTTATAAATCAGAGGGTGGATTATGGCATAAATTAAAAATGCAGATTTAGAAACCAAAAAACCTACATCTTTTCTTTAACTATGGGATTGTTAGGAGACGTTAGGAGTACTATTTTATTAATCTGTCCTTCAGAATTAGCTTCCTATTAACCATTCTTCACCGGTTACTACCAGCAAACCATTGCCAAGATTAATCACTCAACACCACAGCAGCTAGTCTGTTATGAACAAAAGATGACCAAGTGGGTAAAAGAACAGAAAATCGCAAAGTCATTAGGACAATGAAACTTACACACTGATGCATTGTGTACTTCATTATAACATCACGAGAATACACCCTGCATACAATATTTTTTTTTAAAGGAACTGAAACCGAATTTTGGCAGAGGAAAATCACTGGAGTTTATGGACCACTGAGATGTGTTGTTGTGGACAAGAAGCCTCTCCTTTTTGCTGGGAGAGGAACGGTGGATTTGTAAGAGAAGAATTAAGCAACGGTCTTTATCGTGACCCAGCTCCTCCATCCCGGGCTCGGTGGTATGCTACCTATGATGGAATACAGCGGATCTATTTATCTAGGCTCTGCTCCTCTCAGTAGATGTTTAAGCTCTTGAATGTGAGGACAATCTTGTACACTGCCGTTCATCCCACTCACAGTATCCAAATAAACTGTCAGTCCTGCATAAATATTTACTGAATAGATACCAAACGTTTAGAAAAATATTTGGAAGGAGGAGACCAGCAAGAGAATACAGACCATTTCAAATTCTTTTTCTTGGGGAAATATTCAACACAGGGACCACTCTTTAATTGGGCCTTTCCTAGGGGACTGATCTGAGGATCAATATAGCTACAGGCAAGCCCATTTATGGAACTATTGCCACTAATCTCACACTTTAATCCTTCCAGCAGTTTCAGTCTTGGTTTAACCTTTCTTACAGGCATCACTAGGTGATACTTCAGTATCATCAGACACTTGCTTCTGGTAGCAAATGGTTCTGGGAAATTAATTAATTCAGACTTAGCACTTATCACATTGAGAAATGAATGCATTTGAACAATGGCTGCCTAGTTCAACATTTTTATATGTACTCTATTTTTCTAATCCTTACAGGGGTTTTCACCTGGAGGTCTTTTCATTATTTAAGACACGAATCCCTGAGGCCCGGAGTGAATCTGGCATGCATTTATTATTTAGTCATGATTATCCTTTTCTGGGCTTCACTGGTGGCTTAGACAGAAAAGAATCTGCCTGCAGTGCCAGAGACCCGGGTTCAATCTCTGGGTCCCGAAGATCCCCTGCAGTAGGAAATAGCTACCCACTCCAGTATTCTTGCCTGGAGAATTCCATGGACGGAGGAGCCTGGTGGGCTACAGTCCACAGGGTGGCAAAGAGTCGGACACGACTGAGCAGCTGAGACCCACATTCTTTCTACTCAGGCTCAGTTGGTGTCTGCACTGAAGAGTCTTTCAGTTGTTCTGACACTTCAGCGGACTCCACTTACATCTCTCTGACCAGGATCTCTTCACCCTTCTCAGTTCCCAGCCCTCTTTCTCACATTCTCTGCCCTGGATTTAATGAATGGATCTCTCAGTTTCCTGAGAAGCCATGTGCTATCATCACTCTGCTTTTTCTATTTGGCTCCCTCCCCACTTTTTCATGCTCTCTAAAAAGTGATGCAACAGCTAGTCTATTCTCAAACCTCCAATCAAGCATCCCTCTAGAAGGAATCCTTTCCGATAATCGTCTCTGTCTGTCTCAGGATTGTCTACCAATAATAACAACACCTGGCATATCATGACACATTGTTGGTGTTCAGTCACTGAGTCGTGACTGACTCTTTGTGACCCCATGGACTGTAGCTCACCAGGCTCCTTTCTCCATGGGGTTTCCCAGGCAAGAATACTGGAGTGGATTGTCATTTCCGTTTCCAGGGGATCTTCCCGACTCAGGGATCGAACCTGCATCTTCTGCATTGGCAGGCGGATTCCTTGCTACTGAGCCACCTAGGAAGCCCGTGACACTTATCCAGCTGTACTGCAATTGACTATCTGCCTGCACAGATTAGCCATTTCAGGAGATAGGAGCCTGGGGAACTTATCTTTTTACACTTAGATTCAAGATCAGTGTCCATATATTGTAAGTACTCAGAATAGTTGGGAATTGATCATCATAATAATCTTATGATTATACATTTATTGCTTTTTCCAACCAAAAATTTCATCTGTGCAACATTGCGAGAAATTCCCCAATCCTAGAGTTATAACTAGGCAGAATCCACAAACTTCTGTTCAGTTTGACTTCTGAGTGCCATTTGATTTTTAGGCTTTCCTGGTGGCTCAGATGGTAAAGAATCTGCCTGCAATGCAGGAGACCTGGGTTAGGAAGATTCCTGGAGGAAGCCATGGCAACCCCAGTCCAGTATTCTTGCCTGGAGAAGCCCCATGGACAGAGGAGCCTGGAGGGTCAGTCCATGGGGTCGCACAGAGTTGAACACGACTGAGTGACTAAGCACAACAGTGTTACCCTAGCCTCCAGTGTTGGGGCTGCCCTCTCCTGTGGAGCCTGGAGACGGGGAGGCATGATTCACCTTGAGGCGCATCCTCACCTTCCATCAAGCTCTTCTCATTTGGAAGAAAGGGGAACAGGGGCAGGGATGGCTAGCCAAATCCCGGGGAAGGAATTAATTCCTGACGTAGCTCTGGTCCTTTCTTGTCGATGGTACATGTGGTTTCTGAGTGCACGATACGTGGCTGCCTGTGGGGACCACTACCTTGGTCACGTGCATCACAAATGACTGCCTTCAGATATGAACACAGATTACCGATTAGCCCGTCTAGGTATATACGCCCATCTTATTTTCAGAGATGAGGGCTGCATTTGCTGGACTGTATATCTTGTCCCTGCTTCCCCATTAGTCTCCATGGTTCTTTCCTGTGAAGCATAAAGATTCAGGACCCTGTCAACACTCTCCAAAAGCTGCATGGGACCGGAGGGGAGAGAAGGTGGCGTCACATCTTGCTCAGAATCACTTGATGATGATGCTCACTGGATGAGTGCATCCGAACTTCCGAGTCACAGTGGAGGGTGGTCTCCATGCTTGCACACACTCCTACCTCCAGGCGTGTACACACATCTCTTCTGAGAGCTCCTCCTTCCTCTCCCCTCGGGTTCCCTGCCTCCAGACATGGAGCCTGACTCCCTTTGCCTGAAGAGAGAAGACAAGCATCCCCCACAGTTGCCATCACAGGGAACTTGCACTTTCCAATGAGAAAGGTGATCACAGCCTCTCCCCCATCCAGCGCTCTCACACAGTCAAATCTGCTTCCAGCTGATCAAGAAAATTCAGTCGGAGATGGTTTATATGCAGCAACCTTATAGGAACTAACAGTAACTGATGTTTGTTGTTTCTTTTCTTAGGGATGTGACCACTATATAATCAATCTGTTTATCTTCATTAAAACCCCCCACATAAAACTTTCTGAGATGTTGCATTAAAAATATGCAATTTGTTGGTGTCTTATTACTCTGAAATCTGTATGCAGGTCAGGAAGCAACAGTTAGAACTGGACATGGACCAACAGACTGATTCCAAACAGGAAAAGGAGTACATCAAGGCTG
>SJYT01020028.1:6702-49448 GCA_006410635.1 Cephalophus harveyi | reverse complement strand
GGGCAGGAGGAGAAGGGGACGACCGAGGATTAGATGGCTGGATGGCATCACGGACTCGATGGACGTGAGTCTGAGTGAACTCCGGGAGATGGTGATGGACAGAGAGGCCTGGCATGCTGCGATTCATGGGGTCGCAAAGAGTCGGACACGACTGAGCGACTGAACTGAACTGAATTGGCATGGACTACCCTGATAGTTCTCTCACCTGAAGTTAAGTGAATGATCCCTCAGGATTTGGAGGAACGAGAATGTGTGCAGGCAGAAACTGAAAAGCAACACAGAAGACGAAGGTGTTCTCTGTGCCAAACCACACCCCAGTGCATTTCCAATGTGGACAAACCCAGATGGAATCCAGCGCTTTCCCATCTGAGATGCACACAAATACATCCACCAAGGGGACAGAGGTCAGTGGATTTCTTTAGAGCGCCCTTTGCTCACTGCTGGTCCAACATCAGCATCCTAAAAACATCTACCGAAACTTGACCTCGAATGTGAAAAATCACACTTCAATCTCTTTAGTCTGAGAAGTAGCTGCAGCTGATATCTCTCCATCTACAGGATGCAGTGTGGTCAAGGTATAATTAGGATAATTCTCAGTCAACTTTTCTGCCTTTGAATCACTTGAGGAAGTCATTGTTTCCCATTTCTCCATCTTTCTAAATTTTGTTTTCCCCGTGAGATACATGTGGAGAAGGCAATGGCACCCCACTCCAGTATTCCTGCCTGGAAAATCCCGTGGATGGAGGAACCTGGTGGGCTTCAGTCCGTGGGGTCGCCAAGAGTCGGACACGACTGAGCAACTTCACTTTCACTTCTCACTTTCATGCATTGGAGAAGGAAATGGCAGCCCACTCCAGTGTTCTTGCCTGGAGAATCCCAGGGACTGGGGAGCTTGGTGGGCTGCCGTCTATGGGGTCGCACAGAGTCGGACACGACTGAAGTGACCTAGCAGTAGCAGTGTGAGATACATGTGAAGAGATGGGCTAACGGACAAGAGATTCTGAGTCATTCGTAGACTATAGTCATTTATAGACCATTAAAAGAATGAGAAATCAGCTTAACTTAAAAGTTAATAAAAGTGGTCTAAACAGTCTCATTGGAAAAGACCCTGATGCTGGCAAAGACTGATGGCAAGAAGTGAAGGTAGTGACAGAGGATGAGATGGCTGGATGGCATTACTGACTCAATGGACATAAGTCTGAGCAAACTCCAGGAGATTGTGAAGGACAGGGAAGCCTGGTGTGCTGCAGTCCATGGGGATGCAAAGAGTTGGACACAGCTTAGTGATGGAATAACAGTCTCAGATCTCTTTCAGAAGTGTGTAAACTCTAAGTAGATCAGTCTGTGCATCACACTGGCATGCTACTTAGAAGAAAAGGTGCAGGCTTTGAACTTTGATGCTCACCTGTGCTTAGGGATTAATACCAGTAGCAAATAATACAGTCTTAGCGGTCTATTTGCCAGCAGATAACCTCCATTCGAGGCTGTAAGACTGTAACATGTTCAAAGTCGCCTCCCTAATTTTCCTCAGCTTCCCTCCAGAGGGTCTGTGGCTCCTCATTAGCCCTGTGATAGTGGAAGCTGAAGTGGTTATAGTCCCTAGAGAAAGAATGACATTATTTCACCGTCACTGGTTGCCCATCTGAGTCCACAGTCCTTTGCTTCTGTGCCTCCTTGAAGACATTACTTCTAGATTAAAACCTACTGTGCCCTCCAACAGCCTTTCCAGAGCACTCTCATACTTCTAGAAGTTGAGTGTTAAATTAATGAGCATACAAGTAAGTACAGGAAAGTTACTATTCTATATACAGAGTTATACATGGTTATGAAACCCGACACATTGGCTGAGCCCTGACTTTATGCCAGCTGTCAGATATGGGTCATCTCACGGGCTCTGCACACTGAAGAAGTTGGGTATGCCATTCACAGCTGGGAAAAGGCAGGCTTAGAGAACTGAACTGAATTCTAGCTAGAAAACCCAAGAAGTGGTTTTTATTCTCTCTCCTTGCCCAAGGCATCTCAATCCAGAGTCAGATTCTAAATATAGAAACTTACAATAGAAAATTTCATACAGGAAAATGTGTAAGCTAAAAGAAGAAGATTCTGAAATACAGCCGAAGCCTTGCAGTTTGCCCACAGTGAGAGAGGTAAGAAAAGGAATTTCAGGCTCCTCATCTCCCATTTTTTATGCCTGAAGGGACTGGAAGCTTTACTGGTCGATTTCTTACATTTTCCATGTGTGCCTGCAGCTCATGGCTAGGCTGAGAAGCAGTAAAATCCTTGTACACCTGCTGCTGGAACAGGGCTTACAAGCCCAGGGCCCCTGTGCCCTGGGCAGACACAGGGCTGCGAGGTGGCGACCGCCTCAGGGCCTGAAAAGAGTCAGTGTGAGTCCTGTCTCCGAGTGCCTCCAGCTCAGCACCTTCCCTGACCTTGAAGCAGGTGTGGCGAGCACCAGCTCACCCAGCTGGGACACCAGGTCCCAGCCACTCCACTTGAGAAGGAACGCTGTGACGGCGTAACACAGGCTCCTGTATGAAACTGGTTTCCCTGTGTGATAGCATTCACTGAAGTCAGTCTCCAGAATCTAGCCTCGTCCTGGGTATTCAGCTTTTCTATTATTTGTGGACCTCTGAATTTGTGGTTCTCATGAAAGAAGAAAAAAGGAATGATGGAAGAAAGAATAGAGGGAGAAAGAAAAAAAGGGGGGAAAGAAGGAAGGAAGACAGGAAGAAAGAAAGAAAGAAAAAGAGTCAAGATAAAAGAAGGGAAATAAGGGAAGGAAGAAAGGAAGAAAGTGACGATATGTTTTCAAGATTTTTGCTTAATTTCTGAATGATTGTCTTTAATATGTTCCATGGGAATGGAGGGGAAAATTCCCCCAGAGAGTAATATTCCTTGGGCCCCTTATTTCTACATGCAGTTGGCTTGGCCAGTTTCTTTCTTGGACAGAACTCTGTTGCAACAATGAAACTTCTCTGTCTACTCCAAGCAGAAAAGACATTTCTTAAAAGACATTAGATGTGCAGAATGGTTGACTCCAGGCTGAGCTGTGGCGGCGCTCCCTGCCCAACCATGCCCCAAATGGCCTCACTGCTATGTTAAAATTAAATGTCAGAATTTTAAGTACTGCAGCCTGTATCTCAGCCACTCCTGCATTAGAAACATGAGAGCACAACCTAGTGGAATCCACCTTGCACCAGCCGTGTTACTAGACCTGGAGGTGTTTGCTGATCAGAAAATGTGGAATGGTTCCCAAAGTGGGCTGAACACCTACCAATTATCTAGCTGATGTTCTTGGGATTTTTATTTTTTGTCTTCCCAGATCTTCTGGTCACTATTCACATTTGGAACTGTTGTACAAGGTGGCCCTCTGGGTTCCCTGTAGTGATGGAAATAGTTCTAGGTTTGTAAGAAAAAAATAAGAGCCGACACCAGTCTCCAGACTCCCGGGAAGCCTGACCTATATCAGAGGACATTTTTCAAAACAAAAGGCCTATACAAAATTCAAATTGCAACAAAGATGCAGGTAGCAATTACTGCAACCCCCTATTTTTCCACTTTCCACAAAGCTGAAAATTCTTGCTTAAAAACCAGTGAGGCTCAGTCAGGTATAAAGGCACGGGCAGTAATCTGAAACACGTGAGCTGAGTTCTGATTTGCTGCACAAAGATCTTTTGCTCCAGGATGTCTCCATTTGGTGATGTACATGAACTGCACCCGCGATTGAAGGACTGAGACAGTTTTTAAGAGGAAGTTACATGGGGCAAGGGAAAGGAATGGATTCCCCACTGCAAATAGTTTAAAAGTAGCAATTCTCTTTTAGGTAAATCTTCCATGAATGCATGAATGGAAGAAGCTTGTGGCCATGGATACCTCCCTCTCTCATCTTAACTAAACTGGAAATCCTTATGTACTCATGGTGAAGAAAATATTAATTCTACTCTTGTTTGATATATGTCCACAGAAAAATGTCCACTTGTGCTGATATTATTTGTTTTACTTTACTTCAATTAATTGTCAAAGTAATGAACACCAAAGGTAAGGATGCTTGGAAAACACAAAAAAAGCATTGATGATAAATAATACAAATCAGTGACAGAAGGAAAAATGTCACTCCAAAATCTCTTCATTTTGAACCAAGACGATCAACATTTTGGCAATGTCTCTTTTTTAATATGTGTAATCACATGTGTGTGCTAAAATGCTATGTGATCGGCATTGTATCATAATTATTTTCCACATCATTAAATATTTGTCATCAACAACATTCTGAGCAATTCTGTTATTTCATTATATGGATATACCACAGTTACTTAAGCCACTTATATTGCACCTTTTGGAAGTTTCTGGTTTGGCCTATTATGTATATTATTTCTAAATGTTTGCATAGAAACCATTATGTTAGCAATTGATTTTTTGAAGGAAAAGTTGGATATTTAAAAGATTCCTGGTAACTATTGTCAGATAAGAAGATGTAGTAATATACTTCCAACAAAGACAATTGCAATCCAAACACTTACGGGCCTGGCACCAGGCCAATTTCATTTATTTAAAATGTAACTAAGTAAAGGAACATACGATGTTGTATCAATTAGTATTGATGTGATCTCTAGCATTAATATTTTACTTTTATTTTCAAACACTTGATTCATTTATTAATCACCTATTGACATAAGTTGTAATCATACTGCTTCATTTATCTTGCATTTATATTCATCATATAGTCTCTATAATTACTGCTCACAGTTGTAGTAATATATTTGCCTGTTGATTTGGAAATCTAAGCCTTAGTTTTGGTGTTCTTATAATTTGTGATACCTTCTCTTGATTTGAGACTTAGCAAATCTTGCCCTATTTACACACATTTAAAATAAAAAGATGAATTAGTATATATATTTACATATATATATATAGACATACTTTAAAAGCACAATATTAAAACAAGAAGCCCTATGTACTTGGCTCATATTAAGAAGCAGAATAATATTGGAGCCACTCAGCTGAGCACGGTTGTCATTTTGTTCCCAGAGGGTAGACGTGATGAACGATTTTCTGTTTAGGGTTTCCTTCTTATTATTTTAGTTTACAATTTTGCCAGTTTTTTAAATGTACCTGTATGAAAAGTCTCTGTGCAATCTTTCACAGCTTTTTTTTTTTTTTTTTAAGTCAACATGATACTCTTTAGTTTTACTTATGTTTATGTGTGGGCTTCCCCCTGGCTCAGCAACAAAAGAATCTATCTGCCAATCAGGAACCACAGGAGATATGGGTTCGATCCCTGGGTGGGGAAGATCCCCTGGAGGAGGGCATGGCAACCCACTCCAGTATTCTTGCCTGGGAAATGCCATGGACAGAGGAGCCTGGAGGGCTGCAGTCCACGCGGTCACAAAGAGTCAGACACGACTGAAGCAATTTAGCACGCACACATGTTTATGTGTATAGCTGTGGTTTATTTTCACTGCTCTATGCTTTATTTTGCCTATGTGTAGCAAATTTAATTATATAATCTACCACTGACGAATATTTATTTTTTCAATATATTTTCATCTATAAAACATGCTGCTATAAACATTATTAAACATGTAAACATTAGGATTCAGCTGAGATCCACTAGGGAGAACTGTGAACATTTAATACAAAGACTTGGAAACTGGTAAAATACTCTTCACTACAAAAGAAGGGTGAGGAAGGATGGGAAGGAGAGGAGCAGGTGAAAAGGCAGACCGCAGCTACTGCTCGGAGGGGGAGACCAAGGAGAGCAAGGCTGGGACCCTGGCCTCTTTGGAGAAGGCGTGGTGGCTGGGAGGCAGCATTTGGCATGAGCAGGATGCTTGCGGGAGGATGCAGGCAGAGCTCCACGGAGACAGTCCTCTCCAGGGGGTGAAGGGTTCGCTGGTGGGGTTCAGGATGAAGCTGGCCCCTGAGGGCTGCAGGGGTGCGGGCTGCCTGGTAAACACAGCCAGAGAGAACCTAGAAAAGACGCCCTTGCCCTGCCACGTCTGGACGGCCTCCGCCTTCTCTCATTCTACCTGTGGACGGAGCCCACCTGCAGCCAGCTGCCGAAGAGGACTGTGCGGGACCGTCCCTGTTCACACAAAGCAGGCAAGGAAGTGGGATGTGGGGGTGGGAGGCAACGACCCACAACAGACGCAGGTCTCCTCATGCTGATCATCTAGTTCCTTTTTTTAAAACAATTCGTTGCATCTTATTATTTTATTTACATTTATCTTTAACAGGAGGATAATTGCTTTAAAGTGTTGTGCTGGTTTCTGACATGTATCAACGTGAAGCAGCCATAGGCATACAGATGTTCCTTCTTTCTTGAACCTCGTTCCCACCTCCCAGCCCACCTCACCTCTCTAGGTTGTCACAGATCCCTGGATTTGAGTTCCTTGCATCATACAGCAAATTTTCCAGGGCTTATGCCTAGGAGTGGAAACGCATGTGTGCATTCCATTATTTCTAAGAAATGCCGAAGCACTTTAAAACTGTTTTATACTGCCGGCAGGAGGAGAAGGGGAAAACTGAGGGTGAGATGGTTGGATGGCATCACGGACTCAATGGACAGGAGTTTGAGTAAGCTCCAGGAGTTGGTGATGGACAGGGAAGCCTGGTAATGGACAGGGAAGACCTTGGGGTCGCAGAGTCAGACACGACTGAGAGACTGAAATGACCTGAGCTGAAATGATACTACCGATTGTGACATGTTATCTCATTGCGCTTTTATTCATCCTTTTCATGATTATTTAGGATGGTTGAGTCTATTTCCATATGTTAACGGATATTTCTGTTTTCCCTTCTGTACAGCGATAACTCAAACCTTTTGCTTGTTTTATCTAATTTTGTATGTATGCGCACATGCCCTTTTTTCCTTACCAGTTTTTTAAAAAATGTATTATGAAAATGAACAATTTATTTTATATGTTTTGCAAACATCTTCTCCCCAGGGTCAGTGTATTCACATTATTTTTTGTTTAATATACTTTATTAATTTACAAGCTAATAATTGCTTGCTTTCCTCATGAGTAGGGTATTGCAGACTTAAGAATTTATTTCTTTCTTTGGGGACACGAAAATATTCTGTCAATTCCCTTTGAACATTTTTTTAAAGCTTGCCTTTGAGTTTAATTCTGTGATCCATTTGGGATTAACTTAGGGGAGAAGGTAAGAGGTGGAATCAGGATCTATTTCACATTTTAAAAGCATATGGATCATGGTCCTTGTCCTGTTAATTGAAGAGTGCTTTCTCATTAGATTCAGAAGTGGTTCTGTTTTTCTTTCAGGGCTGGGTATTGTGTTTCTTTCTATTCTGATGTGTTTCTGTAAGTCTGTGACAGCCCACACCATCCTAAATATTATATTTTTATAATAAATCATGATTTTAAGGAAAGTGAGTCTTTCCTCCTGACTCAGTAAATGGGCACTTTTTCAAATTCTATATAATTAAACAATGTACTTTTTAAGTTTCATGAAAAAATTAGTTAATTTTTCTAACAAGTTTTTGGAAGAATTGATATTTTTACAAGGAGTCCTCCAATCAACAGATATGCTTTTTGTTTATTTGATTATTTTTTAAAAAAGGCTTATGGGGAGGGGAATGGCAACCCACTCCAGTGTTCTTGCCTGGGGATTTCCAGTGTTCTTTCCAGGGATTTCTTTCCTGGGGAACCTGGTGGGCTGCAGTCCATGGGATTGCAGAGAGTCAGACACAACTGAGCAACTAACATGCACACACAAATAAAGGCTTATAGTTATGTTCAGAAAGGTTTTGAGTCTCTACTGATAGTTGTATTGTTAGCTTCTTTCTGCTTGTTTCTACTTTTGTAAAAAGTATTTTAAAATTTGTATTTTCCAATGCTATAGTAGATTACAGAAATGTAGCTGAGTATTTAATAAGGATTTTACATGTAGTCCCCTTGTGGTATAAGACATAAAACAAAGGCCCTATATTACGTGCTGTCTTGACATCTGGGAAAACCAGGAGAACTTGAATCCTGCCTGTGAGCCTCATCTTACTCTGATCCTGAAGACAAGGAACCCTGAAAAAACCCTTGTTATTAAGCGAACCAGGCCTTGTTCTCGCTCATCCTGGAAAAGTGGCTTTGCTATCCTGCCAGCCCATGGGCTTATTCAAACAAGCCAACCACATCCTCCTGTGGGAACCAGGGGTACCTGACCTCATTGATCCTACAGAGCCTGTCCCCATAAGCCCTGGTTATTCTCTCTGTTCCCAAGCACAGCTCCCAGGTGGCCTGTGTGATGTGCCCTGTCCCCCTCCTCAGGCTCTGAGCCTCTGTGTTGAATGTACAACTGCCAGTCTCAGCTTTCCTAGGTTGGGTGTCCTGGGCTTGGCCATGCCTGTGGCCCTGCAGGAATGTCTCCCATGCCAATGCAGGGAAGGGACAATAACGCATCCCCTGCTGCTTACTTTTAAATTCTAGCAATCTGTTTCTACTGTTTGTGATTTTTGGTAACTCAAACCCATACTACTGGGGTGCCTCAAATGAGTTGTAAATATGTTAAAAAATTTTTTTTTTTTTTTTATCAATTCAGCTATGCTAGTCCTAGGGTTAACAGAGCCTCAGAGTAAAAAATAAACATTGGGTTGAACAAAGGGTACCATTTTCAATAAGAATCTAACATAATAGCTTTCCAGCAGCCATATTTAGATAATTGTATCATCTCAAAAAGTGACAACCTCGGGTCTTCTTTTCCAAAATTTGGAAACTTTAACCCCTACTATTTTCTGAATTCTTGTATGACTAGGGCCTCCAGTGAAATGTTGAACTGAAGTATACATGGCTAACAATCCTGAATTTATCCTAAATTAATATTCTACTATTAAGTAGCTTCTAGTTTTCTTGCAAACAAATTTTTCTGGTCAAGGTAGTTTCTTTTTTTCCTTGTTTCCTATGACATTCCTTGTAAATCATTGCAGAATCTATTAAACTGTTTTTCAGGATATACTGAGATGATCACATAATATTCATCTTTTATGAATTAATGAAAATATGTATGGTGATTTATACCAACACATCTCACAATGTCAAACTCACTGTAAACTACTGACATAAGCCCAGTTTGATCATAAATACATTTCTGGATTGGGCTTCCCAGGGGGCACTAGTAAAGAAGTTGCCTGCTAATGCAGGAGGTGAAAGAGACACGGGTTCAGTCCCTGGGTCAGGGAGATCCCCCTGGAGGAGGGCATGGCAACCCCTCCAGTATTCTTGCCTGGAGAATCCCATGGGCAGAGGAACCTGGTGGGTCCCATATAGTCACAAAGAGTCGAGTACAACTTAAGCAACTTAGCACACATGCATATTTCTGGATTATATCTACTAACATAGTTTCAAAGTTTTTCGAATATGTTCATGAGTTTTATTAAATTATATTTTTCTTCTGCTTTTTTCTCATATAGGAATTGGTCCTACATGATCTTTGGAAGGAATGATGCTAAAGCTGAAACTCCAGTACTTTGGCGACCTCATGCAAAGAGTTGACTCATTGGAAAAGACTCTGATGCTGGGAGGGATTGGGGGCAGGAGGAGAAGGGGACGACCGAGGATGAGATGGCTGGATGGCATCACTGACTGGGTGGATGTGAATCTGAGTGAACTGCAGGAGTTGGTGATGGACAGGGAGGCCTGGCATGCTGCAATTCATGGGGTCGCGGAGTCTGAGCGACTGAACTGAACTAAACTGAACTGAGAGTTGATTTACAAAGCTGTGTTAGTTTCAGGTGCACAACAAAGTGAATCAGTTATATATACATGTATCCATGCTTTGGGTGGTTCTTTTCCCATTTAAGACATTACAGAGTATTGAGAAAAGTTTCCTATGCTATACAATCGGTTCTTGTTATCTATATTATGTATAGCAGTTTGCATGTGTCAATCTCAATATCCCAATTTATCCCTCCCCCCATACCCACTGCTAATCATGTTTGTTTTCTACATCTGTGATTCTACTTCTCTTTTGTAAACAAGTTCATTTGTACCTTTTGTTTTATTCCATATATGAAAGATATTGTGATATTTGTCTTTCTGTGTCTGACTTACTTTACTCAGTAAGTATGACTAGGTCCAGCCATGTTGCTGCAAATGGCATTAGTCTTTCTTTTTCATGGCTGAATAATATTCCACTGTATATTTGTACCACATCTCCTTTATCCATTCCCCTGTCGATAGACATTTAGGTTGCTTTCATTTGCTGGCTATTGTAAGTAGTACTGCAATGAACACTGAGGTGCATGCATCTTCAAATTATGGTTTTCTCTGGGTACATGCTTAAGTGTGGGATTGCTGGGGCTTAAAAGCTTTTGCACAGCAATGGAAACTACAAACAAAACAAAAAGACATACTATAGAACTGTAGAAAATATTTGCAAATGAAGCAACTCAAAAGGATTAGTCTCCAAATATACAAACAGCACATACAGCTCAATATCAAAACAAAACAAAATAAAAAATAAAACAAGGAACCCAATAAAAAATGGGTGGATGATCTAAATAGACATTTCTTCAAAGACATACAGATGGCCAAAAAGTACATGAAAAGATGTTCATCCTCACTAACTATTCAGTTCAGTTCAGTTCAGTCACTCAGTCATGTCCGACTCTTTGAAACCCCATGAATCACAGCACGCCAGGCCTCCCTGTCCATCACCAACTCCCAGGGTTCACTCAGACTCACGTCCACCGAGTCAGTGATGCCATCCAGCCATCTCATCCTCTGTCGTCCCCTTCTCCTCCTGCCCCCAATCCTTCCCAGCATCAGAGTCTTTTCCAATGAGTCAACTCTTTGCATGAGGTCGCCAAAGTACTGGAGTTTCAGCTTTAGCATCATTCCTTCCAAAGAAATCCCAGGGTTGATCTTCAGAATGGATTGGTTGGATCTCCTTGCAGTCCAAGGGACTCTCGAGACTCTTCTAAAATACCACAGTTCAAAAGCATCAGTTCTTCAGCGCTCAGCCTTCTTCACAGTCCAACTCTCACATCCATACATGACCACTGGAAAAACCATAGCCTTGACTAGACGGACCTTAGTTGGCAAAGTAATGTCTCTGCTTTTGAATATACTATTTAGGTGGTCATAACTTTTCTTCCAAGGAGTAATTGTCTTTTAATTTCATGGCTGCAGTCACCATCTGCAGTGATTTTGGAGCCCCCAAAAATAAAATCTGACACCATTTCCACTGTTTCCCCATCTATTTCCCATGAAGTGATGGGACCAGATGCCATGATCTTAGTGTTCTGAATGTTGAGCTTTAAGCCAACTTTTTCGCTTTTCTCTTTCACTTTCATCAAGAGGCTTTTTAGCTCCCCTTCACTGCCATGCTTCCCTGGTAGCTGAGAGGTTAAAGTGTCTGCCTGCAATGTGGGAGACCATGGTTCGATCCCTGGATCGGGAAGATCCCCTGGAGAAGGAAATGGCAACCCACTCCAATATTCTTGCCTGGAGAATCTCATGGACGGAGGAGCCTGGTAGGCTACAGTCCATGGGGTCGCAAAGAGTCAGACACGACTGAGCGACTTCACTCACTCACTCACTCACTTTCTGCCATAAGGATGGTGTCATCGCATATCTGAGGTTATTGATATTTCCACTAACTATTAGAGAAATACAAATCAAAACTACAATGAGGAATTACCTGGAAGAAGTCAGAGTGGCCATTGTCAAAAAAATCTACAAACAATAGAGCATGAAGAGGGTGTGAGCCAAAGGGAACCCTCTTACACTCTTGATGGGGACATAAATTGGTACAGTCACTATGGAGAACAGTCTGGAACTTTCTTAAAACATAAAAATAGAAATGCAGGTTTTGATGGACATTTAGGTCTTGATGAGAAGCTTAGACACCTTTGCAGACAGTAAAATTTATCCAAACATTTTAAACACAGGAATGGAATGGCTATATTTGCATTTTAAAAGATCATTTTTTTTACACAGTCTCATGAATGAATTAGAAAGACACAAGGGTGAAGACAGAGAGATAATTTTCACAGCTGTTACAATAATTCAGACATAACATTTAATGAATTTCATATTCAATTGAATTTTTGATACAAAAATTCTGGTAATGAGAGTCATATCATCACAACTTTTTTCAAAATCCCCATTGTTGATGTTGACCATGTTGTTCTGATGAGCTATCCCTCCCAAACGAAATGTCACCATAGCGCGTCTCCAGTGGCACAGAGAAGGCTTCCCTGAAAATATGAAACAGACCAAGTCAAATTACAGCTGTAAGGGTGAGACAATCAAAGATCTTTATCCTGACAGTGAGGTTAAACCCTCATCAACCCTATCCTGTGTAAACAGATGATCACAGTGTCTGAGTATGCGGCCACTTCTGAGAGTGTTTTCATATATGACAAAAATGTGCCTCTATCTTCAGTTACAGTATTTCTGTGAGAGCCAGTTTGGCCAACCTCCATTCCAGAGGAGAAAGAAAACAAACAGAAAACAATGTGTTTAAGAGAAGTTTTGAAATTCCTAGTTCCCTTACATGTTAGAGATGACAAAAATGAAACCCAGGGCAACCAGATCTGTGAGTCACCAAGGACCTGAGGGCAGAGACCAGGAGCTCAGACCTTGGTTTCACAGACAAGCCTCCCTGCTCCCTCTGCATACTGTGGGGGGCCAGTTCATTTCTCTCTGAACATAGATTTCTACACGTGCGTCTACCTGTGGGGTCTAACGATGCCTATCTCATTAGGCTGTTGCAAGGTTGAGTAATATGTGGTGGCAAGCACTTAGAACACAGTCTGGCACTTTCTCAGGGCTAAGTGCTCATCATTATGTAGTTTTAAGACATGGCTAGAAAGTTTTAGAGAGAGATGAGATACATCACAGAAGTGTGGAGCCCGCTGCACTGACAGCCCTTCACGGATTTGTTTGTTTTTCAAAGTTTATTCACTCACTCATTTGTTCATTCATTTAAATTTATTCAACAATGAGGCAATGTGGCTGGTGATTTCTCCAAATTTTATCCTATACAAAGAAATGCATCACTGTCCTTCTTTTGTCATGGACACATATATGAGTGCACACATACACACACACACACATCATATATACACAATCTTCAAATTCTGCCCACTCCCTAAATTCTCACATTAATAGAAGTTAACTATCCCATGTAGTTTTCTTTTTCCTTTCTAAAACTGTAGTACCCATGAATCTACCACTCAAACAACTGATTTTTTTTTAGAAATATTTATTTATTTAATTCATGTATTCATCCAGTTTTGCTCATCTCTTTGGCGTTGCCTTTCTTAAACTATAAAATCCTGGAGAATATATATATATATATATATATATATATAGTCACTTAATCCTCAGCAATCGAGAAAACTTTGAGCAATACCTGACAATGATAACATTTCAGAATGGTGGACAGTGATGAAACAATAACTGGTGACTAACAGAATGAAAGTGATAGCCTTGATAAACATTGAAGGATGGGTTCTTCTTGTATTGCAGTTTTAAGTATCCTATAACTTCTGTTCAAATCCCTTTACTTGTTAAAATATGCAAAATTTAAATAATTGGTAAAACTTGCTCAAGATTTGATGCTTTGGGGGAGAGAATGTATATTCATCAATGCAAGTAACTGAAACATAGGATAGTATGTTAGGATAGGAAAGAATTTTTATGAAATTATTCCATTTTAATTTCAACACACAGGTGCAGGCACTGATAAATGTAACCTGAAGATTTAATTCAGTGAAATCCTCTCCTTCAAGCATATTTAAAAATAAGCTGTTTGCATTTTCCTGCATATGATTATTCTAACCCTGAAAGCAGCTTTAAATATGGATTATAAATCTAGCTGCCTTAAAATAAAATTTAAAGGGTTTCCCTCCCAATCTTTGGTACATAAGAAATTGACGTAACAAAATTATTTTGAGCTTAGAGGGTTAAACCTTCTGACTAAATAATTCATGCTTAGTTTTTTATGTATTTTAAGTTTACCAAGGTTTGTACAGAATATATTTTTAAAATGTTAAAATATTGCTAGCACTAGATTTTCTAATGTTGTAATTTTTCTATTGTGTTGTTCCTCCTCCAAGAGGGACATTTCACAAAGGAGGAACCCCTTGATCAGGCAAAATAACTTCAACACAGTGTTTAAAATCAGCTTGGAGGATCTCAAAGCCTTGATGTTCCTGAGATTTTGCCATTCTAAAACCAAAATCTACAGCTTCTAATCAGAAACTAACCTCAGAGTATGCTAGAGAATTTATTTTCTACAGTTCAGTAAAACCTGCCCTTGACAGTCTCAGATCATTGGCTTGAAGAAGTATGAGCTTTGCTTAACGACCACAGAGCAATCTCCTATTAATATTCCCTGTCTGCTGAACTGGTACTTATCTCTTACAGTATCTATGAGGAATGCAAGAGACCGAAAAACTCTACTGTGCTGAGTATTTCCTACAAAATTCAGCCTTGGTTTGCATGTGGTCTCAGTCCCCAGAAACAATATGTGACAACTGAACTTTGTTACCACATTTCAAGAACTGTTAGTTTCTCAACCTGGGACACAGGCATCCTGGCTCCTGAATCACTTTGCCTATTTCATATTTCAGGATCTTTCAGTTATACTCCCACTTCCAGACACCAATAGGGGACACTTTGGGGTTGCAAGTGGCAGGAATCTAATTCAAACTAGTTTAATCATAGACCAGAGCTTATTATCTCTCAGAATCCAGGGAAGAATTAAATAACACGATGCAGATGAGCCTCAGTAAAAATTAATCAACAACAGAAATGCTGCTGATGCTTTTTGCAGTTTAGATCCATTCTCTCTTATACAGTTCATTGTCTTTCTCCAAAAGGTAAAAAGTGTAACCAAAAAAGTTTTATGTTTTACATCTCAAAGTTTCTTCAGGCATCAGAAAGAAACATGGATTCTCTTTTTCTCAATTCCAGTTTTTAAAGTACTGAAAGTAATTCTGACTGGTCTGACTTTAATTAGGCCAATCTGAAATATACCATTGCTGAAGAGCTATAAGGTGATCAAATGTCCTGGTTTACTAGAAGCTAAGGAGTTTCCAGGGATACAGAACTTTCAGTACTAAAATCTGAACAGTCCAAGGGCAAACTGTGCTAGTTGGTCATCCTAAGTCCTGTATGGAGGTTGACGATCCCAAGGGAGTGGGAGAGAGGGTAATGAGAAGTTCCTATGACTCTACAGACAAGGCCATAGGTGTCCACTAACTTAATAAATTGACGGGCTGTGGTATGTTACCAAAGTGGCCACAGTCCTTTGGAGTCACTGTCACCAAAAGGTGGAGTCTATTTCTCTATTCCTTGAGTGTGTGTTAGCCGTGGGACATGTTTTGGACAAAAGCTGTATTGAAAGCAGTCTTGTATTAGTCCCAGATGTCTTGAAGGCTTTAACTCACCCTCACTCTTAAGACGTGAGATTGCAATATGGTCCATCTCTAGCTAACCTGCTGTAGAGCACAAGGCCATAAGAGAGTGGCTGCAGGCACCCCTACTCATCTGAAGCTGTCATTAATTTGACAGCCCCGGATCATGCTCCGGTTGGCTACAGTAACATAAATGAGGCCAGCCAAAGTCATCAGTCAAACCAATCCACACCAGAAGAACTACCCAGCAGATCCCAGCCTCAGGGACAAGCTGAAGATGGTAAAAAATGATTGTTGTTTTAGGCTATAAAGTTTATGGCTGTGCATTGTGTAACAAAAGCTAACAGATGCTTTGATCTGTAAGATTACAGTTGATTATTTATAATAGAAATGTAAAAACATGTCTAACATGTTCGGAGCACTTAGAATCTTTTAAAAAGGAACTGAATTAATTAACCAGCATCCACTGCTCTTCTCAAAATGTTTGTGTTTTTACTGGTATACATCATGTGTTAGGGTGTCTCTCTTTACGCTTCCCCAAAATATATTATTCTCTTTCATGCTTCATGTCTTTACATGTATTCTGCTCATATGTTCACATGTCATAATTCTCTTCTACTTTTAAACTCCGTCCAGTTACCACTTTTGGAAGTCATTCTGAACTCTGCTCTCCTCCCCTGGAAGATTCCCTGCTTGGTACCCTATTTCCAGGATGTATTTCTGTATTTATATTCCAATCCTGTCTTAAAATGATTTGTCTACAAATGTGTCTCCTCAATATTCTCAAGGCTCATTAAGCCACATCTTTGCACTCACAGTAACTAACAAAACCTAGCATAGTGTAAGGATACCATAAAAGTTTGAATAGGAAATCTAAAACAGAAGTATCTTTAAGGTGGTTTTGGGCATAAGGTATTATGTACTATTATTTCTGTCATCAATTTCTGTATAAGAGCCATTTGGCATATTCATATTAATATTCAAATTACAAATGATAGTGATTCAAAAAGAATAATATGATTACTAAAGCAACTGTAATACAATTTGGGTCTTGAAAAGTTCATTTCAAGCTTGACTTTGCTATAGGCCCAAAGCTTATAACTCATTTCTAAATAAAGTCAAATAATATCAAAATAGATTTGTAAATAAGAACAGAAAGTATGAACATAATCAGTTCTCTGACAGGTGGGTTGGAGGCTGCGATGCATAAAACAGTAAGNTATATAAATATAAATAAATACATTAAAACTTTTGTATATATTTTAACAGAAACTGTGCCCATTTCTAAAGCAAAACTATATTCCCATTCTGCTCCCTGTCATCAGGAAATGAGCTTCTTCAGCTTAGTACTGGCATTCCTAAGCCAGTCCAAGAAACGGAGAGATAAGAAGCTGTCTGGTAGTTCTCCAATTCAGACTCAAGAAGAGTGCTACATTTCTGACATTCCTTCAAATCAGAAGATGTTTCCAGGATTTGATAGAAAAAATGGCAAATTTATACACACACATTCACTTACTTTCCATTTCTCCCAAAATGCCATTCAAATAACAGAAATGTATTTGTAAAATCACAAACACATAATGGTAAGTAGAACAACAGAGGAAACTAGAGTGACAAAATTCTAGAAGCTGTAAAGAAGATATATGGCAAATGACTAAACAGACTTGAGAAAACAAAGATGTTGTAGGAAGAATTAAAAGTCTTAAAAGTTAACACTGTGATACCACAAAAGTCTCATGGATTTCATACTAGATATATCTAGAAGCAGAGACGAAGGAAAAAGCAAAAACTGAGGAACTACCTGAAAGTATATTTAAACAGCAGTCAGATTCCCATATGCTTTCCCTACTCTTTATGATCTTACGATTGTCTCTCTTTCTCAGTCTTACAAAAGACTGAAAGATGTTTCTCTGAGGAGAGCAAAATAATTGTTTAAAGTAGTCACAGTTTATGGTATGGAAAGAAACTGACAACAGACTGAGAAAACACAGGCATACAGAACGCTGACATCCCTGAGCCCTAATTGGCCCTAAGAACTTCCCCCTAGGAGCTTGAAAGAGTGGTTTTCTAGGAGTAATGTCGATCTCAAGAGGAAAGATCAAAAGATACTGACATCAGAGTTTCTCCAACAAAGCAGCTCAATTGAATTGACCCAAACCAAAGCTCAAATGGTATCTAGAAAACCATGCAATAATTGTTTTACATTTCACAAGGAAATTTACTTCCAACTCTAGAGATGTACACCCAGTAAAATCAATCAGGGGTAAGCCTAGATTAAAGATATTTTCAGGAAATTATTGGAAGATACACTCCACCAAAACAAGAGAATACATAAGATATAAAAAGCAGAATCCAACACAGGAGAGAGGAGACAGGGTTCCCCAGACAATCAAAGGTGAAGAGGGCTCTGAGGTTGATATATGTGCAGAAGGAGTAGAAGATGACCAGTGCAGATTTTGAGCAAACAGAAAGGCTTAGGTGACAGTCTCCAAAGACATAAGACATATAAAATACCTGACAGATCTACATAGCTTGAGACAATATGAGCTTACCCTGGTATTGACTATATATATACACACACACATAGAAAAATAATCACAATGGGAAAAAATACAATTATTTACTAGAGGGAAAACAAAAAATTGGAAAAGGAATCAAGGGTTTAATATACAAGTCAGTAAACATAATATTTGTCAACAAACAAATTAAGTGGAGAAGACTGATCTTACTCAAATTATGCAATTAATATATTGGAAAGACCCTGATGCTGGGAAAGACTGAAGGTAGGAGAAGGGACAAAAGAGGATGAAATGGTTAGATGGCATCACTGACTTGATGGACATAAGTTTGCACAAGCTCCCGGAGTTGGTGATGGACAGGGAAGCCTGGTGTGCTGCAGTCCATGGGGTCACAAAGAATCGGACACGACTGAGTGACTGAACCCAACTGAATATATTGGAAAGAGGATAATGGAACACATACATATGTGTGCTTGTGTGGTGTGTAGGGAAGGAGATGAATTTTCAAATTCCATAGTGGTAAGTCAACAAGTACTACCTAAAACTGAAAAGCTAAGTAGCAAAACAAACAGGTTAGAACAAAAGGATAAATACTGATATAATCAAGTAAAGAGATGAAAGTGGATGGAGGGAGGGAGGAAGATGGGCAGGAGACTGCTGTTTTTAATAACAATAAATTTAATACAAATATTTGACACTTTTAATCATATCCTTTAAAACATATTGACTAAAACAAAAAGACAAAAGTATTACTGCTATGGCTGAAAGGGTTTGAGAAATCCAACCTGGCTGGGGTCCACAGGAACATCATAGCAGCCTTCTCACACTTCCAAACAACCTAAGGGAAAAATGTTGATAGAAAGAGCACTAAATTTGGATCCCAGTTTTAGCAGATGATACCACTCAAATGGCAGAAAGTGAAGAGGAACTAAAGAGCCTCTTGATGAGGGTGAAATAGGAGAGTGAAAAAGCTAGCTTGAAACTCAACATTCAAAAAACTAAGATCATGGCATCTGATCTGACTCATTACTTCATGACAAATAGATCAGGAAAAAGTGGAAACAATGAAGCAGTTTATTTTCTTGGGCTCCAAAATCACTGCAGATGGTGACCACAGCCATGAAATTAAAAGACACTTGCTCCTGGGAAGGAAAGCTATGACAAACCTAGAAAGCATATTAAAATTCAGAGACATCACTTTGCTGACAAGTCCATATAGTCAAAGCTATGGTTTTTCCAGTAGTCATGTACAGATGTGAGAGATGGACCATAAAGAAGGCTGAGTGTAGAAGAACTGATGTTTTTGATGCTTTCACACTGTGGGGCTGCAGAAGACTCTTGACAGTCCCTTAGACAGCAAGGAGATCAAACCGGTAAATCCTAAAGGAAATCAGTCCTGAATATTCACTGGAAAGACTGATGCTGAAGCTCTAGCACTCTGGCCACCTAATGCATAGAGCCAACTCATTGGAAAAGACCCTGATGTTGGGAAAGATTAAAGGAAAAAGGAGAAGAGGGTGGCAGAGGATAAAATGGTTATATGGCATCACCAACTCAATGGACATGAATCTGAGCAAACTCCAGGAGATAGTGGAGGACAAGGAAGCTTGTTGTGCTTCAGTTCATGGAGTCGCAAAGAGTTGGACATGACTTAGGAACTGAGCAACAACTAAAGTTTGCAACTATGACTTTCTTCTTCTCTAACATAAGAATGCCTGCCTTATCTCCCTCACTGGGCTGTTATGAGGAAGATGTAAAATAATCTCAGTGAAAGCTCTTTATGTGTAAATGGATTTGCAAATAAACCATGTTTTATTCATCAAACATTCACTGAGTCCCCAACACATAACAGATATCGTTAACATTATTATTACTATTCTTTTTCAAATGTTGTTATAAATATAACTTGCCTAAATATAGTGTCAGTTTTTATTCATGAATACCCTTTGTAAGTGACAAAATAGACTACTTAGTAATCCTTTATAACTTCCTTCTGTGTTGAGGACCTGTGACAAATAGCCTCTAAGATGACCCCTAGTTCGCCCTGCCTCATGGTACTCATGTCCTTGTGTAATCCATTCCCCTGAATAGAGACATGACCTATGATTTGCTTCTGCCCAAAAGTGATAGGATGTCACCTCCCTATTTATGTTACATAAAATTACAACTTCTTTCTACTAGCAGATTCTCTCTTGATACTCTCCTTTTCTGGCTTTGAAGAAGTAAACTGCCATATGAACAGGTTCATGTGGCAAGAAACTGAGAGAAGCCTCCAAACTGAGCACCTGAGTCAAGGAACTGAGGGCAGCCAGCAAGGATATCACAATCTCAGTGGACAAACCACAAGGAGCTGAATCCTGCCAACAAACCTTGACACTTTGGAAGCGGATCCTTCCCCAGTCAAGCCAGAGATGAGACCTCATCCTGGCTAACACCTTGATTACAGCCTTATGAGACACTCTAACACAGAGGAGCTGAGCCATGCTTAGATTCCTAAGACACAAAAACTGTAAGACAAAAAATTTTTTGCTTTAATTCACTAAATTTGTGGTAATATTGTCAGCAATAGACTAATATAAATCTAAGCAGAGGAGACCATGACTAGAACCTCATCAACACTAGAGTGTTGTAAAATAAACATTGTTCAAGTCAATCTTAAAGAAATCAACCCTGAATATTCATTAGAAGGACTGATGCTGAAGCTGAAGTTCCAATACTTTAGCCACTGATGGAACAGCCAATTCATTGGAAAAGACCTTGATCCTGGGAGATTGAGGGCAGGAGGAGAAGGAGGTGACAGAGGTTGAGATGGTTGAATGGCATCACCAACTCAAATGGACATGAGTTTGAGGAAACTCCAGGAGATTGTAAAGGACAGGGAGACTTGGCATGCTGCAGTCCATAGGGCTGCAAAGAGTCAGACACTCTATTATTCAGAGACTTAGCGACTGAACAACAACTCTTTGCTTGTCACAGAGGTACAAAACCTGATTGTGAAGGTCCAGTGTACATGCGTGCTCAGTAGCTAAGTTGTGCATGACTCTTTTGCAACCCATGGATTGTAGCATGCCAGGCTCCTCTGTCCATGAGAGTTCCCAGGCAACAATACTGGAGTAAGTTGCCACCCTCTTCTCCAAGGAATCTTCCCAATCCAGGGATTGAACCCACCTCTCCTGCGTCTCCTGCATTGGCACATGGATTCTTTACCACTGAGCCACCTGAGAATGCCCAGCCTCTAGCCTTTTTGCATCATTCAGTCTCATCAGTTGCTACTGCTACACCCAAGGATCAGCACAACAACTGTGGTTGACTTCATTCTGGGTCACTACATCTTCCAATCATCAGGAAATCATATCTCTCAAATACTAAAGAATTTAAATAAGTTTCTATTTTAGCAGCATCAATCAAATGTCACTCAAAAGGTAAAGTAATATTCACTTCAGTATTTTAGAGGAAAAAGCTATGAGAGGTAACACACTAATAGAAGAAATCTTCTATTTAATATAACTATGGAAAATAATCAAGATTTTTACTCCAAAATGTATACACTATAATTCTAACACATGAAATACTTAATAAACTCTGGTTTCTAGGTAAATGAAAAGGAAATTTCCTTTGCTTCTAATCTAGAGTAAAATGTGATGTGTGGGTGGCAATATGGTTACACTTATAGAGCATACATTATTGTACAGGAAGGAAGGGAGGCAGGGAACTAGAATTATAGAAGCAGAAAAAATTATGTGACAGCTAGGTAGGCAGCAGCACCCATTTGACTCTCCACCTACCAGTTCTCAAAGGCTTTTTTGCTTTAGAGTTATCATAACTACATTGTAAAAGAAAAACTAGTTATTTGTTGTTTCAGTTCAGTTCAGTCGCTCAGTCGTGTCCGACTCTTTGCGACCCCGTGGACTGTAACCTACTAGGCTTCTCCGTCCGTGGGATTCTCCAGGTAAGAACACTGGAGTGGATTGCCATTTCCTTCTCCAGGGGATCTTCCCGACCCAGGGATCGAACCCGGGTCTCCTGCATTAGAGGCAGATGCTTTAACCTCTGAGCCATATGGGGATTCCTATTTGTTGTTTAAATGTCCTTATTTCACTGACTCAGGAATTGCGTGTATGTATGGGGAAACTTTCAAAAGAGAATCTACATACAGCTGTGGATCACTCACCTAAAGAACAATGAGCTGAATGGGCAATCACTGAGATGGACTGTCACTTATCAAAATTTCCGTGAGTGATGTGAAGGTTAATGTGGGGGTCTGAATCTGTCAACACCCAGTTTCTTGCAGCTGTCACAATTGGACAAGCTGTCTCCATGATAAAATAATGCTTAAAAGCCAGATTCAATTGAGTGGGACACATAAGGAAATTTGACAATAGCAGCTTTGCTATCTAGATGGTTTCATAATAAAGACGGTGTCAAGGGGTTGGAAACTGACAGATTGCATCAGTGTGGAAGTGTCTCTTTAAAAAACTCAAGTCACAAATAAAGCATAAAGAACAAATAACTAAACATATGTTGTTTTTATTTAACATTGTATTCAAGGCTAATACAAGCTTACCTATGCTCAACAGGTACCATTTAGATCTTGTACTGATTTGCTGCTGTCAAAAATTACCACAGATTTGGTGGTTTAAAACAATATAAATTTATTCTCTTGCTGTTCTTGAGATCAGAAATCTAAAATCAATTTCAATGGACTAAAGAAATCTAAAATCAATTTCAATGGGCTGGCCTCTGAGGGCTCCAAGAGAAAACCTGTTCTTTGCCTCTTATAGCTTCTAGAGGCTACAAGAACTCCTTGCTGGCTGTGTCTCATGGTTCCTTCCTTCATCTTCAAAGCCAGCAAAGTAGCATCTTCATCCATCATCACACTGCCTTCTTCCTTCTGTAGTCGACTCTCCCTCTGCTTCCCTCATATAAGGACAATGTGATTACATTCAGGTCCCATCCAGATAATCGAGCACATTCTCCCCATCTTAATGTCCTTAATTTAAATCACATCTGTAAACTCCTTTTACTATATAAGGTAACATTCACAGTTTCCAGGAATTAGGAGTCATTATTCAGCCTACCACAGGTCCTGTCTCTTAAGTGTCTTAATATGAAGCTATGGTAAAGACTTAATATGAAGTCTATGGTTAAGTATTAATAGCTCACATACAAGCCACCCAAAATACATTACAGTTATAAATTGATAGGAGATTGTAAATCAATATTTTTGGCTCCTAAATTCTTCAATAATTGTTCTGGAGAGTTTCTGATTCATTCCTCTTGATAACCACAGTGTGAAAAAAACTGGACAGCGACAATATTTAATAGGCTAATACTATCTTAGAGAGCTCATGAGTACTGCAGTGTGTGTGTGTGTGTGTGTGTGTGTGTTTGGTGAGGGTCAGGAGATTGGATAAAAGCATATTAGAAGTGATTACTTGAAGGATTTCAATGATACCTATAAGCTCTATACATGCAATGGTTCATGCTATAATAACCACTGTCAGTACTGGAAATACACCAGTAAGCATCAGGCAGTTTTAATCCAAAATACTTTGAGCAGATTTTGAAGCAGTTGCTCAGACACCTGAGGGTGTAACTATGTTTAAAGGTGTGTGGGATGTGTAGAGGAGAAAAAACTAACTTTTATTAAATGGCTACTATTTCTCAGGCACAAAGATACAGGCTTTACAAAATTTAATATTAATTAAATTAAAGCTCACAACAAAAGGTAATGTGATATTAAAAGAAGAGGAAAATAATACCCAGAGAGAACTAGGTAACTTTCCCAAGTTTGCCAGCTAGCAAGTGGTATAGCTAAAATTCAAGCCTATTTGTCAAATTCTAAAAATCCACAATGGGCTTTTTACCATATTATAAGTGATACCAAAGAAGTCAAGAGTCACACAATGGTTCTTTCAGAAGAGCTTCTCCTCCTACCACCACCCCCTCAAAATAGAATAAGATAAGAGAAATTTAAGAAATATCACACACTCCACAAGCTGACAATAGCTGTAGCTCACAATGGCTGCGAAACCATGTGTTAGATCCCATATACTGATGACATCACAAAACACAACTCAGGTAAACAGTGTTTCCCACTTTTGGGTTCCTGTTTCACTGTTCTGATGCTCCCTCTTACTTAGGCACAGAAAATTCATGATATCACTTCTCTCTTATAGGGAGATATTATAAATGAGCTCTACACCCAAGCCTGATTTCTCACTCCCTCTCAGGTATAGTCTTAACTGAATGAGACTAACGTCTTGGGTTTTACATGGTGGGACTAGTGCATTTTTCCCTATTATGGTATCTACTTTCTAAAGCTGATTCAACTGAGGTCTAATATTACAGTTCATGCTATTTTAGAGATAACTAACATCAACTTGATCCAATAGGAATTTGAGTCATTGGCACATTGGGAAAACATTTCTCATGATGTTGATCTTGTACCATAAACTTTCATTTCATCAGACTGCCTTGTGACTTTTGACCAGCATTCTTTGTCAATGATCGGATATTTCTAGCTTACTAACTGGAAGAATAGTCACTGCAGATGGTGACTGCAACCATGAAATTAAAAGATGCTAGGAATGTTATGACCAACCTAGACAGTAAATTAAAAAGCAGAGACATTACTTTGCCAACAAAGGTCCAGCTAGTCAAAGCTATGATTTTTCCAGTAGTCATGTATGGATATGGGAGTTGGACTATAAAGAAAGCTGAGCACCAACGAATTGATGATTTTGAACTGTGGTGTTCAAAACTTTTAAACAGTTCAAGACTTTTGAGAGTCCCTTGAACTGCAAGGAGATCCAACCAGTCCATCCTAAAGGACATCAGTCCTGAGTGTTCACTGGAAGGACTGATGTTGAAGCTGAAACTCCAATACTTTGGCCACCTGATGTGAAGAGCTGACTCATTGGAAAAGACCGTGATGCTGGGAAAGACTGAAGGCGGGTAGAGAAGGGGAGGACAGAGGATGAGATGGTTGGATGGCATCACCGACTCAATGGACATGAGTTTGGGTGGACTCTGGGAGTTGGTGATGGACAAGGAGGCCTGGCGTGCTGCAGTCCATGGGGTCACAAAGAGTCGGACATGACTGAGTGACTGAACTGAACTGAACTGGAAGAAAACTAAAGATAAAACCATCAAGAAACAAATTATTCCTTGGTGCAGCAAAAGCCTTAGGGCTTTGATTTTGATTCTGTTTGAACACATGTGCCCAGCACACAATGAGGCCAAACAACACCAAAACATCAGAGTTTGAAACAGAGAAAGGCTTGTTGCAAGGCCATGCAAGGAGACAGGTAACTCATGCCTTAAAAACCCCCAAAAGCTTTCAGCAAAATTCTTTTTCTAGGAAAGATAAGTTAGGGACATGGTTAGTTGCAAGCTTCTTGGTGTCAGATCCTTTTTCCTTGAGGTCCAGGCTGTGGTCAGGTCACTATATTCCTGTAAACCTCCACCAAATCAAATACCATTTTGTTCTGACAAAAAAGGGGAAAGTCCCAAGGCTTGACTTTCACCCTCCAAGGTCCCAGCTCTGGTTAAGAGAAGGGGTCCTTGCATGGGCCTGTTACCGTGCCCTGGAGCATTCATCCAGCACCCAGCCTGGGTCCTCCCTTCAGTGCCCAGAGCCAGCTGAAGAGGCAGATCTCAGCTGATGTCATCCAGACCCGGCCCTGCCATCCATCATCACTGACATAGACAGACACCCAGGTCCCAGCTGGCCCTCAAGCTTGTCATTTAAACTGGAGATAATCATTTGTATAGGGTCGATAGGAATACAGGGCTTCCCTCGTGACTCAGATGGTAAAGAATCCATCTGCCAATGCAAGAGACGCAAGAGACGTGAGTTCAATTCCTGGGTCAGGAAGATCCCCTGGTGGAGGGCATGGCAACCCACTCTAGTATTCTTGCCTGGAAAGTCCTATGGACAGAGGAGCCTGGTGGGCTACAGTCCATGGGGTCACCATCCATCAGACATGAGGGAGCATACACACAATAGGAATACGCTGATAGTCTAGCAAATGACAATCAGATTAATACTCAGCTCACAACAATCACCCTTCTTAGAGAATAGCACCAACCACGGAGGTGGACCTGAAGTAATGACATGCAATGTCCTTGCAACTTAACCCTGACCTCTGGCCACCTCCTGGGGGTAGACAACCCATTTAAGCTATACCAAGTTTTGAAACTTGAACAGAGAGACTGAAGTTGGTGGAAACTGTTACCTTAATAGCAGTGTCCATATATTCCAGTTGCTGAGGACTCCCTGGACTGGGACCGATGAAGACTGCTGCCACCATTAGGTCAGGGAGGTGGGGATGGGAGAGAGGTTCGTTGGGCTTCAAGGCCTGGGCCCCACCAGTGGGCAGCCATGGGAGAGCTCTGGAGCTCTGTAGGACCCAGCCCTCAGTCTGTCTCTGGCCCCCAGCTCATCCACCAACCCCGAGGCTGGAGAGGCTGTTGAATCCCAAGGAGAAGGCTGGGATCTGCCTCTCACCACACTCTCTGCAGCCAGGACCACTGCCAGGCTGACTGCAGAGCGGGATCTCTAACTGCTGCATATTAGGGTCACCTGCTAACAGTCTCGTGCCAACAGTCCTGTAAAGGTTGTTTGCTGTCGGTCTCGCGCTAACTGGTCTTAGGCTAATTAATGGTTGCATGCTAATACCTGTGTGCCTGCCCCACCCCATCACAATCTGGCTTCACTAAACTACTAGACAAAAAAGATAGACCAAGTAACAAATCCAAGCCAAGCCTTGACTGAGACCTCAAGCCAATAGATCTGTGTATATGTGTGTTTCATTAGGGAATAAGGCATGTCATAAAAAGAAAAACAGTTAATTTTTTTTTCCTTCTTTATAATGTGTCGATACCAAAGTCACCTCCCTCACAAAGAAGGGTCATTTTTTACTCTGTATAGTCATAAGGAAGAATAGCTATCTGGTCCTTTCAGTCAACATCTAATAAGATCTGAGAGTACAATGCAAGTAAGAATTGCTTCCCAAAGCTCCTGTTTGTATTTCGGTTTATTTGCATGCATACTTGTAGAGCCATACAGACCCAAAGCAACCTGAGATATGTCACTCATATCTGTATCCCCCAAGCATGCACCACAATCAATAAAAACCTGTATATTGGAACTTAACTGATTAATCACTATCTTTCCCTTACCTCCTTCAATTATAATTTATCTTGCTTTATGTTAATGGCTATTTATGTACTCTCCCATCTCCCACTCTGAATGAAATCATCACTACCCAAACTACCCAGGCTAAAAGATCTGGGAATGAACAATCACAACCCCTCTCTTTCAAGTCTCAAACTGATGAGTCCAACTTCCTTATTCTACTTTCCCAGATCTGGTTGGATTTGTATCTATAATAAAGTCATAAGGGTCAAATAATGAAAAACAACCACCATCCTTACAAGGAAATAGCCTTGTAAAGTAGAATACACTCTGCCAACTTTTGCTATTTTGATCTTTCCTTAACAAGTATTTATTGACTTCCTCAATATATAAGACTTTGGGGATATAGATAAAATGGGAATTCAATTGTATCTCTATTCACTAAAGACTTTTTAAAGAAAAAGCTCTTTTTAAAAGATTAAGTTATAGAACAAGGTAATTAAATGGTATCTGCCATATGATATTTGTGTGGTATGTGAAATTGAGCCATAGCATGTATATTCATGTATATGATGTCTCACTGCTTCTATTTCTGATGCCAGTTGTCTCACTGTGCACAGTGTTCGTTGAACCCATGGTAGACAAGGTGCAAGCGGGGAAGTTAGAAGAAAACTCAAGGAGCCGTAGGAACTACGGAAGTGTTTATTCTCTCCTGGCTGGCACAGAAGCACTAGCTAGCACTAGACAGGCTATATTTTCTCCTCTCGTGGCTGACCCAATGGACACAGCCATGAAACAGCAGTAAGCCACTTTTTAGGTGGGGCTCATATATGCATTGCACAGTGTTCGTTGAACCCATGGTAGACAAGGTGCAAGCGGGGAAGTTAGAAGAAAACTCAAGGAGCCGTAGGAACTACAGAAGTGTTTATTCTCTCCTGGCTGGCACAGAAGCACTAGCTAGCACTAGACAGGCTATACTTTCTCCTCTCGTGGCTGACCCAATGGACACAGCCATGATACAGCAGTAAGCCACTTTTTAGGTGGGGCTCATATATGCATACTGCACAAAGTAGCCCGTGACCAAGCAAGTACCTCGGGATGGGCATGCGCAGTGTTATAAGTGATCTCAGCTGTTACATAAACATTATTTACAAAACGTGGGGCAAGAATGAGAGGCCTTAAGGTGACAGAGCCTGACAATGCCACCTAGGCTAATTTGCTCTTTCTCTATATTACCTAACTAGAGATAAGAGAATGCCAAATTCTCTAGGCTAAAGCTACTCAATAAATTTACAGACTGTGCTTACTTCTCTATTATCAATGGTTTTGCTGAGGCATAAAACTGTACACAGGCAAAGTGTTCAATTTGATAAGTCTTGACATGCGTATAAAGCCATCACTGTGATCAACATAATAAATACATCACTCTCAAAATTTATTCAGGTCATTTTGTAATGTCTCCCTCTCTCCCTCCCAATTCCTTTCCCACCTCCCAGTATACAGATAATCACTGATTTGCTATCACTATAGATTAGCTTTAATTTTCCAGATTTTTATAGAAACTGAATTATATAGTACGTCTATTTTTCATGTTTTTTTAATTTTGAAAATTAAAAAAAAAAATTGAGGTTCATCCATGTTGTTATGCATATCAATAGCACATTCCTTTTCATTGCTGAGAAAAATATCACAAATTTCAAAAATCTATTTCTATTCATCTATCCAGAGACATTTGAATTTTTCCAGTTTGGGACTTGTGATAGGCTAAATGACAGCCTTCTGAATATGTCCACAACCTAGTCACCAGAAAAGTGAAAGTCATTAAGTTGTGTCCAACTCTTTGTGACCCAGAATTCTTCAGGCCACAATACTGGAGTGGGTAGCCTATCCCTTCTCCATCAGATCTCCCCACCCAGGAATCAAACCAGAGTCTCCTGCATTGCAGGTGGATTCTTTACCAACTGAACTATCAGGGAAGTTCCAGTCACCAGAACTTGCTGGTTTTTTACTATATGTGGCAAAAGGACCTTTTCAGATCTGATTAATTTAAGGATCTTGAGATTAGGAGATTATTCTAGATTATCTGGGTAGACCCAATGTAATGCAATCACAAGGATCCTAATCAGAGAGAAGCAGAAGGGTAAAGAAGTCAGTCAGAGAAGGCGATGAGACAAACATAAGGGCCCCAATAGTCTCAGCCCTTTTGTAGTATCTATAGGGCTTCCCTGGTACTTCATCTGGTAAAGAATATGCCTGCAATGTAGGAGACCCCAGTTCAATTCCTCCGTTGCGAAGATCCCCTGGAGAAGGGATAGGCTACCCACTCCAGTATTCTTGGGCTTCCCTGGTGGCTCAGTCAGTAGAGAATCTGCCTGCAATTGCAGGAGACCTGGGTTCCATCCCTGGGTGGGAAAGATCCCCTGGAGGAGGGCATGGTGACCCACTCCAGTACCTTGCCTGGAGAATCCCCATGGACAGAGGAGCCTAGCAGGCTGCAGTCCATGGGGTCACAAAGAGTTAGACAGGACTAAGTCTGAGTGACTAAGCACATAGCATCAATTCAAGTCCTAAATCTCATCATTGAAATTATCTATGCATGTGTCTCTGGATATAAGCCATCTGGAGCAAAATACTTCTCTCTCTCTGTAGATCTGTGAAACGAGAAAGCAACTTATCTTCTCTGAAAGTATGAAATAGTAGTCCAGGCATAGAATAATTTATAGAGATATTTCTATTCAGAAAGGGAGAAAATAAAAGGAAAAATGGGGGTCATTAGTCCCAAGCAATTTTGAAATCTAACCAGGCAAACGCCATTAGGTTTCAAGGCCTAAGTATAATCCTCTGTGGCTGGAGGCTCCACCTTCTGGGGTACATGGCCTTGTTCTATGGGGCCTCAGCTCTGACCTTCAAGTCATCCTTTCTACTTTCTGAAGGGAAGCATATGTTTCCAACTGTCTGTAGCACAACAGCATTTTTTTCAGTTCTTTCTGTCCCTTTCAATTCATACTGGTAGCATTTCTGCTGATATAAGAACCTTTGGATCTTCCTGACCCAGGGATCAAACTTGTATGTCTCTTGCCCTCCTACTTGAGGTTTCTTTACCACTACCACCAGCACCACCTGGAAAGTCCCTTAAACAAGAGGCCCTTACACAAATATATAAATATATACTACATAATCCCATCTTTATTCCTGGTTTCTCCTTAGACAAGTGAAGGGATCCATTAGTCATATGCTTAATCTACTCAAACAGCACTCTGAAGAACAGTATGATGGTTCCTAAAAAGACTAAAATAGAGTGATGATCCAGAAATCCCACTCCTGGCATATATCCAGACAAAACTCTAATCCACAAAGATACATGAACACAATGTTCATAGCAGCACTACTCACAATAGTCAAGACATGGAAACAACTTCAACGTCCATCAACAGATGAATGAATAAAGAAGATGTAGTGTGTGTGCTTATATATATTATTCATTCATCTGTGTGTGTGTATATATATATATAAAACGCTGTGTGTGTATATATATATACACACAATGGAATACAACTCAGTCATAGCAAAGAGTGAAATAATTCCATCTGCAGGAACATGGATGGATCTAGAGATGATCATACTGACTGAAGTCAGAAAGAGAAAGATAAATAGTGTATGATATCATTCATATGTGGAGTCTAAAATATGACACAAATGAATCTATCTACAAATAGAGAACAGATTTGTGGTTACCAAGGGTAGCAGGGGGAGGGATAAATTAGAAGAGAGAGCTTAAGAAGTTCCTGTTTTTAAGGAATTTATACTTTTCATCAGACTTGAATTTATTGGTATAAAGTTGCTTATACTTTATATAATTTTGTGTCTTTTAAAGAAGCTGAGAACAAATATATATTTATATTTTTTGCTATATTTGTTACATTAACCTTCTTATTTCTGGTTTTCTTCATTTGCTCTGGTAAATTTAATATTTGGAGTAATTACTGTAGACGAATACAGTTTTGCTTCCACTCATCTCTTTTGGTGTTATTGGCAGATACATTTCTATGTAATATGCTCCATAATACATATTGCTTTATAGGATTCCTTTTTAAATCAGTCATGAGAAGAATGATAAAAATTTGTATACTGTTTTATAGTTATATAATTACTGTTACTGGTTCTCTGTTTTTTTGTGTGTGTATTTAATTTACACTCTAGGGATCTTTTCCTTTCAGCCTTAAGAATTTCCTTTAGTAGTTCTTATAAGCCAGGTCTGCTGGTGATAAATTCTTTCATTTATTGTTTATCATGGATTATTTTTATTTTGCCTTAATTTTTTCCAGATAGATTTTTCTGATTGAGGTTTTGTTTTTGTTTTAAGGGTTTTTTCTGGCACACTTTTAACAAGGTTATCCCATTGACTTCTGGCCTCTAATGTTTTTGATGAGAAATCAACCATTACTCTTATTAGAGTTCTCTTATAAATGACATCATTTTTCTCTTGCCAGTTTCAAGATTTTCTCTTTGCCTTTGACTCTCAGCATTTTTACTATGATATGCTTGTTTATGAATTTATTTATGTTTATCTTACTTGGAGTTGAGTTGGTTGAGCTTTCTGGATGTATAGATTATTATTTTTAATGTTTGGGAAGTTTCAGCCATTAAGTCTTCAAATATTTTTCTGCCCTTTTCTCTCTTTTCCTTCTAATATTCACATTACACATATGTTGGTATGATTAATGATGTTCTACACTTCTCTGAAGATCCATTCACTTTTCTTCATTCTCCTTTTTCTCTTTGCTCTTCAGATTTATGTAATCTTTATTAATCCATCTTCAAGTTCACTAGTTCTTTATTTGAAAGTGCAAATCTACTTTCTAGCCCCTCAAGTTTTTCTAGTAAATTTTTCATTTCAGGTCTTGTACTTTTCAACTCCAGAATTTCCATTTGGTAGTTTATCATGTATATCTCTTTATTAATATTTTCTGTTTGATATGAAATTGTCATCATATTTTCCTTTACTTCTTTAACAATATTTCCTTTAGTTCTTTGAGCATATTTACAACAGCTACTTTGAAGTCTTTGTTACAAAGACATCTAATCTGCCTCACAATTTTTTACTTACAGTGCTTCTTTGCATGTCTTGCAATTTTTTGCTGGAAATTGGACATTTTGGGCAAAACATTGTAGAATCCTAAGTACTCTCCCACCCCTCCACTTTGGGGATTGTTATTACCATTTGCTTGTTTATTAGTTATTGGCTGGATTATTTTAGTTCAGGCTATGTACCCCTGCAGTGTTATATTTCTGATCTTGCTCCTCAAGGAGCAAGATGTGTATGTTTGCCCACAGTCCACTGGTATGGCAGGGGTTTTGGCAAGACTCTGACTGTCTCTCTGACTACACTCATTTGACTTCCCTGGTGCCTAAATTACTCTACAGATTAGTCCAATCAAATTCCAGCTCCTTTGAAGGAGTAATTGCCAAGGCCAGTGTTTGAGATTTGTTTTGAGCTCTCAAAGCCTCTTCTAACCTATCTTTTTTAAAACCTGTTTCTCTGTTTTTCCTCCTAGGTAAAATCTCTGAGCCTGGGCTCTGGAGCTGGGGATAGAAACAGTGGCACATATGTTTCTGAGTGACATCTCCACTTTGGGAGCTGAGTACCCATTAGGATGGAGAAGAGGAAAAGATAGACAGCAGCTTTAACTCTTCTTGAGCTGCCTTACCCAGAGTGCATATATCACCTCACAGGCCAGGGAAAGGGTGATCAGTGCCCCAGCATTCTAAGCAGTGCCAAACCCAAAACAGAGATTTCATCCTATAAGTTGGAGCTGGGCAGAAAAAGGGAGCCTCACTTCTTGTTCACTGTCTCCCAAAATTTAGCTTCAGTAACAGGTAGCTGGGGAAGGATGAAAAATTCTGATGTCCTATCCCTGCCAGAGGACAGAGTCCTGACTGGGAGCTGGGCAAAGAGGGGGCCCTGTGTTAATAGTTATACCAGTCTGGATGAAGTTTCTGTCTCACTGAGTTGGAGTAGGGGAGAGAGGGAATAGGTCAAAGTTTACATACCATAGATTATAGCTGTTCTTACCAAAATAAAAATGTTTTTGAATAAATATTTCTCCATTTACTGTTAATTCATAGGACAATTTCCAGAGATATTAAATGATTATTTTTCACCATTTTCAACAATTTTGCTGAGGAGTGGGTCTGCTGAGCTCTTCAAGAAGTCATGCTAGAAGTCCCTCTGGTGAACTGATTAACAAGAGTGGTAAGATAATTCAGCAGAGTCATTTTCAAAAAATGGTGCTTGACAATGGATATGGAAAAAAATAAACTCAACCTTTCCTAATACTATGTATAAAATAATTTGAAATGAATCATATACTAAAATGTAAACCTGTAAAACTTCTAGAATAAAATATAGGAGAAACTGTTTGTGACTGTAACTTTGAAATAGGCAAAGATTTCTTAAGTAGGACACAACAAGCATAAATCATACACCAAAGAAATTGTTAAATTGGACTTCATCAAAATTTATTAAAGCTTGTCCTTCAAAAGACACTGTTAGAAAAATGAAAAGGCAAGCCACAGACTGTGAGAATAACTTTGCAAACCATAAATCTGATAAGGGACTTGCTTCCAAGCTATATAAATAACTATTTCAACTAGATATTAAGAACATGATTTTTAAATGGGCAAAAGTTAAAACAGATAACTTCACCAAAGATATGCAAATGTAAAATGAGCAAATGAAATGATCCTCAATATGACTAGTCTTCAGAGAAATGTAAATTAAATCACAATGAGATTCCACCATGTACTTATTAGAATGGCTAAAATTCAAAAGACTGGGTATGAAGCAACTGGAATATTTATATATTACCGGTAGGAAGGTAATATGGTACAACCATTTTGGGAAGCAGTTTGGCAATTTCTTTAAAAGTTAAACATACACATAGCACACAATGCAAAAATCCCACATTTACACATTTACCATTACTACAAGAGAAATAAAAACACAAAGACTTGCATGCAAATAGCTTTATTATTATAGCCAAAACCTGAAACAACCCAAATGTTCATCAACAGGTAAATGGATAAACATATTGTGTTTAAGCTATACAGAGGAGTAATACTTAGCTATAAAAATTAATGAATATATAACTAAAAAAGTCAAGCACAAAGGATTATAAAAATCTATTTATATGAAATTGTAGAAAAGACAAATTATAATGATAGGAAGCAGATTGGTGGCCACCTAGGAGTGGGATTATTGGATGGGAATTGATTACAAAGAGTAATGAGGGATATTTGGGGAGATGATGGAAGCATTCTTTAGCATTATTGTCGTTCTCATTATAGTACTACATACTTTCAAATTCATCTCACTGTACCTTTAAAGGATGAATGATAAATTTTATTATATATAATCTATATCTCAGTTTTTTTAAAAGAGCAATGGGAAGAAAATATGAAATAGTTTAATAGTGGGAAAAGATCAGAAAGATTGAGACACTTAGTCCTTACATATTGAATAAGTTAGCATATCAGACCTCAAGAGATTTCTGAAATCATGTCAGCAAAAACCAACTGAAATGTTCTTCTGTCAGTCATTTCCATTGTTATAAAACCAACATTTCTTTTACACCAGATTTGTGAAAATTTGGTTTAAAAATAATTGCATTATTTCAGCTTGGTGTTAATTTTCCTTGCCATTAAAAAAAAAAAAAAAGTGCTGAGATGTCATGACTAACAAAGCTGGGGTTTAATTCAACAGAAATTCACTTACTTCCTCTCCTCCTATACTTTCCATCCCCATCGCCTTTATACTTGGCCATGTGACTTGCTTTGGCCAATACAATATAAGCATGTGGGATGTTTGCAGAGTTTTAAAGTCCTTGCATAGTTTGGCTTGCTCTTAAATTCATATATCAACATATGAATACAGACAAGGTACCCAGTGTCTTTTTAAACTAGACCTCAGAATGAAATATGAGGTACAAACCTGAACTTGCCTCAAAGCCAGGAACTTAACCATATCCTAAAGCAAGCCATTTATAAGAGGGAAAATTAAAAGCCTGCCTTGGTATGACAACGAGACTGGTGGAGATTTGTTACTCAATATTAGTGTGGCAACAGTTGACTAACAGAGCAGCTAACATTTGTGGCAAATTCACAGTATTCTAAGTACTGAGCTAAAAACTTCACATGTACTACACACCTAATTGTCACAGTGACTCTGCAAGAGAGAATATTTTAATTGTCCTTTTTTACCCCATGATGAAATTGAAGCACAAAGGGAATAACTGCATAATCCAAAGTCTCAAAGCTAGTAACTAAGCAAGCAGGATTTAAACCAGGATGTCATACTCCAATACTCACTCTCTTATTCATTCTGCTCTATTAATTAGATGGAACATCTAAGCAGGGCCCAAAATGGAGAAGGAAATGACAACCCACTCCAGTGTTCTTGTATGAAGAATTCCATGGACAGAGGAGCATGGTGGGCTACAGTGCACAGGGTCACAAAGAGTTGGAAATTACTGAGCAACTGAGCAAAATGTAATAGCAGAGTGATTGTTATCAGTAATTTTAAAAGAAAATGTTACTCAAGATGATATTTTTCTATATTTACAGCAATATTTATATCAGACTACAATGAATATACTGATTATCAAGACCGAACTGAGTTTAAAAATTATATTTTCCAGTTAATGGCTAACAAGTGTCTACATAATGATAAAAGGCTTTCATCCAATACCCACAGAGTCCTTCTGTCTCTTCCATCTACCTTGCTAACCTTCATATCTGTACCTACCCCAGCTCCTGGGTTGTCAGTGTCTAAGAAAACTGTACTGCCTTGAGTCCATTGAAGTACTATTATTCAAAATGCTAATGGGACCTTCCATATTGCTTTGCAACATTGTGTTTATCCACATCTATTCCCTTTTTCATCCCCCACAGTAACCATCCCTATCTTTAATCATTATAATGAGCCCAAATTCCAATATCATCTTTCATTCTCTGAGGACTTGCTTCCAATTTCACAGAGGAACATTTCTCATCTCAGCCTGAAATCCATCTTAATCTCTCATTACCCCAACTCTCATGTTTCAGATAACTAATCTCACAAATCCAAATTCTTGAATCTCCTTCTTCTACCCTCTACCTTGTTGTATGCATTTACCATCTCTGTTTTTCTTCCTACTGGAAACCTACACACTCATTTCTTTCACTTTCCAAACCGACCTTCCCACAAACCTGATTCCCTCCACAAACCACCAACTCAGGTCTCCCCTTAATTTCACTATTAAACTTCTTGACAAAGCAGTCTATATCAACTATCCTCACTTTTCACCTCAAATTCATTCCTTAATGATCTACAATTTGGCTTCCCCTTCTTTGAACTTTACCAAAACTATTCTCTCAAAAGACACCAACAGTTTCCAAATTGCCCAAGTAAATAGTATTCACTCAGTTATCATCCTAATCAACCCCTCTACAGCTTTAAATGACACTGTCAACTACAAACTTCAACTCCATTCCTCCAGACCTAACTGTTCCTCATTCTGTGTTCCCTATTATGGTTACTGTTACTACTATCCATTCAGTCATTCAACCTAGAATTGAAGGTCAACTTAGTCTCTTCCTTCTCCCCTATCACATCATACTCTTGCCATCTCCAATATTCCAACCCCTATTATTACTTAGTTCAGCTCTCATAATTTATCGGCTGGATTATTCAAAGTCTTATTAATTTTTGGAATCAAGTCTTGTGCACTTGAAATCCACCTTCCATACCTTCCATAATCCTAAAAATAATCTTTCAGCAATACAAATTTAATGAAGTAATACAAACTCTCCCTGCCACATCTCGCCCCCGACCAGGTTTAAAAACCTTCAGTGGGCGTTAAGTGGGTATCCATTGCCTAGAAGATAAGGACAAAATGCATTATTAGGGAATATGAGGTAGTTTCATGGCTCCTTCTACAGCAGTATTTCCTGATCACTTCCCTATACCATATCCTTTGCATCTTACATTTCACTCAGCAAAACTCCTTCTAGTTTTCAAGCATAAATCATGCTGTTTAATGCCTTAGTGTGTTTGGTGGTACTGTCCTCTCTGTGTGAAATGCTATCCATACTCTTCCTCAACCCTGTTTATCTGAAGAAAACCTAACATCTTTTAATATGCAAACATCAGCTCCCTATGAAGCATTTTTTGCTCTTTATCTCCTATGTCCCCACCTATGTCTGAACATATTTCAGCAAAAGGTAGCATTTGCTACTAGACTTTAAGTAGATTAGACTCTTTAGGAACCATATCTTAATTACCTATGTATGCCTAGTGCTTAGCATTATGCCCAACACATAGTGTATCCTTATTATACATTTCTTGAAATTCCTTCCTCCTCAGTTCCTTTAATATCACCCTTTCCTATCTTTTCCCCTACTCATATAATCTTTCAGTTCTTTCTCAAAAAATATTGCTCAGCTTTTCAGGTCTTTGTTTTATTTTTTCCTTGTTTATTTCTACCAACTCAACTATCTTAGACAATCTTGCCCCTCCGATCATTGCCTCTGATTATCAGCTATTGATCAATAATCTCCAGAATAAGCAACTCCCAACTTCTACCCTAAGTTACAGTTCCATGGACTTTCTTGTACCTTCAATAATTAAAATTCAGCTATTAAAAGACTCCTGCATACATGCTAAGTCACTTCAGTTGTGTCTGACTCTGTGCAACCCTGTGGACTGCATCCTGCCAGGCTCATCTGTCCATGGGATTCTCTAAGCAAGAATACTGGATTGGGTGCTCCCACCCAGGGATCAAACCCATATCTCTTTTTTTTTTTTTTTTAAACCTATATCTCTTAAGTCTACCTACATTGACAAGAAGGTTCTTTACCATTAGCACCACCTGGGAAGCCCTGAAAGACTCTTACATGACAGCAATTATACCAGATGTGTATCAGAACACATATCCATTAATACATGTGCTCTCATTCATTCAATCATCATGGCCATCCTATAAAGTAGGTACAATTCCTTTTTTAGAATGAGCAGAGACATGGAATTTATATAATCTGCCCAATGTCATATAGTTAAAAAGTACTGACACTGGGAGTTAAGCTCAGGATCAGTAAATCTCATTTCAGAATAATATTTACTACTTAATCAGATTCAACCAAATCAACATGTTCACATTTATTTTATCATTTCCAAACTCAAATCATTCCTACTTATATGATTTCTGTCTCCATCCATGACATTAATATTACCAGCAACAATATAGAACACTTTCAAGTCATATTTAATTCCCCTATCTAACTTTCCTATATCCATTTGGTCACTAAACTATATTCTATGTCTGAAAAGTCTCATGAAGAATCACTGCCTCTTCACTGCAATATTCAAGTAGCCAACTGACTATTCTCCTGGAGGTCTGTGCCCTCCAGCTTACCTTCCATTTCTCTGAGAGTTTTTTTCTAAATGAATCTGACCTCTGGAGAAGATGGCTATCTGAGTACACATGGGCAGTTCTCTTCTCCACTTTCTAAGATTTCAATCAAAATGATCAATGAAACTTCAAAAACTGGTATTGGAAACCACAAAGAATGGCATATTACAAAATTGAAGAATGTTTGCAAGGTATAGTGCCGAAGGATTTGGGCCCAAGTAAGACTCTTTACTTGTTAAGAAGTAATTTATCTGAGACGCAAGTAAAGAGAACCAGCAGGATTCCACAAGTATGCTCAGTTTTGGAGATATGAGGCAGAAGGTGAAAGAAGAGTGTGCAGCAATGGGGAAATCTGATAGAGTACCACAGCTGAGATCCCAGGTAGACATTAGACAGATGCCAACTCTCCACATCCCTTCAACTGTAAGGGCAGATATTAGGTTCTCTGGGTGGTCTAAGGCAGCTACCCTCCCCTCCTATGCAAAACTTAGGGACTACTTCCATCAGTCAAATTGGAGGAGGTATTCACATACTATGGTAGCCCTAACATTTCTCTGTCAATGTCCTGGACTTCTTTGATACTTTCTATGTGTTTAGGGGTATAAATGCTATAAATATTGTCTAACCCATTTCACACTAACTTCTTTATAAATTCAAAATCATGTGGCCTTGAACCTCACTTTGGAGTATGGCATCTATTATCTTGGATCTTTAACAGAAAACCCCATTTTAATATCTTATTACTTTAATACCCTGTGTAATTCTCTCTCACTCAAGATAGAGACTTTTGCTCTTGCTTTCTCTTCTGCCTGGAATATTCATCCTTGAGGTAATTTTTTTTTTTTTTGGCTGATTGTTCCATGTCATTCAGGTCTTTGCTCAAATATTATCTTCTCAGTGTGACCTTCTGTGAGCATCCCAGCTTACAGAAGCTTAAATCCTTTATTCTACCTTAATTCCTTCTCTATTTTTCTCCACAGCACTTTTGTTCTATCATACTATTTTCAAATTTTTATTTTATTTTCTCTCTCCTCCCACTTAAATGTAAGTTCCATAAAGGGCACTATAAAAAAATACTATTACTATTATAATAATAAATACTATCATGAATACTATCATATGAATACTATTATACCTCTGTGAAATATTCCAGGAATCAGATTTAGGAACAATACTATTTCTGGCCTGCATATAGCATGCCAGATAAGAAAACCACTGGCTAATATGAAAGCATACTGCAACTCACAAGAAAGGACCAACGTGAGGGCAAGAAAAAATATTACCCTATAAAATCAAAATAATTTAAAAAATAAGAGAAAACATTTGTACACATGTACACATAAGTTATGTGTGTGTATGTGTATGCATGTGTGCTCTAAGCCAAATCAAAGAAAAAACAAAACAGTCTTCTAAGCACATAGTTTATGTGAAACAAAGATAAGCAATAACAAATGGGAACAAAAACTAGATTCTGACCAAAAGATCACTATCACATAGGAACCACAAGGAAAGAATGAAAAGCAGGCTTCTGCCAAAGAAAATCAAATAATTGAAGTAGAAAATAGTATTTACAACCATAAATTAGTAAATTAGCAAAATGATTACACACAGGAAAAGAGAAAATAGAGAATACTGCAAAACTTCTAGTTCATACAATTGTATACCTGGCAATAACCTCTCCTGAGTTAGAATTAACTGAGAAAGAGCAGGACAGTTTGAATGAGGTTTTAGAAATGTTGAAGTCTGAATGCCTGAAAACATGTCCAGGGTAAACTTGGAAGTATAAACATGGAACTCAAGAGAAGGCTGTGGTTAATGATACATTACTGGGGTTCTTTGACATGTACATGGTAGTCTAAGCCTCGAGAGTACAGAGACCATCATGGTATGTGGTGGTGATGATTTAGTCACTAAGTCATGTCCAACTCTTGTGACCTTATGGACTATAGACTACCAGGCTCCCCTGTCCATGGGATTTGTCAGGCAAGAAAGAGTACTGGAGTGGGTTGCCATTTCCTTCCCCAGGGGATCTTCCTGACCCAGGGATCAAACTCAGGTCTCCTGCATTGCAGGCGGATTCTTTACTGACTGAGCTACCAGGGAAGTCACACCTAGGTATAACATATAAGTTTATAAGACAGCTCAACAAGAAAGTATTTGGATAGAAGAAAGATAAGGAAGTGAAGCAGTGTGTCACAGAAAACAAGGGAAGTGAAAGTTTCCTGAGGAAATGCCTTTCAAAATGAACAATGACAAACATCTGTCTGGTTACATAAGCTCCAGAGAGAGGTCTTATTGTCCACGTTTCCCTATATTTATTCTTGCTGGTAGCTCAGTGATAAAGAATTTGCCTGCCAATGCAAGAGACAACAAGTTTGAGAAGATCAAGAAGATCTTCCCTGGGTCAAGAAGATCCCTTGGAGATATGCATTTTACTGTAAATTTGACCATTTACAATTAAACCATAGACTTGCATGCTAGTTCACAGAAACAATGCCAAGACAGGTTGAGGGCATTAAGAAATAAGTTTTGCAATTTTAGGGACTAATATGACAAGGTCTGTGATACAAAGACAGCATAATTTGAAATCCCATGTATTTTGCTCTTTACTAAACCGCTAAAAGTCAAATCAATAAAAATAAACATTGAAATGACTATGTGCTTAAGTTCTTATTCTATGATTGCTTTTATGAACAATTACAAATACTAGAAATTATTTTTGAGCATATCTTTACATCCTTATATTTCTCCAGGGAATACTATCAGTGTCTTTCTTTCTCTAAATTAGCCTTGATAACAAATCCTTTTGACCTCATGCTACTATATCATGAGTGTTTCCTACATCTGAGTGTTTCCTAATTCATAGCCTACCTGGCAGAAACTCTGCTTTATTCAGATAGTGTCTGAATAAGCAACCTCTTCAAAGAAAGTACTTAATTATAATATATAATTATATCAGAGTCTTTCTACAAAATGGACTTGTATTATTGTAAGCCTACAAATATAGGCAAAGACTTTCATCCCAAGTAAAACAAAATACTTGTTATATTGGAAAAGCTTTATATATCTTTATAACTTTTCTGATTTTATTTGTATTAATTCTGAAAGATAAGTCATTAACTATCCTAATGAGGAAAAATGGTGATACAGAAAAAATATTAAAATATCTGGAAAATAAGAGATATTAGGAGTAATAAAGAAGGGAGACAATGAGGGAAAGAGCTTCAAATGAATTAATTTTTACTTTAAAAATTCATAGGGTTAGTTTCTCCTTTACGAGAATTAATTAAATAATACTCTCAATTTAACTTTTCTCAACATACACTAAATAGTATAGAATTTTGCAAAAGGTACCAATTCCCAGGACTCAATCAGGGAAGTAGAAACTTCTAAAGCTCAGGCAGATTGTCATTAAAAGTTTCACTTACAACTGTGACTCCAGGAGAGAACTGATAACTTAAATGAACCATGATTAAAGACAAAAGCTTAAGGAACACTGATGTTGAACCATAACAAACTAATGAGAGCATGAAAACAATAAAGATACAAATTTGCTTTAAGCTCACCTTCATCAGATTTTAAGCTCCATTATTCTGTTCAGAAGTCATTAACAATACATTAAAAAAAAACCCTCTAAGTACTTCAAAAAACAATATTAAAAAGAGTGAAATTAATGGAGATCCTATCCATGTGGCTTTTCACATAATGAGAATAAAGTCTCTCCATCGTTGCAATTTGCAGTTAAGTACAAACAACAGGCTCAATTTTCTATCTATCACATGGGGAAAAGCACTAAAATATTGTTTAAAACTGTTAATTTTGTATGCACAAGATGTAAGCATCATATTGTAAAAGTATTTTTATGCTATAAACATAACAAAATTGTAATTTACATTTTAACACAAAAACACAAAACCTGTCCTTTTAGTCTTTTTAAAAATCTAAAGTAAATGGATTGTATCATTTGTCATATCAAAAAAAGAAATTCACTTTTAAGGGGACTGGAATGCTAAAGTAGGAAGTCAAGAAACACCTGGAGTAACAGGCAAATTTGGCCTTGGAATGCGGAATGAAGCAGGGCAAAGACTAATAGAGTTTTGCCAAGAAAATGCACTGGTCATAGCAAACACCCTCTTCCAACAACACAAGAGAAGACTCTACACGTGGACATCACCAGATGGTCAACACCGAAATCAGATTGATTATATTCTATGCAGCCAAAGATGGAGAAGCTCTATACAGTCAACAAAAACAAG
>SJYT01020023.1:8099-20135 GCA_006410635.1 Cephalophus harveyi | reverse complement strand
TTTTTAAGTAAATTCAAATATTTTGTGCTAATAGGTACAAAACTTGGTGAATTATTAGATACAGCAACTTAAGATTTAAAAAAATGATTCCCAGATACTTGGTTACTGGAAGTATATTTATATAGATAGAAAATAATAAGGTGACCCTCTAAGTTGCTTTTCCTATAGAATTACCTCTTTGAAAATTGAGAAAAAAAAATGACTTATTTTCTGTTCATTTTTGTTTCCAATTGCAAGCTCTTCTATGTTTGTTTCTAATTATGAGCTGTTTTTCTTACTCTATCACTTCTGATAATTCTGTTTATCTACAATATTAGAATATATGTTATCTCTAATTAGAGCATGATTGCTATTCTTTATCTTTTATGTTTTGTTTCAAATATATTCACAGTAAAAATCAGGAAAATGATATTCGCCAAAACCAATAGCCATTTCAGTCAAATTCTGTGTTTAAAGTATACGTGTAACCATGATTGCTTTAGATAATGATTTTGGTTTCCTGTTGCCTGAACATACCCACCTTATCTCAAAACAAGATGACCAGAGGGCTAGAATGGCATAATCAGGGATAGACAAAAAGGAAACTTGTGAAGTACCAACACATACTGGATGATGTCATCCCGACTCTATTACCATAAACTTCTCTCATCTTGCAGTCATATATGCAGTCAGTAGATTTTGCAAGAGCACTGGATTAGCTGTGTCTAATCAAGAAACACAAAAACAAAGTACAATGACAATTGTAGAGAAGCTTTAATTTGAGATAATTAACACTGAGAAGGGATTTGATTAATGAGGAATTACCTAGTGTATTAGTCATGATTCTCCAGAAAACAGAATCAATAGGCCATAGAGATGAAGACAATGAACAATTTGTTTTAAGGAATTGGATCATCAGATTGTGGAGTTTGCCAAATTCAATATCTATAGGGCAAGCCAGCAGGCTGAATATTCAGGTCATAGTTTATGTTGCAGTTTTGAGTCCAAAGACTGAACACTCAGAATTTCTTCTTATTTAGGAAACATCAGTCTTCTTGACTTAAAGCTGTCAGCTGATTGGGTGAGGCCCACCCACTTATGAAGAACAATCTGTTTTGTTTAAAGGCAACTAATTATAAATGCCAGTTGTATCCAAAAATACTTCTACAGCTATGTCTAGCGCAGTGTTTGACTAAGCAACTGGTCAGCATAGTATAGCTAGTTTGACACAAAATTAACCATCATGACTAGGAATAAGTAACTGAGAACTCTAAAGAATGTAATAGCAGACAGAAAAGGTAGACAGTACCCATTCAGATAAGACAGGACACCTAAAGAAGAGACCTTCCTTTCTCCAGGGCTGACATCCAGACCATGTTGATGAATGAATGGCTGTTCCTCACTAGATGGAAGAGAAGCAGCAGAATTGCTGCATCAGTGGAACTTTCTTGAAATTTGCCTTCTAGGTTTCTGTGGCACCTAGAAGCAGTGAATGAACAGTGAAAGTCACTCAGTTGTGTCCATCTCCTTGTGACCCCCATGGACCATACAGTACATGGAAATCTCCAGGCCAGAATACTGGAGTGGGTAGCCTTTCCCTTCTCCAGAGGATCATCCTAACCCAGGGATCAAACCTAGGTCTCCCACATTGCAGGTGGATTTTTTACCAGCTGAGCCACAAGGGAAGCCCAGTAATAGTGGAGTGGGTAGCCTATCCTTTCTCCAGTGGATCTTCTCAAGCCAGGAATTGAAGCAGGGTCCACTGCATTGCAGGTGAATTCTTTACCAACTGAGCTATCAGGAAAGCCCAAGACCTAGATGCATGTCACATCAAAGGCATTCTCCTGTGGAACTGCTGAAATGAAATCTTGGTCACAGGATGCTGCATACTGCTTGTCTGTGAGAACTGGGTACTGTAGAAGCTGCCTGGCAGCAGGAGTAGGGTACTGGAGAAACCACTCTCCAACACAGAATCCACTTGCTAAAGAAACTATTTGTCCTGCAATGCCAGGCACTAGGAAACTATCCACATGCTGGGAGTAGATACTGCCAAAGCCTAATATACTGCAGGAGCCTGCCAGGAAAACATTAGAACCATGAACAAAAAGCTCTGATTCTTGTATTTATCTCTGTCACCCACTACTGACAAAGCTTTATACCTTGACAGCTAACAGAGAAAAGTGTTCAACAACTTGAGATCTTTCTTTGCAATGCTAAGTGGATTTGAAATGAAGAAGCAATGAGTGAAAAACTATCATAAGCACTATGTGTAGTGCCTTGCGAAAGTTACTTCATGCAATAGGACCTGAAATTATAAAAGCAAATTTAAGGAAGAGTTTCATGGAATGGGTCAGCAAATGTGTGCCCTTTAGGTCTGTCCATAGGGTATATGGTAGAACTGCCTATGGGAAAAAGTATCAAAGAACATCACCAGTGGGTGTCATTACAAATAGATCCATAATTGAAAATATTTAGGCAGGCAGATACCAAGAGAAGCCAAGATTATTAAACTGGAAGAGCTAATTGCATTTCAGAAGGAAAGAGGTTATCAGAGTTAGAAAATGCAGAGCAAAGATTTCTCTCCTACTAACTTTTTAATTCTGAGTCAGGACATGAAATTGAGCTCTCTTAACACAGGACTAACAAAAACTGTTTTAAATTTATTGCAACTAAAGAAGAATCCCATTAGTGAGAGATCATTCTCAAAGAAGCAAGCAAATTGAAGTGAGATTGAAGAAAAAGAAATGGGACTGTCCCACAGGACTGAGTCCAGACACAGAGTACCCTTTGACGTCCTCCTACAAAGCCTCACTTTTCTCAAGGAGCAGTGGGTAAAACTGCAGCAGCATTCTGAGATGAGAGACCCTAGGAATACAATCCAAGAATTCACTGTTGGAAATCCCATTCCTTTCACTGAGAAATATTACAGACAGTGTCAATTTCCATTTCCTTTGACAAAAATCTTGATATACAGATATAGGCTACATTGAGTTAATACAGAAAATATTCATACAGTTGGGTTTCTAAAGAATATTTTTAAAATTCACCAATGCACAAGCCATGTATTTCTTTTAAATTTCCTTTCTAGGATAATAAGTTTTTTTTTTTTTTTAGCATTTCCTATGTTAATCTTGGTATATGCACAGCTTCTCACATCAGGAAGCTCTAGTTCCTGACCTCTGAGGATAAGGATACAGCAATACAACTCATAGACTTTTAAGAGAACAATATAAAATCGTATTTTTCCTGCTCTTGCACAATACTGCAGTTTCTCTTACTGAAAAACTAAATGTAAATCTAGGGTGTCTTGCCTTATGGAATTAAGAAACTTTATTAAATGGAACATGAATAAAGTTATCCATATTTTAGTTTACATTGGTTTCTGGATGAGAAATACTAGCATTTGAAATAGCATTTGGCATACTTTCCTTGAAGTGGATCATAGGGTTTCCTCCCTCTCCCCACCTCTTTAGAATATCTTTTTATTCATCAAAACACTCTACTTGTAACAGATCTGAAATTATGCTCATTGAAGTTACACAGAGTGGAGTGGGAAATGGATTGTGAAATCACTCAGCAGCACATAGTAGAATAGAGTGCAGATGGGGCTGTATAACAATAAGACACAGTTTTTAAAGCCAGATCTCAATTGTATATTTTCCTCTGACCTAGATTTTGGTTAAAATAAGAGTTTACATTCATGTGATTTTTTTTTTTTTAGCTCTCTAATATTCCAAACTATATTTTGGTGATAAAAAGTTATCATTCTAGTATAAAAGTGGAAGAACGGATGAACTAAGAAATTAGTAAGTTCTAGTGAATCATTCTACTTTTTGGTACCTAGCTTATGAGAAGCAGTAATGGTTTTTCCTGTGGTCATGTACAGATGTGAGAGTTGGACTGTGAAGAAAGCTGATCGCCAAAGAATTGATGCTTTTGAACTGTGGTGTTGGAGGAGACTCTTGAGAGTCCCTTGGACTGAAAGGAGATTCAACCACTCCATCCTAAAGGAAATCAGTCCTGGGTGTTTACTGGAAGGACTGACGTTGAAGCTGAAACTCCAATCCTTTGGCCACCTGATGCGAAGAGTTGACTCACTGGAAAAGACCCTGATGCTGGGAGGGATTGGAGGCATGAGGAGAAGGGGACGACAGAGGATGAGATGGCTGGATGGCATCACTGACTCAATGGACATGAGTCTGAGTAAACTCCGGGAGTTGGTGATAGACAGGGAGGTCTGGCGTGCTGCGATTCATGGGGTCACAGAGTCAGACACGATGAGGGATTGAACTGAATCGAACTGAACTAAAGGAAACAAAGATGTTAACTGTTTATCAGTGAAGGTGGAATAGAAGACAGCCATGAAACATATCTTCGACATTTTGATGGAGGGTCCTTTTTCTATTATCAGTGTTATTACTTTTATACCTAAAACTGCTACTGCTCAAGCACAGTAGGAAGAGGTCTTCTGGCAATCTCTGCCCTTTTAGTCACAGTATTCTCCAATTCTCTCTATATCTGCTGCTGCTGCTGCTGCTAAGTCACTTCAGTCATGTCCGACTCTGTGTGACCCCATAGACGGCAGCCCACCAGGCTCCCCCATCCCTGGGATTCTCCAGGCAAGAACACTGGAGTGGGTTGCCATTTCCTTCTCCCTCTCTATATCTAGGCATTACTTATTGTATGTTTAAAGAATTTTCCAGTAATAAATAGTTTATATAAAGAGAATAATAGAGTCTAGATTCATTCAAGAGAAAAATTTTTGGAGAATTTTCAAAGAGATTTATTGGCTCTGGAATGCTTTATTGATTCTCCTCAATTGCTTAATTCATAACCTATTATCAATCTGCTATATCCCAGAGATGAAGCAACAACCCTCTTTCCTACCTCCTTCCCTTCCTTTATTCATTCCTTCCTTTCTTCATCCTTCCCTCCCTTCCTTTGTGCTCAATTCTACCTTAATTTTAACCCAGTCTTTCTTTTTTGTGTTGTAGCAGTTATTTTTTTAAATTTATTTATTTTTAATTGAAGGATAATTGTTTTACAAAATTGTGTTGGTTTCTGCCATACATCAATATGAGCCCTTTCTTTAAACTCTTGTTTCTAAGCCCTTGATGGATGAAAACCATGCCCCCTTTTTCCCACTCTCTTGTAAAGATTAAGAGACCTTCAGATGAATAAAACTTTTATCCCTATGTCTCATACCGCACTGCTCTTTCCTGGAAGAACTGTGTTGCCTACTGCTATCTTCTGAAATATTCAATGCACATAATTTATATATTCCACACAAATGTGGCCATTTCAATGATTTCAATTAAATAATGTAAAAAGTATAGTTAACACAAAATGTTCATTGTTACAAATAATGTAACACAAAAATTTCATTACATTTAGTGCTTTCTTAGTCACTACTTACGGTGTCTAGCTCCATATTTTCCAAAAGTTTTTCAACAAATTTTTAATTCACTCAGATGCTCTTTGGAAAATAAGTTCTATGTATAAATAATTTTGGGGGAAGAATCCTGCCACATACTCCTCTGAAGATTTACAACGCCTATTAAAACATATGTTAAATACTGAAGAAAGGATAGTTTGTCTCAAACATATTTGACTATAGAACACTTTTATTATTAATGCATATAAATAATGTATGACTCACTTTTTGAAATCTATTTATCTTACTTGATTCTTATCAAATTCCTGAATTATGACTAATATTGGAACCAATTTATGGCTGGAAAGGGGGATTAATAGATATATCAAAATTCTATTCAAGGCGAATTTTAGTAAGTGGGAAAGTTAGGATTTGAAACTGTATATGTATAATTTTTGCTTCTGACATTGTCTCCAAAGCAACAAAAATCTACAACAATTAAGCATTAATAGAATTAAAATGTGGAGAAGCCAATGGCACCCCACTCCAGTACTGTTGCCTGGAAAATCCCATGGACAGAGGAGCAGGTTGCAGGTAGGCTGCAGTCCATGATAGGCTGCAGTCCATTGGGTCTCTAAGAGTTGGGCACGACTGAGCGACTTTACTTTCACGCATTGGAGAAGGAAATGGCAACCCACTCCAGTGTTCTTGCCTGGAGAATCCAGGGACAGGGGAGCCTGGTGGGCTGCCGTCTATGGGGTCACACAGAGTCAGACACAACTGAAGAGACTTAGCAGCAGCAGAACTAAAATGCAAGATAATTTCTTCTTTTTCTATGATTAGGTTCTGCTTAGCCAACTGTTAGCCTTGAATATTCATTGGTCTCTTCTTATGCAGAGCTGACAAGTCATTTTCACTTGATAGGAGGAAATTTTGAGAAGTTAGTCAAAACCCAACACACATTTTGAGTCAGGTTTAATAGTGGACAAATAATATTGTTCTTCAAAGAAAGGAGCATCACTCCCCCCTTTGTCTCTCATACATTATCCTGACTTCTAGGCTCAGGATTTTTCTCCCAGGATAGTCATTCATGCATCCTATCCATATATCTAATTAAGAAGATTGGGATCTGCTCTCTAGACTCAAGTCACCTCAAGTTAAAGGACAAGTACCCTGTATTATGAGCCTGGTAAGACTTATGTGAGAGATCCTATACTGAGGCAAAATGGAGTGCTTGTACAGTTGTTAATAAAAAATACTTCACTACATTTTAGCTATTGCTTATTGTTCCAATGGTTACATTCAGAGGGACTAGTAGGATTTGAGAGTCAAATTTGCACCTTGAAACCACAATTGTAAACAGGACCAATCTGAACCCATCCTCACACCATGCATTATGACCCAGGATGTTACCAAACTTAAATTACAATCGTTTCAATCATCACCATTAATAATGAATAGTTGTGTGTGACTGCATGTGCATGCTAAGTCACTTCAGTTGTGTCCAACTCTTTTTGACCCTATTTACTGTAGCCAACTGGTCTCCCCTGCCCATGGGATTCTCCAGGCAAGAATACTGGAGTGGGTTGCCATGCCCTTCTCCAGGGGATCTTCCTGACTCAGGGATGGAACCCACATTTCTAAGTATTTTGCATTGGCAGGCAGTTTCTTTACCACTAAAGCCTCCTGGGGATCTCAAGTAATGAATAGTTACTATCAACTTATAAAGGAAATCAACACTGAATATTCATTGGAAGGACTGATACTGAAGCTGAAGCTCCAACATTTTGGCCACATGATGCAAAGAGCCAGCTCATTAGAAAAGATCCTTGTGCTGGGAAAGATTGAGGGAAGGAGAAGAAGGGGGTGACAGAAGATGAGACAGATGGATGGCATCACCAACTCAATGGACAAGAGTTTGAGCAAATTCCAGGAGATAGTAGAGAGCAGGGAAGCCTGATGTGCTGCAGTCCATGGGGTTGCAAAGAGTTGGACATAACTTAGCGACTGAACAACAACTGTGTATGAGCAACATGATAGATAATGCAAACAAATTATGTCCATTTGAATCACTGGCTCTCAGCTTTATTCCTATCAGAATCACCAGGAGAGCTTTTAAAATATGTTGAATCCAGCTACAGTAAATTTGAAAATGATTTGCTTATACTAAAAAAAGTATATTAAGACAATTGTCAATTCAAACTCATTTACAAACAACTCTGGTAACATTTTTAATTACAAATTATAAACACATCTCTTCTGCAGCATCACTGAAGAAAATGTACATTCCCTGGAATATTATACCCAAAATGGCTTTATATATCTTTAGTCATTTTTACATATATTTTTTCCTTATGGATAACTACTATTGAGGTAGTTAGTAACTTTGTCATTATTGTCCTAAGTCATGTTTGAAATACTGCTGAAGAGTTAGATTCTATTTTTCCTATTACAAACACTTTGAGCTTTATAGTCCCTCATCAACAACTTTCAAGTGCTAGAATTTTATAGTAAATAAAAAACGTTGACATGGTTTTATTCGTTCTGTTACTTACAAAATGCCAGGAGGATTTCAAAGTTATAATAATTATTATTGTGAAACAGAATAGGCAATAAAAGAAGACTTATTACTGAATAAAAAACAAAGAATTTTACCTTCTATAAACATCAAACAAGTCCTACTATTATTTCAACAAATATGAAAAATAAAAGGTCACTGCCTCTGAAAAGTAAAGTAGTTAAAACATTAATTATCCTCAAGAACCAAAAACATATTCAAATCAATTTGAGCAGACCCACTGAAAAGCAGATCTGTTTTGGAAATACAAACTGTAGTATTTAATAGCACTATTACCACTATATCATTTTGTGAAAATATTAACATTTGATTACAGCCTTATATATTGTAAATACAATTTTCAGCTTATCTTGTAAGCAATGTATCATCCATGCTTGTTTATTTTATTGACAAATCCATTTAGAAATTGAGAATTATTTATTTTCTCTGGACCGAGGATCCTTATTTATCAAGTTATAAAGTTATACTGAATCTCTAAGGTCTAGTCCAGAATTACAGGTCTAATTACAAGATTACAATGATGTGATTTGCACTGAAAATTGACAGTGTGACAGTCATAATATTACCATACATACAACTTATAAAAATCTAAAATAATGACACCATTTCTGATTCCACACAGTCCTATAATGCTCACATTATGTATTTTATGTTTTCTTATATTAATAATACTTACAGCCATTCTCTTATCCTGAACTTTACTGCCAAATTCCTCCTCTATAGTCTTGCTCACTCCCTATCCCAACTGATTCCTTCTATATTGAACAAGCTTTATCTACTATGTACTAGCATTAGACTTTCATCTGTCACTAAGATAGACAAAGTAATAGTCCAGAGAGGAATGAAAATACTAACCATAAAAATAAATTATTTATTCAAATGTTGACAACTGTTTTGAAGGAAAGTTAATCTGAGAATGCATAACAGTTCTCAGCTTGTAGTTAAGTGGATGTCAGGGAGAGTTTCTCTTAGGCAATATATTTAAAAAATGTTCCAAAGTATGAATCGGAATTAGCTGGGTAAAACAGATTGAGAGAAGGGAGTATTGTAAACTGAAAAGATTAGGTTCAAAGACCTTCAAACAAGAAGGAGTGGAGAAGGAAAGATGAAGGTGAAAGAGTACGATAGACTAGAGAAAATCTTTGAGAATTGTCTTAATAGAAAATTGATGATAAGTTTAGAAATTTAGGAATGACAAGAAAATAATGAAAGGATGGATGGTGGAAATGTTGAACAGGGATGCATGGCTTGTGTATAGCTAATTTAGTGGCTAATTAAATTTCATATTTAAAAGAGATGAAATATTCTCATCCATGTGAAACTCTCATCAATGAATAAACAGTTTTAGAAAAGATCATGATAGAATATTCTTAAAGGTAGAACTACATAGTTAAGCCACTTACAAATATGGTTACTGATGAGTAAATGCCCTATAAAATGATAAAGACATTTTAACAGTACAGCTACATATTTTCTTGTTAATATGTAAAGTTTAAGGTGTTTAGAAAGAATCATGCTACTAAAGTATTTTCTCTAATTCTTTTTCACATGAGAATAACTGCTCATGTAATTTTCACAACTAATTTCTCCTTTGTAAATGAATAATATGAGCAAACGCCAATGAGACTGCTTTAGCAAATAGAGAACAAAGGCATTTTATTTTAAATTATTTTTAAAAATTTTTTAAATAGGGACATCTAACCCCTATTTGAACAGATGTGTTTAAATAAATAGGTTCAGTTCACTTCAGTACTCAGTCGTGTCTGACTCTTTGTGACCCCATGAATCGCAGCACGCCAGGCCTCCCTGTCCATCACCAACTCCCGGAGTTCATTCAGACTCACGTCCATTGAGTCAGTAATGTCATCCAGCCACCTCATCCTCCATCATCCCCTTCTCCTCCTGCTCCCAATCCCTCCCAGCATCAGAGTCTTTTCCAATGAGTCAGCTCTTCGCACAAGGTGGCCAGAGTACTGGAGTTTCAGCTTCAGCATCATCCCTCCGAAGAAATCCTGGAGCTAATCTCCTTCAGAATGAACTGGTTGGATCTCCTTGAAGTCCAAGGGACTCGCAGGAGTCTACTCCAACACCACAGTTCAAAAGCATCAGTTCTTCGGTGCTCAGCTTTCTTCTCAGCCCAACTCTCACATCCATACATGACCACAGGAAAAACCATAGCCTTGACTAGATGGACCTTTGTTGCAAACTAATGTTTCTGCTTTTCAATATGCTATTTAGATTGGTCATAACTTTTCTTTTAAGGGGCAAGCGTCGTTTAATTTCATGGCTGCAGTCACAATCTGCAGTGATTTTGGAGCCCCCCAAAATAAAGTCTGACATTGTTTCCATTGTTTCCCCATCTATTTCCCATGAAGTGATGGAATCAGATGCCATGATCTTCATTTTCTGAATGTTGAGCTTTAAGCCAACTTTTTCACTCTCCACTTTCACTTTCATCAAGGGGCTTTTTAGTTCCTCTTCACTTTCTGCCAAAAGGGTGGTGTCATCTGCATGTCGGAGGTGATTGATATTTCTCCTGGCAATCTTGATTCCAGCTTGTGTTTCTTCCAGCCCAGTGTTTCTCATAATGTACTCTGCCTAGAAGTTAAATAAGCAGGGTGACAATATACAGCCTTGACGTACTCCTTTTCCTATTTGGAACCAGTTTGCTGTTCCATGTCCAGTTCTAACTGTTGATTCCTGACCTGCATACAGGTTTCTCAAGAGGCGGGTCAGGTGGTCTGATATTCCCATCTCTTTCACAATTTTCCAGAGTTTATTGTGATCCACACAGTCAAAGCCTATGTCAAAGGCTTTGGCATAGTTAATAAAGCAGAAATAGATGGTTTTCTGGAACTCTCTTGCTTTTTCCATGATCCAGTGGATGTTGGCAATTTGATCTCTGGTTCCTCTGCCTTTTCTAAAACCAGCTTGAATATCAGGAAGTTCATGGTTCACGTGTTGCTGAAGCCTGGCTTGGAGAATTTTTAGCATTACTTTACTAGCATGTGAGATGAGTGCAATTGTGCAGTAGTTTGAGCATCCTTTGACATTGCCTTTCTTTGGAATTGGAATGAAAACTGACCTTTTCCAGTCCTGCGGCCACTGCTGAGTTTTCCAAATTTGCTGGCATATTGAGTGCAGCACTTTCACGGCATCATCTTGCCAGGTCCCAATGATGAAAATGAGAGAACTAAAGTATAAGTGTGAAATTTTAAATTACTCTTAGTATTAAGGTTATCAAATGGGTGTAAAGTTATTTAGCTCCAATTTTTTTCTGAATTTGTAGTTAAAAAAACCTGAGTGATTTTTAAAATAATCAAATAGCAAAATAAAAATTTTCTTGTTTACTTTACCTTTATTTTTGGCTGTGCTGAGTCTTTGTTGATGAATGGATTTTCCTCTAGTTGTGGTGAGCATGCTTACTCTCTAGTTGTGGTACACAGGCTTCTCATTGCAGTGGCTTCTCTTGTTGCAGATCACAGGCTCTACAGCATAGGCTTAATAGTTGTGGCACACAGACTTAGTTCCTGGAGAAGGAAACACCAACCCACTCTAGTATTCTTGCTTGGAAAAACCCATGGACAGAAAAGCCTGGTGGGCCCCAGTCTGTGAGGGTCACAAGGAGTCGGACACAACTGAGCACAAGCACAAGCACGGACTTAATTGCTCCATACATGTGGGATCTTCACAGACCAGGGATCAAACCCATGTCTCCTGCACTGGAAAGAGGATTGTTTACCACTGAGCCACCAGGCAAGCCCTGGAGCTATCTTCTCTTACAGGAAACATAAAATTGCTTCAAGGAGTTTTAGATGAAAAATTTAATTGAAGATGGAATTTTCACAAATGAAATTTAAATGAAATAGATACATAAAAGTTTGGGAAGTAACATCTATCTTCTGAGATGAAGTTATAGTCATCTTTACTTGGGCAATTTAAAAACAAACAAACATCGTTTCTTTTTCTTAAACACAGTTTGTTTTTCTTTAATTTTAAGTAGAATGATATCATCTTTCTATGAGCACATCTATATATTTTTCCTTTCTTGTTATCCATCTCTTTCAAAATATAAAAATGATACACTGATGAATGTATTATCAGA
>SJYT01020016.1:237974-349249 GCA_006410635.1 Cephalophus harveyi | reverse complement strand
GAAGGCTTTCTTATCTCTTCTTGCTATTCTTTGGAACTCTGCATTCAGATACTTATATCTTTCCTTTTCTCCTTTGCTTTGTGCTTCTCTTCTTTTCCCAGCTATTTGTAAGGCCTCCCCAGACAGCCATTTTGCTTTTTTGCATTTCTTTTCCATGGGGATGGTCTTGATCTCTGTCTCCTGTACAATGTCACGAACCTCCGTCCATAGTTCATCAGGCACTCTATCTATCAGATCTAGTCCCTTAAATCTATTTCTCACTTCCACTGTATAATCATATGACTTCCTAGGCAGGGGTAAATGACAATGCAACTTCAATATTTGTGTTGCATTTCCAATATTTACTGGAATAATGAATCTTTTAGACTTTAGTTGGCACTGGAAGTTGTGCTGTGAGGAAGCCCAAACTGGCCTATGTGGAAAGATCACACAGGCAGACCCAAAAACTGACTAAATGAATGCCAAGCTAGCCCCAGCTACCTTAGTGCCCTGATGTTCCAGCGCCAGCCATCATCCAATTACAATTGAATGAGACCCCAGAAACATTGGGTTAAGCCCTCTCTGCATTTCTAACCCACAGGAATCAAGGGAGATAATGAAATTACTGTTGTTATTCTAAGGCACTACATTGTTTTTAATGTTTTATTGAGGTATTATTGACTTATGGAATGCTATACACAACTCAAGTTTGAGGATTAGTATACACCTGTGAAAGCACTGTACCAGCAAGGCCATTGACATGTTCATCACCTCCTAAAGCTTCCTCCCACACCCTTTATTATTATCTTGTGTGTGTGCATGTGGTAAGAACACTTAACATAACATCTATTCTTTTAGCAAGTTTTAAGTATACAATACAGTATTTTTATTAATAGGCACATGCTGTGTAGTAAATCTCCAGAACTTATTTATCTATTGACTGAAAGAAAATGCTCATTGTAAAAGTTGAGATTTTTTGTTTGTTTGATCATGCCAGTGGCTTATGGGGTTTTAGTTTCCTGACGAGGAATTGAATCCAGGCCCTCAGCAGTGAGAGTGTGGAGTCCTAACCACTGGAGTATAGGGGAATTCCCAAGGATTATTTTTTTACTTGAGGCATCACTGAGGACTTTAGTTCATGATACAGCCTCTCAAGTAGCTCTGAGGGACTATTCCAAAGAGATATGGGAGGAGCATGCATTGGAGAAGGAAATGGCAACCCACTCCAGTGTTCTTGCCTGGAGAATCCCAGGGACGGGGGAGCCGGGCGGGCTGCCGTCTGTGGGGTCGCACAGAGTCAGACACGACTGAAGCGACTTAGCAGCAGCAGCAGCAGTATCCTGGAGTTTTTGCAAATAAATAAATAAATAAATAAATAAATAAATAAATAAGCAGGTAATCGAACATGAAAATATTGCTGCTAATTAAAGGGGGAAAAAAAGCCCAGACATCTAAAGTTAATTAATTTACTGTTTTTTCTTAGTGTATGGGAAGGTGCAAGATTCTGTGTTTGTTGAAATTATTCCTTTGATATGCACCTTAGATATCTAGGGCCAGTTTACCTCCATCCTGAGTTTCCCTCAGGGTGCACCATTGTGAGTGGCTGCTGAGGCTGAATCTTGATGGCCCCAACACCGCTTATTTACTGAAATACAGGTGATGTTCTTTGTCCCTTGTTTTTTCTGTGATCCAGCGAATGTTGGCAAGTTGATCTCTGGTTCCTCTGCCTTTTCTAAATCCAGCTTGAACATCTGGAAGTCCTTAGTTCACACACTGTTGAAGCCTAGCTTGAAGGACTTTGAGCATGACCTTGTTAGCATGTGAAATGAGTGTAATTGTGTGGTAGCTTGAACATTCTTTGGCATTGCCCTTCTTTGCTATTGGAATGAAAACTGACCTTTGCCAGTCCTGTGGCCACTGCTGGGTTTTCCAAATTTGCTGGTATATTGAGTACAGCATTTTAGCAGCAGTATCTTTTAGTACAACTAAAGTTTTGTCCCCCTTGACCCTCGCTTCCTCATTTCCTCCACCCCTAGCCTTTGGAAACCACCATCCTACTTTTTTCTTCTATGAGATTGATCATGCCACATACAAGTGAGATCGTTCAGTATTTGTCTTTCTACGTCTGGCTTATTTCACTTAGCATAATGTCCTCCAGGGCCACTCTTGTTGTCACAAATGCAAGATTTCCCTTTTTTTGGAAAAAAAAAAAAGACTGAATTATATTCCTCTGTATGTGTATTAGTCTGTTTGGCCCACGATAACAAAATATCAAAGAGTGGTATTATATAAACACCAGAGATTTATTTCTCAGATTATGGAGGCTGGGAAGTCCATGATCAAGATGCTGGCAGATCCAGTGTCTTGTTAAGATCCGCTTTTTGTTATAGTTGGCGTATTTTCACTGGGTCCTCACATGGAGGAANATCAAAGAGTGGTATCATATAAACACCAGAGATTTATTTCTCAGATTATGGAGGCTGGGAAGTCCATGATCAAGATGCTGGCAGATCCAGTGTCTTGTTAAGATCCGCTTTTTGTTATAGTTGGCGTATTTTCACTGGGTCCTCACATGGAGGAAGGGGAAAGGGAGATTTCTTGGGTCTCTTTTATAAGGACACTAAACTCATCTATGAGGACTCAGCCCTCATAACGTAATTACCTCCCAAAGACTGCATTTCCTAATACCATCACCTTGGGAGTTACAGTTTCCACATATGTGTGGAGGTGGGACACAAACATTCGATCTATAACAATATGCATATATCACTTTCCTTTACTATTCATCTATTAGTGGTTGTTTCCATATCCTGATGATTGTAAATAATGCTGCAATGAACATGAGAGTACAGATACCTCTGCAAGATTTTTATTCCAATTCCTTTGGATAAATACTCAGAACTGGGATTGCTGGATCATATGGTAGCTCTACCTTTAATTTTTTCAGGAACCTCCAAATGTTTTCCATAATGTCTATACCAATTTGCAGTCCTACCCTCAGTGTGTAAGGAATTCCTTTCTCCATATCCTGAACAACATTTAGCTTTTAAAAAAATAATAATTAAAGCCATCATAGTGGAGTGGGGTGATATCTCATTATAGTCTTAATTTGCATTTCTCTAATGATTAGTTATGTTGAGCACCTTTGTATATACTTGTTGGTCATTTGTAGATCTTCTCTAGAAACGTCTATTGAGGTCCATTGCCCATTTTAAAATCTGGGGTTTTGTTAAGGAGTTACAGAAGTTTGTCATACGTTTTGAATGATACATGATTGGCAAATATTTTCTTCCATTGTGTATATTGCCTCTTCATTTTGTTGATGGCTTCCTTTGCTCTGCAGTAGCATTTTAGTTGGAGAAGGCAATGGCACCCCACTCCAGTACTCTTGCCTGGAAAATCCCATGGGTGGAGGAGCCTGGTAGGCTGCAGTCCATGGGGTCGCTAAGAGTCGGGCAAGACCGAGCAACTTCACTTTCGCTTTTCACTTTCATGCATTGGAGAAGGAAATAGCAACCCACTCCAGTGTTCTTGCCTGGAGAATCCCAGAGACAGTGGGCCCCCCGTCTATGGGGTTGCACAGAGTCGGACACGACTGAAGTGACTTAGCAGCAGCAGCAGCATTTTAGTTTCATGTAATCCCACTTGTTTACTTTTGCTTTTGTTTCTTGTGCTTCTGATGTTGTATCAAAAAAAAAAAGTTGTTTCAAATTGTCAACTGAAAAAAAATGTACAATCTAAAAGTTGAGAATTATGTTTTATTTGGGGTATTACTGAGGACTTAAGTCTGGGATATCATCTCTCAGATAGCTCTGAAGGGCTGCTCCAAAGAGGTAAGGAAGGAGCTAGGATATATAGGACGTTTTGTAAAAAAAAAAAAAAGAAGAAGAAGAAAAGAAAAAAGGAACAGGTAGTTGAACATCAAAAGATTATTGCTAATTAAAAAAAGAACAGATGTCTCGAGTTAATGAACTTAGTACTGTTCTATGTATGGGAAGATGAAAGTCTGGGCTCATTGAAATCATTCTTTTCACATGTGCCTTAACTATCTGGGTCCAGTATTCTGTTTTTCTCCCTCTTGAGTCCTCTCGGTGTGCATTATTGGACGTGGCTGCAGTGACTGAAGACTTCTTGGTCCCAACATCATTTGTTTACTGATATGGTAGGCAATATTTTTTTGTCCACACAAGACATATGTCAAGGAACTCTTCTTGAATGTTCCAGTCCAAGATGGCGACACAGGGGGCTCCTGAACTCACTTCCTCCCATGGACACACCAAATCTATATCTGCACGTGGATCATTTCCTTCTGAAAGAAATCTAGAAACCAGCTGAATGATTTCTGCATGGTGAGAAAATAAGAAAATACATCAAAGCAGGTAGAAAAGACTGAGTCCTCTTGCCATCCACCTTATCTTCATCACAGCAACATGCAGTTAGGAGGGAAACTCTGAGGAGCAAAAGGCTGTGACTCAGAATCTCGCACCACAGCTTTTAAGACTTCCACCTGAAGGGTGGGCCCCCCAAACACCTGTTTTAAAAGCCACTTGGGCTTGTGTCCACAAAACCCAGTTGATGATAGCAAGCAAGAAGCAGTTCTTAATAGGCTCAAGAGAACTCACTGTGGCTCTCCCCTCTAGGGGTCATCACAGAGGTAGCAAACAGAAGTGCCCATCTCCCAGTCTTTCTCAAAAGAGGCGTATTTGCAAAAGCTGATGCAGACATCCGGGATTCTAATTTAGCATACATTTGTGATTCTACCCAGAGACAAGGAGGCTGGCAGTTTTGGTTCCCACATTCTCCCTCTGGCCTGCTCCAGATCATTGGTGTCCTACTGGAAGAAGATAGTGCAAATATCTGCCACATTTGCTTTTGTAGCTGCTGCCCAAATGACACCTTTCTTGATTACCCTGTTCCAGTGGCCAATTTGGCTTCACCTGTGGGTCCCAAACAAAGAAACAGTTTTTAACCAGCTATCACCCTGAGGCTCAGCACAGAAGGACCAGATTGTAAAGCCCATCTCCCATCCTTTTCCTGAAAGAGACCTACATGCATACTTTACAGGCTACTGCTTAAGACTCAGACTTCTTGCAAACCTCCCCCGAGACCAGGGAAGCCAGCCAAAATCATCTCTGCATTCTCCCTCAATCACATTCCAAACCACTAGTATCTCCCTGGAAAGAGTTTGTGCATACAACTCATGTCCCTATTTTGTGGCTGCCACCCAGGGAAAGCAACCCTTGATTGTTTGGCTCTGGTGCCATATTTGACCATGTTAGACCAGATGGACTTAACAGGTAGTTACAGAACATACTATTCCAAAGCAGCTGAACACACATTCTTCTCAAGTTCACATAGAACACTCTCCAGGATAGATCATATGTTAGGCCACAAAATAAGTCTTAATAAAGTTAAGATTAGAATCATATCTAGCATCTTTTCCAACCATAATGGTATGAAACCAGAAATCAGTTACAAGAAGGAAACTGGAAAATTCACAAATGTGAGTAGATTAAACAATATGGTCCTGAAAAACCAATGGATCAAAGAAGAAACAAACAAACAAAAATGTATCTTGAGACAAATAAAAAAGGAAATACAACATACCAAAACTTATGGTATGCAGCAAAAGCAGTTCTAAGAGGAAAGTTCATAGTAATATAGGCCCACATTAAGAAAAAAGAAAGATATTCAATAAACAACCTAACTTTATAGCAACTAAAAAAAAGAAAAGAAAACCCAAGTTAGTGAAAGGAAGGAGATAGCAGAAATCAGAGTAGAAATTAATGAATAGAGACTATATAGGCAATAGAAAAGAACAATGAAACTGAGCTGGTTTTAAAAAACAACAACAAAATACTTGAAGCTTTAGCTAGACTTAGAGAGAGAAGAATATTATTCAGCAATAAGAAAGAAGGGAATTCTGTCATTTGCAACAACATAAATGAATCTGGAGGGCTCATTCACTTATGCTAAGTGAAATAAGTCAGACAAAGACAAATACTGCATGACATCACTTAAATATGGAATAAAAAATAATGTCAGTCTTGTAGAAACAGAGTAGAAAGTGGTTGTCAGGGACTGGGGAGTGAAATAGGAAGCAACTATTAGAAAGCTAAACTTTCAGTAATAAGATAAATAAGGTCTGAGGATCTCATGTAAGATACAGTGACTATAGTTGATAATCCTGTATTGTATAGTAATTAAAATTTGCTAAGAAGAGTAGAACTTAAATGTCCTCACCAAAGAAGAAGATGGAGCACAGAAATAAGTGAGATGGTGGGTATGTTAATTGATTCAATCAGGAGGGAATCATTTTACTCATACACACATGCACACACGCAAAGGACAGGAAAGACAAGGGTTTCCCAGCACATTTCTCAAAGCTGATGTAACCCTGACACCAAGCCTGACAGACTGTGCAAAAGCAAGCGAACAAAAACAGTACCTCAAATTTGCCCTATCTCTGAATACAGATTCTTTTTAAAAATCATGAACAAAATACTAATAAATTGAAACCTGCCATAAGTTGACCAAGTAGACCTTGGTGAAGTAATATAAGAATGATTAATTATGACAGATAAAAGCTGGATTGATCATGTTCTTAGGTTAGAGAAAAGAAAGCAGTGATAGTAATAGATATTAAAAATAATTTGATAAAAGTCACTTATCTATTTTTGATTAATCCTTTAGTTAATTGGAAATAAGAAATTCTTTTTTAATATGATGCAATGTTTAAATAAAACCAACTGCTAATATTATTTTTAATGATGAACACTAGAGGTATTCCATTAAAACCAGTAAAAGAACAATGCTCACTCTATTACTTACTTTTACCATTTTTCTGGAAGCTGTAATGAATGAATTCGATTTTTCAAAAAGTAAGAATGACTTAGAAAGGGAGAGAGAAGATGAGCATTTTTAATATAGAAGCAAGTTTTCTACCTGGGAGAGTATTAGATTGATGGGGTGAGAATTCTTTCCTGTGTGCAGGTAATAAGAGGGTATATTGCCTATTTAGTATTTTAAAGCAATAATAAATTGACTTAAAGACTGTCTCTTTTTATTACCACTTTACACTGGAAACTCTAAACAATATCAGTGATAAAATAATCTTCTATGGAGAAAATACTTTGCTAAGTTCTAAACAGTTGTGGCAGTTATTTTTGGGTGTGTATATATATATATATATAAAAAATACATATATAATTATGTGTGTGTATTATGTCATATATAGTAAGCATATATACACACATACATATAAATATGCTTCAAACTAGCAGATCTTCATTACTTAATCTTTAATAAACTTTGTATCGTATGTGGAAATTAATTCAGAGACCTTCCAGTTAAACAGTCAGTCCTACCCACATGGATTTAGTCACAGATTGTTTATAACCATTTAGAATCATTTGATCTTGCTTTAGGAGAATTATGAGTCTTCCATTCTGTGGTACTACTTAATTGAAAGAGTAGCTTCACAACAAACAATAATGGCACAGTTGCTCTAAGAATATAGAAACAGGACTTGACTTCTTCCATTTGGCCATGTAACCATTGCCAGAAGCTCTCAAAAGGGGAGATCTGACTGCCTTATCATTTTCACCAAGAGTGGAACGTGATTCTAAAGCAATGGCTCAAATCATGGCAATGTTTGCTATCATTCACCTTTTTCTACCAATTTTTTACAGAAAAAGAAAAACTTTAGGAAAGGTTTTCTAAAATGTAAACAGAAATGTATAACGAATTTCCGGGTGATGATATTTTAGTTACAGTATTGCAGCTTCTGGAATTGTAATTTCTACCAAATCTACCCTTGTCATTTAAACTTTTGCTAGCTATTTGTGTATCTGGTGCTCTATGTGGCAGAAACTTTTGAAATTAAAATTAATAACTTTAATCAACTATGAATCTAGCCATATTGCCCAATGAACATGAATATGCAAACATTAATTTTGATGACGGCAGTGACAAACTTGTACAAGTAAAAGCTCAAAACCATAAATTGTAATTCTTATATATTATTTCATCATTCATTCCTATGCCAGACTGATTTGTAGGTATATGTTTTCTTTCCGAAGAACAGATTAATGTAATTAAGATGTATTAATCTATTACTTTTCTGGTACAATAGTATTTTATTTTAGGGATTCCCAGGTGGCACAGTGGTAAAGAATCTGCCTGCCAATGCAGGAGACACTGGTTCAATCTCTGGATCAGGAAGGTCCCCTGGAGAAGGACATGCAACCCACTCCAGTATTCTTTTTTTTTAATTTATTTATTTTTATTGGAGGCTAATTACTTTATAATATTGTAGTGGGTTTTGCCATACACTGACATGAATCAGCCATGGGTGTACATGCGTCCCCCATCCTGAACTCCCCTCCTACACCCTCCCTCCCCATCCCATCCCTCAGGGTCATCCCAGTGCACCGGCCTTGAACTCCCTGTCTCATGCATCGAACCTGGACTGGCAGTCTGTTTCACATATAATAATATACATGTTTCAACGCTATTCTCTCAAATCACTGGAAAATCCCATGGACAGAGGAGGCTGGTGGGCTACAGTCCATGGGGTTGCAAAGAGTCAGACATGACTAAGCAAAAGTAAGCTTTTTACTGACATGATCATTTATAAAAGGTTCAAAAAGGAAAATTTTATTGTGCCCTCTGTCATTATTATAATTTGTTTCATTTCATGATTATTATTCAAAATAATTTCATAGTATACAAGGGAGGGAATAAAATCCTAGCCTGCTCCAGGTATCAACTATTCTAGATACACCATTGCCAATATTTTGATGGTATTACACTAATAACTCTTCTCTCTGAGAAAGGATCAAGCCCATTACATTGATTCTTTCACAGTCTTGATTATCTACACAGAGCTCTAATACTTTAAAGCTGGCATAGGTTTCACAGAATTCAGATCCTTGATTGTCCTTTTTGTATGTAGAAAATAGCTCTTGCTTCCAGGAAATCTTATAACCAACTTTATTGGGAGCAGTCTTCATGGGTTAAACACCACAGATGTTTAAGCCTTAATCGTCTGTGCATCCAGCCTCTGCAAGGTGACATAATGTCCGGGTCATTTTCCCAAGTGATAAATGGCTCATATATCAGCCTCTATCATCATAATTTGACTAATGAGTAACACAAGACAAATTTTCAACATAGCATAGATGCATTTCTGAATGGATAAATACATGTTTGGAGAAAGAAATGGCAACCCACTCCAGTATTCTTGCCTGGAGGATTCCATGAACAGAGGAGCCTGGCAGGCTACAGTCCATGGGGTCACAGAATCGGACACAACTGAGCAAATAACACACACAAATACATGTTAAAGGCAGCCTACATCTTTGAACATCCCCCCATATGTTTTCTTTTCAAGAACTTTTTTAATTCTATATTGGAATATAGTTGAATAGAAATGTTGTGTTAGTTTCAGGTTATAGCAAAATGGTTCAGTTATACATATACATGTATCTATTCTTTTTTCAAATTCTTTTCCTATTTAGGTTATTACAGAATATGGAGTAGAGTTCCCTGGATTATACAGTAGATCCTTGCTGGTTTTCTATTTTAAATATAGCAATGTGTACATGTCCATGCCAAACTCCCAATCTATCCACCCCTTCTGTTACAAAACAGATTCACAGATTTAGAGAATGAATTTACAGTTACCAGAGGGGAAGGGGGGATTTCTGAAATGTACATGTTGCACAAATATAGAGTGACCAGTCATCCAAATCTGCCTGCATCTGAGGGCACCGGGGATGCAGGATTTCCAGTGCTGACACCGAGAGAGTCAGGTACATCTGAATGGATTGTCACATTAGGTATAGGATTAGTTCACCTGTCCCATATATATATTTATAAAATTTAGAAATGCTTTTGGTTGCTAGCTAATAGGAAACCCTCCCAAAACCATTTAATCAAAGCAGGTGATTAAGTGAATTCCACATTCTCACATAACAGGCAGATAGAGGTGGACAGACCAGCTACCCCACAATGTCATGAATGCCCTAGGTCCCTCCTGCCTTTCTGGTTCACTGTGCTTCACATTTTTTTCTATTGATTTCATGATTGCTAGAATGTCTGCCATACCTCCAGACATCCTTTTCATTCCAATGCAGAAAGTGGGGGAGGAGAGAAGGATGTGCAGATGTGGCAGACTTCTTCCCCTGTCTCGTTGGCTAGACTGTCCCGTGGGCACCCCTGGCCACGCAAGCAGCTGGGGAACCTGGAATTCATGTTATAGCCTCTAGAGCAGGAGGTGGCAAGGGAGGAGGGCTGGAAATGGGTTCTGAGCAAGCCAACATACAGGTAAGGTTTGCTGCACTATCAAAGCCATAAACGCTTGTCTATAGGATCTGATTCAACAGCCTCCAGAAACATGAAGGATTATCATGATCTGGAAAATGTATAGAGTAGGTTTCTTAGGATAAGCCATGTCTAAGTATGACTCAGAAGAAATGTATTTACACATTTTCTTGCTCCCAGGCTGATGTATGTTATCAGAAATAAAAAGTCCAGTCACGGAAGAAACAGCAGAAGAGTGGGTCATAGTTCTTTCAATTTGTCGGTGATCCACAGTGACGGGAAAATATACGCAGCAGTTCTGAGTTTATTCCTGAATGGAGAGACAGTAAGCACATCCACTAGCACTCAGAACACTGTTTCCTGGGCAACACCTTGACTTCTGTGAGGTTAAAGCATAGGAACCTTTCAGCCATTTGTTGACTCCCAGAGCAAAATGTTCCTGTCCTCTCTGATTGTTAGAAAACATGCAATCAAGGGAGCCAGAGACTCAGTTTGATGTAGTACTGTTGGGAAAATATCAAAGTTCATCATTCATTTGTTCGTCAGCTTTGAGCACTAATGGACCAGACGCTGTTCTAGTTGCTCAGCACACAGCAATGAACAAAGCAGCAGACAAAATTTCTTGCCCTCATGTAGCTTACATTTCTAGTGATGAAATAGATGATAAATGAAATACATACATATGTTGGTAATAAGCATTATGGAGAAAAATAAAACAGAGAAGGGAAGAGGGAATGAGGGGTGAGTAGTTATTGTTAAAAGGGTGATTTTCACTAAATGATGATATTTGAGTGGGAAATGAGGGCATAGGCCATACAAATATGTGGGCAGGAGGAGCCCCTCTACAAGTATGTAAATGCAAAGATCCTGAAGCAAAAGCATGCCTTCCTCTATGGGGACAGCAGGTGAGCAGAGGGAAGCAGTGGCAGGAGAAGAGATGGGGGGTTGGGGGACACTGTGCAAGACCCTAAGGATCATTGTAAGTACTTTGCCTTTTATCTGAGTGAGATAATTCGAGCCACTGAAGGTTTCAAGCAGAGGAGTGACATGGTCTGATTTATATCTTAAAAGGACCATTGGTTGCCGTGATGAGAGCAGGGATGTAGGAGTACATTATACAAGAGCACACACAGGGAGAGCAAGCAGAAGAATCTTGCAAGAATGCAGGCGTGGGACTTCCCTGGTGTCACAGTGGATAGGAATCTGCTTGCCAATGCAGGGGACATGGGTTTGATCCCTGGTCCAGAAGATTCCACATGGCATGGAGGAACTAAGCTACAAACCACAACTACTGAGCCCGTGCAGCTAGTCTGTGCTCTGCAACACGAGAAGCCACTGCCAGAAAAGCCCACACAGCAGCCAAGAGTGGCTGCCGCGCCCCGCAACTAGAGAAAGCCCATAGGCAGCACCAAAGACCTAGCGCAGCCAAACACATTTTTTAAAAAAAGAAGGCACGTGGAAGAAAGCGGGTGCTTGGACCAGGGTGATACCTGTGGAGTTGGTATGAAATGCGGGAATTTGGGGTAAATTCATCCTGCTGGATTAGCTAACAGATGAGGGAGAGAAAGATTTTTGGCCTGAGCAGAAGGGAGACTAGAAATGCCATTTACTGACATAGGAAGGACAACGATAGTGGTGTACAGGCATTGTTTTAGTTGCCCAGGAACTAAAACAAGTTTTCTGTAGGGAAGGTCAATTTTGAACAAGCTAAGTTTAAAAGTAGATGTCTAAGCAAAGATGTCAAGTAGACAGCTAAATATACCGGTCTAGGCTGGAGGTAGGAATTCTTAGAACTTTGGGAAGAGAGTCTGCTTCATTAACTGGGATTTTGTCCCACTTGTCCTAAAAACAAGCAGAAAAACACAAATTATCATCTCTGTAATTAAAGCTTTCAGGATTAAGTAGTTTAATTCCAACCACACAGCTGTAAATAACAGATTGCATCCATCTGGGGCTCCACCTGCGCTTCAGACCACAATTGTGTTAACCTTAACATTCACAGGCCTTCTCAGGTGGCACTATTGCTAAAGAATCTGCCTGGCAATGCAGAAGACATAACAGATGAGGGTTCGACCCCTGGGTCAAGGAGATCCCCTGGAGAAGGGCATGGCAACCCACTCCAGGATTCTTGCCTGGAGAATCCCAGGGACAAAGGAACCTGGCAGGCAACTGTCCGTGGGGTCATGACTACAGTGACTTAGCACGCGTGCAACATTCACAGGAATTGTTCTGCAGCACAGTGAAATGTGATCCAGAGACACATGTCCAGTTTTTAACTAATGTGGTATCAAGTGAGTTAAGTCAAAATGATGCAGCTGAAGCTAAAAACTATCCTCAGGATCAATGAAAAGTCACCCATAAATGCTATAGGCCTTTGTTATAGGACCTGGGTTCATCAAATAAGCAAACTGAAAAAATTTGAATATTATCCATCAATTTTAAAATTATTTTTGGGCCTTTTTCATACTTTTTCCTTTTAAAGGAAAAAACCCATGAAGGTCAAAGTCAAGGTCAGACGCTTTCCAGCAGTCTTCAGTGGTTCTGATGCATATGCATACAGGTGTCTTCAGTCTTAGCCCAACTGTCTGCCTGCTAAAGCCTGGTTTGAGTACCAAGGGCAATACTAGGGTTTCCTGAACACAACTATAGCTTGTAATTAAGACAATGACAATTTTGGCAATCATGGAGTCTGTGCTGCCGCCTGAAACCTATGAATAATCATTTTTCACATTCCTAACAATACTCTGCAAACTACTTTTTCACTATCTTTTTTCACCTTTGCCGACTTTTAATTTGCATTCTTTGTGTACTGGTGTAGTTGATAATTTTCTCAGTCACTTTCAACTAAGGCACCCTGAAGCCATAGTTTAGGTAGTGCCATAAAAAAATTAATGGATACGTGTAGCTTTCTCTTGGAGAAGGCGATGGCACCCCACTCCAGTACTCTTGCCTGGAAAACCCCATGGATGGAGGAGCCTGGTGGGCTGCAGTGCATGGGGTCGCTAGGAGTCGGACTCGACTGAGCAACTTCACTTTCACTTTTTACTTTCATGCATTGGAGAAGGAAATGGCAACCCACTCCAGTGTTCTTGCCTGGAGAATCCCAGGGACGGGGGAGCCTGGTGGGCTGCCGTCTGTGGGGTCGCACAGAGTCGGACACGACTGAAGCGACTTAGCAGCAGCAGCAGCAGTTGCTTTCTCTATAAAGCTCTCTGGGATGTATTGATAGCTTGCACATGGAATGCAAGGAAGAAACTGAACAACAGAGAAATCCAGCTTGGCTCACCACCGCAGAAAGGGTGGAGTTTTAAATCTCTGAGAAGAGTTCTGCATTAAACAGAGTACCTGGTGCTAAGAGAGAAAAAGAGTTGACTAACAATCTAAATTTATGAAGCTGTTTTTCAGCTTGAGAGCTGATGCTTAGAGATGTCCTGATAGGACATTAAGGCACCCAGGGAAACTCCCCAAGCCAGTGAGTCCCATGATGAAGTCTATCCCAATATCCCCTCATTCTGTTGCTTTCATGCATGCATGCATGCTAAGGTCACTTCAGTCGTGTCTGACTCTTTGCAACCCCATGGACTGTAACCTGCCAGGCTCCTCTGTCCAGGGGATTTCCCAGGTTGCCATTTCCTTCTTCAGGGGATCTTCTTGACTCGGGGATTGAACCCAGGTGGGTTCTCTACCACTGAGCCACCAGGGAAACCCCAAGTGTGTGTGTGTGTGTATGTGTGTGTGTGTGTACACATATACATATATATATATGCTTACAGTATTATGCTTGTAAATATATACAAATTATATGTAAATACATAATATATAAAAATACATAAATGTGTGTATGCTCAGTTGCTTAGTTGTGTCTGACTCTGTGGCCTTGTGGACTGTAGCCCACCGGGTTCGTGTGTCCATGGGATTTTCCAGGAAAGAACACTGGAGTGGGTTGCCATCTAGGGGATCTTCCCCACCCAGGGATTGAATCTGTGTCTCGTGTTTCTCCTGAATTGGCAGGTGGATTCTTTACCAGTGAGCCACCTGGGAAGCCCAACATACATAAACATATAAATATAGAATGGGCTTCCCAGGTGGTGCTAGTGGTAAAGAACTCATCTGCCAATGCAGATGGCATAAGAGATGTGAGTTTCTGCTGGGCATTCACACTGAGGAAACCAGAATTGAAAGAGACATGTGTACCCCAATGTTCATCGCAGCACTGTTTATAATAGCCAGAACATGGAAGCAACCTAGATGTCCATCAGCAGATGAAATGGATAAAAAAGCTGCAGTACATATACACAATGGAGTATTACTCAGCCATTAAAAAGAATACATTTGAATCAGTTCTAATGAGGTGGATGAAACTGGAGCCTATTATACAGAGTGAAGTAAGCCAGAAAGAAAAACACCGATACAGTATACTAATGCACATATATGGAGTTTAGAAAGATGGTAACGATAACCCCGTATGCGAGACAGCAAAAGAGACACAGATGTATAGAACAGTCTTTTGGACTCTGTGGGAGAGAGCAAGGGTGGGATGATTTGGGAGAATGGCATTGAAATATGTATATTATCATATGTGAAATGAAATCGCCAGTCCAGGTTCAATGCGTGATACAGGATGCTCGGGGCTGGTGCACTGGGATGACCCAGAAGGATGGTATGGGGAGGGAGGTGGGAGAAGGGTTCAGGATGGGGAACACATGTACACCCTTGGCAGATTCATGTCAATGTATGGCAAAACCAATACAATATTGTAAAGTAATTAGCCTCCAATTAAAATAAATAAAATTTTACTAAAAAAAAAAAAAGAGAGAGATGTGAGTTTGATCCCTGGGTGGAGAAGATCCCCTTGGAGGAGGGCATGGCAACCCACTCCAGTGTTCTTGCCTGGAGAATCCCCATGGACAGAGGAGCCCAAGAAGCTGCAATCCATAGGGTCACACAGAGTTGGACACGACTGAAGCAACTTAGCATGCACACATGAATAAATATAGAATATGTTGATATATGCTAAATATCTATTTATTTGTAAACAAACATAAATTCCCCTTTAACCAGCTTATAGAATAATAAAAATATGTTTCCTGGTAAACTTTAAGCCATTGTTTAAAATCTGAGGATAGTTTTATCTCCAAGCATCATCTGAGCATTGTAGTCAAATGGGAAGCATCAGTTCAGTTCAGTTCAATTTCTCAGTTGTGTCCAACTCTTTGTAACCCCATAAAACTCGTAATTTCCACTTCCTGTGATCAAGGTTGACCCAGCAATGCTGGGTGCAGAGCTCTTGCTAAAGAGGAGAATCTGAAAACTTCACACCAGGAGACAGAGCTAGAGCTTCTGAAAAGCTTCCTAGGTTTGTGTACATCTCTAGGTGTCTTTGATCACAAGCCTGATGTTGGAAACCCTAGATGTCATAAGGGGTTTGGTTTTTCAAAGTGGGCTGTGTTGTCATGGAGAGGATGTGGCAAGTCTATAAATTATAGTAAGGTGCCCCAAGCAGAAGGCCACCTTTCCTCTCTTCCTTCTTCCTCTTCACCACTCATATCTTCCGAACATTGAATTCTGAGGTTAATTGGTTTCCCATCAGTTGACCCCCTCTCAGTAGCAGAAACTCACTCAGTGTGTCTTCTGCAAACCACAGAAGACCTACTTGTATTCCTCAAAATTTTTTTGTGCTTCACTCTTTTTACCTTCACTTACTCCTCCTCTGATGCTCTTCCTTTCTTTATGTAGATCTGAGTGTCTGACCTACAATATCTTCCTTCTCTCTAAAGAACTTCTTTTCACACTTATTACAAGGCAGGTCTTTGGGAAAGGGGGATGGCTCTGAAGGGTGTATATGGGAGGGACTGGTGCAGAAGAGGATGGGAAACTGTTTACACTTGGTTTGGAAGTCAGCTTCATGTTTGCTGTCCCGCATTTGCTGAGAGTTTAGGATCCTTCATTTCCTATTTTTCAAGTCTTTTAGAAGTCTCTTTATTTTATTTTTGTGAAAAAAAAAAAAAAAAAAATTCCTCGAACAGCTGAGAGACAGGAAGGTAAGGTGGTTAGAGGCTGGTGAATTCCTCTAGAATTTCCTGAGCTTTATTTTCATTTTCTGGAACATTTCCTCAATACTTACCTCCACTTCACCCCCAGAAATAGTCATTTCAAACTAGGGGAGGGATTGAAGCACTTTCTGAGAAATAGATTGGGTAATGGTAGTTTTTGGTAAATCTTTCAACAAGTAAGGAGGGTAAGAGAACTTACATGTCTTGATTTAGTTTAAATGTAATGGCTGCAGGCTTATTTATGGAAGAAGGATTTAAAAACATAACCAAAAGACATGTGTGGTGGGCTAAAGTGGGTGGCTGATTAAAGGATTAGCTTGATGATATTAATATGGAAGTTGGTAGTGGAGTGGGGGAAATGATGGAATTAATTTAAAACGTATGGCAAGTGTAGTGTACCACAGATGTATTTTCACTGTTTGAGACTTCTGGTCCTGGTTAGAGTCGACATGAAAATAATTCCTCAGGATGTAGTCATTCTTTCTGAAGCTCCATGTTTGTTGTGCATTCAGCAAACAGGATGCAAGTATCACCCCCTGAAAATTGTGGGGGAAAAGTGAACACTGGCCATGCCACACATCTCCATTTCAGGCCCCACACAAGTGGTTGCATCTTTATACAACTCTCTTGCTTCCACTGCATCCCACCACGCCCTGGACATTGATTTGGGAAGGCTTTCACTGGCCTCCAATCACTGCAGAAAGGGCTTTTGCCTAAGATACCCAGCGTCCGTTACAATTCAGTGCAATCTGGGGCTGACATTATTCTTGATCATCCTCACTTATCACAATGAGGTGAGCAAGAGGAGGGGCCTCTTTTTTTTAAAAAAATTAAAAAACCATCTATCTATAATGTTCAAAGGTGGATCATAGATTTCCTCCTCTCCTAGGCATGGATGATCCCTGGTAGATTGAACTTTCGAGTGCGCACGCTAAGTCGCTTCAGTCAGGTCCAACTCCTTGAGACCCTATGGACTATAGCCCGCCAGGCTCCTCTGCCCAGGGGATTCTCCAGGCAAAAATATTGGAGTGGGTTTCCATGCCCTTCTTCAGGGGATCTTCCCCATCCAGGGATCAAACTTGCATCTCTTATGTCTCCTGCATTGGCAGATGGGCTCTTTACCACTAGCGCCACCTGGGAAGACCCCGATAGACTGAACTGCTGCTGCTGCTGCTGCTGCTAAGTCGCTTCAGTCGTGTCCGACTCTGTGCGACCCCATAGATGGCAGCCCACCAGGCTCCCCCATCCCTGGGATTCTCAAGGCAAGAACACTGGAGTGGGTTGCCATTTCCTTCTCCAATGCATGAAAGTGAAAAGTGAAAGTGAAGTCGCTCAGTCAAATCCAACTTCTAGCGACCCCATGACTGCAGCCCACCAGGTTCCTCCGTCCATGGGATTTTCCAGGCAAGAGTACTGGAGTGGGGTGCCATTAGTCACATCAAATGCTCATTCAAGAGCACATTGGCCAGCTTATTCAAAAGATGCTTGCAAAATATATGGAATCTAGAAAAATGATACTGATGAACCTATCTGCAGGGCAGATTCACAGAGGGAGAGAATGGACTTCTGGACATAGCCAGGGAAGAAGAGGGTGGGGAGAATTGAAAGCATTGACAAGTATACATATATAAAATAGCTAACTAGGAAGCTGCTGTATAACACAGGGAACTCAGCTCTGTGCTCTATGATGACCTAGAGGCATGGGATGGGGGGCAGTGGAAGGGAGTCTCAAGAAGGAGGGGATATATGTGTACTTACAGCTGATTCACATTGTGCAGCAGAAACTAACACAACACTGGAAAGCAATTATCTCCCAATTAAAAGTTTAAAAAAACATTTGACGAGAGAATCGGCAGCCCAGAGACTCAAGATTCAGGCACAAAAAGAGGAAAGAAGAGAGAACAATGTCAGACACAAAGACTATTTTAGTCTCTCTCTCTCTCTCTCTCTATATATATATATATATGAATATATAATAATATATATTATTTATTATATTGCTGAGACATAAGAGATGCAAGTTTGATCCCTGGATGGGGAAGATCCCCTGAAGAAGGGCATGGAAACCCACTCTAGTATTTTTGCCTGGCACAATTTATGATAAAATACATGTAAAAAAAAATAAAAGACGCTTGCAAGTGTGTTGGTGGAGACTGGCCAAGCACACAAGCACCCAGCCCAATGAGGGCGTGTTAATCTCTTTGACCTTCAGCCTTCTGCAGCCTCTAAACCTGGGTTAGCCTGGATTCTTTAAAACTGGGCCCAAAGGAACAGAGAATAGTGTTTAAAACATTAAAAAAAAAAAGTATGGGGGCAATGGGAGCCTCAGAAATGTCAAGAGACTCACCTTAGCTGCAGGCCCCCGTATAAAACAGGTCCTGCCTTGATATCAGGAAAGGAATTTTGACCATTACAGAGGCCCCCAGAGTAAAAATAATGCTCTACCTGCCGCCACTCTCTGGTCCTGGCTTCAAGCACAGGGCTGGACAAGGGACTCTGCTGTGTGTCTGGTGATTATTTCCAGCTCAGGGGTTCAGGGATTCCTCTGTTGCGGTGGGGAGATCCCTTTTACCAGCTGAGGCTGTGATTGATTGTTCATCCAGAAAGAAGACAGATGGTCTTTGCGGCATCTCTAATTCACCCGGAAGGGGAAGTTTGTGTTTTGCCCTGAGATTTGCTGATGAAAACGGCCAGAGGAGCACAAAGGCTCTCCGAAGACCTAAATAATAGGAACTCGGCAACCCACAGACAGCAATTGTGCCTCCACAATAATAGTAATTACTGCAAGATTGATCATTTCATTTTCAACTTCCTATTGCCACTTTTGTCTTGGGCAGCTCAGAAGCCCAACAGAAAGAACTTGAGCCACTTTTGGGGTGTGACCGTACAGTAGTATTTTCATGTTTGTCTGTTTTATCATGTATTGGTTTTTTAAAATTGCAAAAATACCTGTTGCCTGTAAGAAATTGAGAAAAGGCAGAAAGTAAATTAAATGAGAATCCAACAACCCAGTGGTCACCACTAGTGACACATATCATTTTATCTATCATTTTACAAAAATAAAAATGTGGTATGTATTTAGCAAACTGATTTCTAATTTAACAGTATTTTCAATCTTTCCAAGTCACTAAATAAAATAAGTTTAATTAATCAATTTAAAACCATTATTTTTAATAGTTGCAAAGGATTGTATTATACAAATACAATATATTAAATATTAATATATTTAAATACAAATATATATTAATATATTTAATCCATTCTCTATTGTAGATTTAGATTATTTCTAATTATTTTTGTTATTGACAAGGAATTTTTTAGGTCAAAGCCTTTGTTTTGAGGCCAAAGTGCTTATTTTTAATAAATGCTCTGGACATGGACACTACCTGTAGAATTTCTGGTTCAAAAATAAGTGAACATAATTCAGGTTTTTTATATTTATTTTCAAATTATCTTTCAAAGAATTTGTGTCGAGTTATACTCAAACCCCGGAGAGGGCAATGGCACCCCACTCCGGTGCTCTTGCCTGGAGAATCCCATGGGCGGGGGAGCCTGGAGGGCTGCAGTCCATGGGGTCGCTGAGGGTCTTCACTTTCACTTTTCACTTTCATGCATTGGAGAAGGAAATGGCAACCCACTCCAGTGTTCTTGCCTGGAGAATCCCAGGGACAGGGGAGCCTGGTGGGCTGCCGTCTGTGGGGTCTCACAGAGTCGGACACGACTGAAGTGACTTAGCATACTCAAACCCGGATTTCCCAGATAGCTCAGTGGCAAAGAATCCGCCTGCAAGGCAGGAGCCACAGGTTCGATCCCGGGTGGGGGAGATCCTCTGGAGGAGGGCATGCAACCCACTTCAGTATTCTTGCCTAGAAAATCCCATGAACAGAGGAGCCTGGGGGGCTGCAGTCCGGAGGGTTGCAAAGAGTCAGATGCGACTCGAGCATGCACATACGCTCAAACCAGCAGAGTATTAGAACTCATTTCCCCATAGTCTTTAATTCTAAGTATTATTATCATTAGTAAATATTTGTCAAATAGGTAGTTATACAGTGGTATCTCATTCTTTAAAATTTGCATTTTCCTGGTCATTATTGACTGTGACCATCAACAATAGCATTTGTTTGTATTTCTTCTTTTGTGAATTGCCTGCTTATTTCCTCTGTTCATTTTTCTTTATCTGACCATTCATCTTTATCTTATTGATCTACAAAAGCATAATCTGTGCCATAAATATCAACCCTTCACTTTCCTTACAAGTTGGAAATATTCCATCCCCTATTATTGTTTGCCTGTTAATCTTATTAAAGATCTGTTTTGATATACAGATTTTTAAAATATTGTCAGTTCCTCTATGATTTGTGTCTTTGGTATCATTCTTAGAAAGCATTTCTCCATCAAAAAAAATATATATGTATATACATTACTCTTTTCCTTGAGGGTTTTTATAATTTCTCTTTTTACACTCACATCTTTAATCTATCTGGTAGTGATGTTAATTTATTGTGTGAAGTAGAAACTTTATTTTTTCCCCAAATTGTTAGTCATTTGGCCAAATATTGAAGATTTTTATCTGCTATTTAACTGGTTTGAAGTGTCACCTATATCATATGTTAAAATTTTATGTATATTTTTATCTGCTCCTGGACTTTGCAACTTTTTTTTTAATCAATCTATCAGTCTTAGCTGTTGTTGACCCCAACTGGTATTATTTTTTATCTCAACTGGTGTTATTTTCTGTAATATATATTGCTTTGTTGTACATTGTATTAAGTGAAAGTGAGAGTTGCTCAGTCATGTCCAACTCTTTGGGGCCCCACAGACTATACAGTCCATGGAATTCTCCAGGCAAGAATACTGGAGAGGGTAACCTTTCCCTTCTCGAGGGGATCTTCCCAACCCAGGAATCAAACCCAGGTCTCCCTCATTGCGGGCAGATTCTTTACCAGCTGAGCCACAAGTGAAGCCCAAGAATACTGGAATGGGTGGCAAATCCCTTCTCCAGAGGATCTTTCCAACCCAGGTATTGAACCAGAGACTTTTGCATTGCAGGTGGATTCTTTACCAACTGAACTATCAGGGAAGTCCTGGATTGTGTAGTTGGGGAAATTGCTGCGTATTTCATTTGAAGTTTATACTTGGATATTTTACAATTTCTGTAACTACAGTCATTGGGAACCTTCTTCCATGAGATATTTTGAAGTAGTTATTGCTGATCTATGGTAAAACCCTTGATTTTTAATAAATGTTTTAGGACATCACAGCTAACTACTCTCTTATAGTTCCAATACTCTTTCACGTTGTTGTTGGTAGTTCAGTCTTTAAGTCACGTCCAACTCTTTGCAACCCCATGAACTGCAGCATGCCAGGCTTCCCTGTCCTTCACTATCTCCCGGAGTCTGCTCAAACTCATAGAAAGCAGAAAAATAATTTATTCCAAAAGGTGACAGATCAATCCTGAAGACAGAGTTTGGTGTGATTCCACCACATCAGGACAGATTTCCCCTCTGGATGTATTCTCTTTCTGATTGTCCCACTGGAGTGTGGAATAAACCCTTATGTGAACACTGTGTGGTATATTTAAAAATATATATGGTTTGAAAATTCACTCATATTTTATTTAGACAATTTCCCCTTGTGTTGATAAAAGAACTCTGTAATTTTTATTGTCATTTTTGCCTACAGGGCTATTTTAGATTTTCTTTTATAAATTGAGTTTTATTGATAAATCAGAACTCTGTTTACTGTTTTGTATTTTCTGCGGCAATTTTTTTTACAACTTCAAAAAAATTTTTTCTGAAAGGCTTGAAATAACTCTCCAGTACATTGTTTGAATCTGTCCTTTCAGAATGTTACATCTCAAGTCACTGGCAAATGTCCCTCATCAATGATACATCTCTATCCATCTTTATATTTCACATCCCCAGGTCTAAAAATCTTCAGGGCTCACTCCCAAATGTGCTCCCTAGGAGTCAGATCCTGCAATTCTTCTGGGAGCCAAAAGAAAATTCCTATTTGCCAGCTTGTCTGAGACAGGGATGAGAGTTGATATTACAAGGAACCTGCCTCAAGGGAAGTCTTTGCAGGGTTTTCAGGCAAGAGGAGACTGCTCTCCCTGCTAATGGAGAGACCACCGTTCTCCCACTACAGACAATTCAGTGGAAACTAGGGATTCAAGATTTTTAGGATCATACATACAAATGTCCCCATCCCAGTTCTCACCGATTTACCCTTTTTGTACCAAGGTCCTGACACTAACATGGGGCTTCTATTGTGGTTATAAGTTGTCTCTTTCTCTATTTTGCTACCTTTATAATTAAGATCCTGGACCTGATTTGTGACATGGTCTGCCCTATAGCTGGTTTCCCTGGTAGGTCAGCTGGTAAAGAATCTGCCTGCAATGCAGGAGACCCCGGTTTGATTCCTGGGTCAGGAAGATCCTCTGGAGAAAGGATAGGCTACCCACTCCAGGATTCTTGGCTTCCCTGTTGACTCAGTTGAAAAAGAATCTGCCTGCAGTATGGGCTGGAAATGAGGTGTCTCAATAACTGCTTCTTTAGAAACGACCTGCCTTACGCTGCATGCTGTGTATTGAGAGTCTTTCCTGATTCCATTGTCTCTCCTGATTCCATCATTTTCTTTTTTAAGCCTTTCAGTGTAACTGACAAAAGTTAAACAAAGAATTAACGACAACAAAAAGAACCAACCTCCCCCAACAAAAACAATAACAAAAAATCCAGCTCTCCTGGAACTAAGAAGTGATTATATCAAGGTTATGGAACCCAAAGTATACAAAAGTCAATCACTTTCCTATATACCAGAAATAAATATGTGGAATTTGAAACAAAGAGCACAATACCACTTACATTAGGACCCCCAAATGGAATATTTAAGTATAAATCTAAGAAAATAAGTACATAGTCTGTATGAGGAAAACTACAAAACTTTAATGAATAAAATTGAAGAATTAAATAAATAGATATTGCATGTTCATGAATAGGAAGACTCAATATTGTCAAGATGTCAGTTCTTCCCAGCTTTGTCTAGAGATTCAATGCAGTCCCAATCAAAATCCCAGCAAGTTATTTTATACAAACTAATTCTAAAGTTTATGTGGAAAGTCAAAAGACCCAGAATAGCCAGTACAATATTAAAGAAGAACAAAGTTGAGGACAAACACCATCTGACATTAAGAATTACTATAAAGCCATAGTAAACAAGACAGGTGTTATTGGCAAAAAAAAAAAAAAAAAAGCAAATATATCAATCAAACAGAATAGAGAGTCCAGAAATAAGCCCACTGATCTTTGACAAAGGAACAAAGGCAATACAAAGATAGTCTTTCAACAAACAGTGCTGGGAACAACTGGACATTCATGTAAGAAAAAATGATCCTGCATCCAGAACTTACATCTTTCACAAATATTAACTAAAAGTGGACCACAGACCTAAATGCAAAATGCAAAGTTTGAAACTCCTAGAAGATAACATAGGAGAAAACCTGGATGATCTTGGGTTTCGTGATGAATTTTTGGATACAACACTAAAGCTATAATTCGTGAAATAAATTCTTAATAAGCTGGATTTTGTTAAAATTAAGTTTCTGCTCAGCAAAAGACAATGTCAAGAAACTGAGAAGATGAGCCACAGACTGAGAGAAAATATTTGCAAAGACTCACCTGATAAGAGACCACTATCTGAAGTATAAGCATCTTTCATATGCTTATTTGCCATCTGTATATATCTTCTTTGGTGAGGTGTTTGTTAAGATCTTTAGCTCATTTTTTAATTGGGTCGTTTGTTTCTTCATTGTTGAGTGTTAAGAATTGTTATACTTCAGATAGCGGTCCCTTATCAGGTGTTTTTCAGTGAATTAATTTCTGCTTTCATTAATTAGTACCTTTTAACAGGTTTAGTTTACATTTATTTTACATTAAAAATTTTTCCTTCTTAGTCTAAAATATGTCAGTTACAAAAACAGAATATAATGAGGGCTGGGTGAGGGAAGAGGGAAATGGGGAGATGTTGGTCAAAGGGTAAAAGTGTTAGTTATGTAAGATGATGAAGCTGTGGAAATCTAACATATAGCATGGTGACTATAGTTAATAATACTGCATTGTATACAGTATACTTGATATACTGTATAATACTGTATTGTACACTTGTATACTTGATATTTGCTAAAAAGGTAGATCATAAATGTTCTCAACACACATACACACAAAAGGAAAAGAAAAAATGGGAACTATGTGAGGTGATAGATATGTTAACTAGCTTGATTGTGGCAATCATTTCACAGTGTATATCGAAATATCAAGTTGTACACCTTAAATATGTATAATTACTATTTGTTAATTATGCTTCGATAAAGCTGGGGGGAAAAAAGAATATACAGACAATGAAGGCTGCTGGATAGAGACCAGCAAATAAAGAGATGAACACCTTAAAATACAAGGTTAAGAAAAAACCAAACAGCAAAAACTTTTCTTCTTGAAATAAATGCTTAGCTCACGTAGTTTCATTATTCCTTTTAAAAATAATATGACAGCAATAGCATTTTAGAATATGGTTTCTTTTCTGAGTATAGCTTTGTCACATGCCAGAAGTTTTGAAACCTGGTATTATTATTACTGTTATTTTCAAAACTATTTAATTATATGTTTTATTTCCTTTGTTACCCAAGAGTTATTTACAAGAATATTGCTTAACTTCCTGGTGTTTGATATGTTCCTTACTAATTCTTTGTTTTGCTGGATTATGGTCAAAGAGAGTTTAAATCTAAGAATTTATGGAAATTTCTTTTATGACCTAATGTATAACCTCATAACCAGTGGCTATTTTCAAGGTATATGAATCAGGTGTTTGTGGACTATAAATGCCAAAAAGCTTATTGATTATATTATTTGATTCCTTTGTTTATGTGTCCACTTGATTCATCAAAGTGAATAAAGAAACGATAGTCCTAACAATTTCTTCTTGAGTTTAAATTTTCATTTTTAATATTTAGACACTATTTTATGTAGAACATAAACATTCACGAGTTTCATATCATTTTGTGATTTACATCTTGCATTGTTATAATAGTCTACATAACCTTTTTCTTTAATTCTTCTTTGATATTAATATTGCCATTTATATTTTAGTTTTGGCTTTGTTTTCATCAATGTTGAGCATTAATGTTGAGCATTAATGTTGTTGTGAATAAAGTAATTCACAACATTAATGTACTATGTCTTTGTCATCTTTTAAAAGAAGAACTTTATGGGTCACTTAATTTTAGACTTGCCTTTTGTCAACAACATGTATTACTCAGATTTCTGTGAAGAAAATAGAAACCACCTTATGTGTTTCAAGTGGAAAAGGGCTTGATACAGGGAATTCTTGCTTGTGGAGGCCTTTGGGGAGTCTGGAGGAGTGGGGACTGGGGGCCTCCACTGGACTACTGATTCCAAGTCACTGCAGGGAGATCAGGAAGCTATTGCTGCTGCTGTCAGGACAACTGTCTCTCGCCCCTCCGAGTTAGTGACCAGATGCTGGCACACGGCTCCCGCCAGCTTAAAGCTGTTTCCCATTACCTGACAGCAGGAACGTGGCCTCCACCTCACCTCCACCTACCAAAGCAGCGCAACCATTTCAAGGGCATCTTACTGGCCCAGCTGACTCATGACCAGAGCCCTCATTTTGATGGTCTTCAGAAAAGGTTATTTAGTGAATGGAATGGAAGTTAGGAAAGCCAGTCTAAAAATCTGCCATACAGTAACAGAGTGCTAGATTTATCCTTTGGAATTATGAGAGACCTTCTGTCTCAGATGAGGGGGTGTAGTAGCTCAGTCATATTTATTCTAACAGATACTACTGATCTAATTTCTTTACTCTTAGGCTGACTTGCATTTCTACTCTTCTTTTCATACTTTTGAACATATGGATCAACTTGTATTTGCTTTTTTTACTAAATAGTAATTTTTAAGTCTTATATTCCACTTCATTCTACTACTATCTTCAGATTAAAAATATTAATACATAAAGGAACATGTTTCATTCATATACATATATTTAGGTTAAATATGTATTTATATATTCATACACACACACACATATATATGGGGCTTTCCTGGTATTTCAGCTAGTAAAGAATCCATCTGCAATGCAGGAGACCCCATTTCAATTTCTGGGTCGGGAAGATCCCTTGGAGAAGGGATAGGCTACCCACTCCAGGATTCTTGGGCTTCCCGGGTAGCTCAGATGATAAAGAATCCACCTGCAATGTGGGAGACCTGGGTTCAATCTCTGGGTGGGGAAGATCCCCTGGAGGAGAGCGTGGCAACTCACTCCAGTATTCTTGCCTGGAGAATCCCCACAGACAGAGGAGCCTGGCGGGCTGCAGCCCATGGGATTGCAAAGAGTCAGACATGACTGAGTGACTAAGCACAGTATATATATAGATACAGATTGCAAGGTTAATCATAAATTAGTATCTATTGATAAGTGTTCTAGTCAGGGACTTTGTTGGCAAACAGAGAAACCTTCTACTAAGTTTTAAGATTTTAGTGGAAGGCTATTTGGTAGATTATAGAATTGGTGGGAGGCCTGGACAGTAAGGCTGGGCAAATGGGCAGGAGGCTAGGAACCTAGAGCCAGGCCATACCCAATCTGTTTAGCATCCTGCTGCTGTCCCCACAGCCCCAGGGCACAGGCCTCCTGACTGCTCCTCTAGGTTAAATCCTGGGCAGGGCTTCCTGTGAACTGATTTTAGGCCACCCACCTGGGCTATCGAAGAAGAGTACTTGGCTTTTTTAACATCAGTGGAGAAAGGCTGACCTTTGAACCTAGGAAGGTGTGCGCCCCTTTGGGTGTGCACTAGCACTCCCCAAAATGACTGCACACACCCATGATTGTGAAATATGAGAGATGTAGTCTGTTTCCCTTCTTTCTTCTATCTCTTTCATCTGATCAAGAAGCCCTTATTGACTGTCTTCTATGATCAGAAGCTATTGTAGGCACAACATATGGAAATCAAGAAACCAGTTCCTGTCTTCAAGGAATATATCATGTAGCATGGGAGAGTTAGATGCTTAAAGGTATGTTTTAATGTCATGAGAGACAAGTAGGAACATGTATGTTCACAGAATGGGAATGCAGTGGAGGAAAAGGATGCTTAGTCCAGTCTGAGTGGGAGAGGACTAACTGATTTCAAAAGAGGAGCATTTCCAGGTTTCCATGGGGCAGAAAGACATGGAATCCAGAAACATAGGACCCCATGGTGCACCAAAAATAGACACACTTTGCTGTGGCCAAGTGTGAAATGCAGGGTGGGTCTAGCGTATCCAAGGCAGGAGAAGTGGATGGAGCACCTTGCGCCAGGGCAGGGAGACCCAAGGGAACATGGATCCTTGCCACCTCCTCCACAGTGGGGCCTGGTAACTCTCTGTCTCTGAGATATGATAAGTCTTTGAACTGTATGTTCAAAGTATGACATAGCATGACAGTTCAAAAGTATGACAGAGCTTCTAACCCAGCTGGAGCCTGGCGAAAGTGGTGGCCAAGGGATAGCAGGGCTGCTAGAAGGGTGTGCATAGGACACTGCACTTCTGCAAAATTGTGAGGGTTTCCCACAGTTCAGCAGACCCCAGAGAGGGTGGCTAGGTTTGGGCATCTTTCACGTGAGGGGACTCCAGTAATATTTTCTGAAAGGGGGACCACCTGATTCAGGGAATTTGCACGGGGGAGGCGTTACAGGCCCCAGAGAGGACAGCATTTGGATGTCTGACCCACAGAGGCTACCAGAGGCCGATCAGTTGCTACTTTTCTAGTAGCAATGTCCACAGAGGGGCCACAAGAGAGACCTCTCCTCTTGAGTGGTCAGGCCACTCAAATGGCTGTTCTCTTGCTCTCTCACATCCCCTACTCTCCCAGTGCCTGCCTCACCTACACGCTACTCACAGGAATGACCTTTCTGCACGCTTGCCCCAGGCCAAGCGAGTGACAGTTCTTATCAGAGGTGGTGAAGGGCATGCCCCTCTTTCAGTTTCTCTGATAACCCATGGCCAACCTGACATCATATAACTGACATCCTCATGTAACTGGTAATCTTCCCGTCCCTCTGGGACCAATCTGCCCCATGTCCTGCCTCCTGTACACATAGGATGCCACTCCAGGACCTGACTTCAAATACGCAAGCTCCCCCATCCATTAACCCACTGGTGACTCCGTTGCTGACCCTGGGCTCTTTCTTCTGTCTTAAAGCTGGGCGAGCACAGGACTTGTAGGCCTGTGGAGGGCAGTTCAACACCCACCCCCACCCAAGCCTACCCTCATCTCCAAGCTGCTGTAGCCACAACTGTAGTCTGTCCTGGAGTTTTTGGTACTGGCGTGAGACTGTTTCAGTCATGAAAAGTGATAAAAAAGAGTTCTGGAGTCTTGACAAACTGTCAACAGGGGAGCTGCTAGCCAGTGGGGAAGTATAACAGAGTACACAGTTGGAGAGCAGCTACTGAAAAAAAATGAAAACCCCCCATGCCTGTACCCCGGTGAGCTGAGCCTTCTCAATAGACGTGTTTGGTCTGCGGTTGCCGGTGGCTAGTGAAGTGCTGATGAGAGAGCTGGTTACTCCGCATGGACACTGTATGCACGCTCAGTCGCTCAGTCATGCCCAGTAGTGTCTGACCCACTGTGACCCCACGGACTGCAGCCCACCCGGCTCTTCTGTCCATGGGACTATCCAGGCAAGAAACTGGAGTGGGTTGCCATTTCCTTTTCCAGAGGATCTTCCCAACGCAGGGATCGAACGTCCATTTCCTGCAAGTGGATTCTTTACCGTTGAGCCACCTGGGACAGGCAGTGTTTCCTAAAAGTCTCCCAAGAATCTCTTTCCCCTCGCAGCGGCTGCTCAAAACTCCCCATCCTCTTTCTCCACCCCCTAAATCTTTTTCCTCGCTGTGTTTTCTCATGCAAACCAATCTACCTCTGCCATCGGCTCGTCCCCACCCACCAAACCTGTCTTGTGGGGACCTGACCTCCGCCGGCTGAGTCACACCTGCATCAGCGCTGGGCTGGCGCCAGGCCCTCATCCCGCTTCCGGCCCCGCGGTGAGCTCCAGCCAGGTTCCCCGAGGGGAGCCGCTTTCTCTTCCGCCTTCTGAATTAGATTCCCCAGCAACAAGTAATCAGGCTTCCTGGGGGAAACTGGAGTTCGCCCGGGAACGTGACCATTAATTGTCGCTCGGTTATCTGAGCCCGCTGTTCTGCCTTTGCAAACAGCGCCGGGCCGTGCCCTGGAATGAACTCCTGCAGGGCCCCCGAGGTCCTGACCGCAGACCCTGCTCCCGTCCCTCTTCCCTTTGACACACAGCGGTGACCTCTGAATTCCAGCACGTCTCCGCTCTGCTGTAGAGCCTTTCTAAGGCGGCAGGCATTCGGCCAGAGCCCGTCTCTGTGGCTTTGTGCCCACAGGTAATTATTAGGGCATGGCCCCACACACCCTCCTAACCTCTTTGACTTCCAGTCTCGGGGGTCCGCCACCCCTGCGGCGTTTGGAGGCTTGTCTAACCACTGCATGGTGGTGTGAGGTACAGTAGGGGGTCTGCTGGATGGCTGGTCCCTCCGTGACCTTCTGCTCTGCAGCGGCCAGACCTGGGTTCTGAACATGTCCAGTCATGTCTGGACACTGACCTCTTCATCCATGAAAGAGTCTAATATCTGTGCATCTATATACAATACTGAACAAATGCTAATTCCTAGCCAGTACTTGCTGAGAGACTTTGACTCTCAGCCTTGCTGCCATAAAGTCACAGAAGTGTGGTTCTCCATTTTGCAGATCTGGGTCCTAAAAGTCCATGCCCCCATGCCCTAATTCTGATGGTAGGATAGCCCCCATTTCCTTCTTTTTGAAGGAGACTTCCTAAGGATGGTGCCGCTCCTATCAGACCAACCTCTGCTCCCTGGTACCATGAGCATAACAACTGGATGATCATCGTGAAAGACCATTCTAGGCACAGTTCTAGAGAAGTAATTTACCTAAAAGTCCAAAACCCACACAACCATCCAACATGACTGAAACGTTCCAGGCTTCCTTGCAGATCATTGCCATGGCATCACACCCAAGTAAATACAGATCCCACCTTTAAAAAAATTGACAAGTAATGCAGGTCTTTGCTGAAGTATTCTTCTAGACCCAGAGGATAGGGTTACACAGGACAAAAATATCTCCTAAAATCCCTAAACTATGATTTCTCATCATTTCTTATGGGAAGTGCTCTAACTCTAGATGTCTCCTGTTTTTCCTCCTTTCTCTGCCTCTCTATCCCTTTTGTTCTCTCTGCTTTTCTCTTTGTCTCTCCCTCTGATCTGTATGATTACATCTCCTTATCATTTCATCACATCCAGCTGGTCTGGTCAACAAAGCCCAATCATCTTCCCTGGGACTCCTCACAAGGAGCACAAGGGATACACTTTTTTCTGCAGTTATTTTTCAATTCAATTTCTTATGTTGAGATAAATGTAGATACACGTGCAGTTGTAAGAAACAATGCAGAAAGATCCCCTGTACCTTTACCCAGTGTCTTCAGTGGTTACTCTTTCTAAACCACGTAGCACAATTTCACAATCATGATATTGTCATTGATAGAGTCAGGATACAGAACATTTCCATCACCACAAGGAGCCCTCGTGTTCCCCTTTCATAACCACACCTACTTCCTCCCCAGTCCTGTCATTAGCTCCTGGCAGCCACTAATCTGTTCATTTTTGTCACTGTGACATTTCAAGGCTGTTGTATAAATGGAATCATATAGTTTGTAACTCTGGGGGATTGGTTTTTTTCACTTAGCAAAATTCTTTGGAGATTCATCCATGTTGGTGCATGTATCTGTATTAATAATTCCCTCTTATTGTTGAATACTTATTTTTGCCCACTTGAGCTGCTATAACAAAATATCATAGACTGTAAAAAACAGAAATTTATTTCTGTGGAAGTGCGAAGTTCAAGGTCAAGTTGCCAGCATGGTCATGCTCTCACAAGGGCCCACTTTCTGGTTCCTAGCCAGTGCTTTCTTGCTGTGTCCTCACATGATGTAAGGGGCTAGGGGTCCCTCTGGAGCCTCCTTTACGAGGCACTCGTCTCACTCCTAAGGGTTCTATCCTCATGACACACACACCTCCCAAAGGCTCTACCTTTATTAGTACCATCATCTTTAGGGGTTAAGATTTCAACACATGAAATTGTGGAGCATGGCACATTTAGATCACAGTATAGTGCTCCCTGGAAAGGATTTATCACAGTTTGTTTAACCATTCACCCCTTGAAAGACATCTGGGTTAATTCCAGTTTTTGCCTATTAGAATAAAACTGCTATAAATATTTGGGGCCAAGATTTTGTGTGAACCTAAATCATCATTTCTCTGGGATAAATACCCAAAAGTGCAATTCCTGGAGCATACAGTATTTGCAGGTTAATTTTTAAAGAAATTGCCAAACATTTTTCCAGAGTGGCTGGACCATTTTCTATTCCAATCAGCAATATATCCATTTTCTCTACATCCTCACCACATTTTATGGAGTCATTATTTTTTGTTTTAGCAATTCTGATAAGTATATAGTGATATTCCATGGTTTTAATTTTAATTTCCTGAGGGCTAATGACATTGAACAACTTTTCGTGTGCTTATTTATCATCTGTACATCTCCTTCAATGGAACATTTCTCCATGTCTTTTGTTCATTTCTAATTGGATTGTTTAATTTTTTTACTCTTGAGTTTTAAGAGTTCTTTATCTAGTCTAGATACAAGTCTTTTGTCACTTAAGTGGTTTTAAAATATTTCCTCCTTCCCTGTAGCTTATTTCTCATCCATTTAACTTTGCTCTATGAAAATAAATTCGATGTCAAATTTATCAGTTTTTCCTTTTATCAATTGTGCTTTTGGGGCCAAGTCTAAGAACTCTTTCCTTTGGTCTAGATCTCAAAGATTTTCTTCCGTGTTTTTCTTTCCTAAGTTTTACAGTTTTGCATTTTATGTATAAGTCCATAATCTAGTTTTGAGTTAATTTTTGTACAACATGTGAGACTTAGGTATGGATTTTTTTTTTTTTTTTGCTTTGCTTTTTATATCAGATTGTTCCAGCATTTGTTAAAATGGCTCTCTTTCTTCTATTAAACTGCTTTTTCATCTTTGTCAAAAGTGAGCTGGGCAAATTTGTAAGGGTCTATTTCTGTGTTCTCTGTTCCATTGATCTATGTGTCTATCCCTTCATCAACTCTAACTCTATCTTGAACCTTGAGTACCTCTTAAACAAAAGTGGAGGAGACATTCTTGCCCTGTTCCCAATCTTAGGAGAAAGCATTAGGCCTTTCCCCATTAAGTAATGTTTGCTGGAGGTTTTGTAAATGTTCTTTGTCACATTCCTATTCTTCTCCATTCCTCCTCTACTACTATTTTTCTGAGAATTTTTATCAAGAATGGGTACTGAATTTTGTCAAAAGTGTTTCCTGCACCAATTGATATAATCATGTGATTTTTCTTTAGCTTCAGTAATTTGATGGATTATATCAACTGATTTAAGATTTCAGTGAGTCTTGCTTGCAACCCTGGAATAAATTCCACTTGGTCATAATTCTTTACAGGGATTGCTGAATTTAATTGTTAAGAACTTTTACACCTACATTTTTGAGGGATACTGGTCTGTATTTTTCTTGTTTTATACTGTCTTTGGTTTTGGTATCAGAGTAATATTCGCTTCATAAGATGAATTGGGAAATGTTTTCTTCTTTTTTGTTTTCTGAAAGACATTATGTAAAATGGTATTGAATCTTAAAAGGTAAAATTCTCTAGTGAAATCATCGGGACTTGGAGACCTTTTTGGGGGGAGTTTAAAAAGTACAGATTCAATTTTCTTTATGGTTATAGGACTCTTCAAATCTATCTTTTTATTGGTAGTTGTGATAGTTCGTGTTTTTCAAGGGATGGTCCATTTTACCTAACTTGTCAGATTCGTGCATGTAGAGTTATTTGTAGTATATCCTTATTGTTTATTTCTGCAGAGTCTGTAGTGATATTTCTGCTTCACACCTGATATTGGTAGTTTGTGTCTTCTCTCTTTTATTTGTCAGTCTTGCTAGAAGTTTGTCAGTATTATTGATCTTTTCAAAGAACCAGCTCTTTGTTTCATTAATTTTATTGTTTTTCTGTTTTCAAGCTTCTTTCTTTCTCTTTGCTTGCCACATGGGGAGTGTTGGCTCTGAAACAAAATCCAGACTCCTGGTCTTCTGAGTCTGGAGACGTGGAGGTAAGGATGAGGGAAAAGTGAATGCAGATGGGAAACAAGAAAGGAAATACACAGTTGGCAGGCACCACCCAGAATATCTTGATAGTGTGGGTGCTAGGTCTTCTGTTGGTGTATTAGCTAGGAGGTTTATTGAATAGGGAGCTTGGAGACAGTGCTGAGGACTTGGAAAAAGAGGTGCTTGACCATGATGAGGTAAGGGGTCATGAGCTGGACGTCAGGACTCAGCTCACGTTGGATACATGGAACTGGTAATGGCAACCTACTATTAAGAACCACCGTGGTTTTCCAGCTGAACTAACAGGTCAGTCTCAGCCATATGGTAATTTGTGACGTGTGGGCCAAGGCAGATATAAACTCTTGGCAAAAGAAAGAAAGAAGACATTTTAGTGATGATCTTTCAACATAGAGAAAAATGTTAATGTGGAGTTTGGTCTGTAAGATATTCATTTGCAAATACCAGGCTTGTATAGCTTGTGTTGTGTAATTATTGTGAAAGAAAGAAAAGAATTCCATGAATTGCCTATATTTCAGTGTTTGGGCACAGAATCAACTGAGGTCAGGTAATAATAAGCAGTCTTGCTCCTAGCCTTATTCATCTAATCATCTCTTATTCTGCTGAGACAATGCTCCTCTTTATGCCACGTGGAGGCCTGGATGCTGTGATTGTAGGAACTCCCGCCAACTCAGCACTTGGCTTGGTGAACTGAGGGTTCTCAGGTCACATCATCAGAGACGGCTAGTGCCATGGACACATCCACTGTCTTGCTCCCCACACGATGGCCATTGAAAATCCCAGGGTGGGGACTCACTGCAGAACCCCTATTCAGTTCACGCGTAGCCCCAAGGAGGGCAGGACTGACGTCAGCCTGGGAGGTGAAGGGCCCAGACTCAGAGAAGGCACGCTGTGTTCCAGGACATGACAGTTACTATGGAGACAAGATGTATGGCTTCTCTCTGCTGCAGCATAGCTGAGCTGCAGGAGCAGTGAAGATAAGTCTTCTGAGGAGTTCATGCATTGTTTAGGAGGTTGCCGAGGAAGGCTGTGATGGCAGAGAGAGAGGGGAAACAAATTATATATTTTCAAGCTGAAGGCTCCATTGTGCAGCCAAATTCCCTTTAGAGAGAACCTTGAGCCTGCGCACCCGAATAAATCCAAGAGTAAGGGAAGTCTGGGGTGATCCGTTTGTCCCCATCCAGTGCAAAATCTTCTATTAGTCCCAAATTACCTCGGATCATCTCTTCCTTCCACTGTAGGAAGGAACAAGAACTGACATTTATTTAATACCTGCTGTGGACATGAGCTTCCCAGGTGGCTCAGTGGTAAAGAATCGGACTACAGTACAGGAGATGCAGGAGACGCGGGTTCACTCCCTGGATCGGGAAGATCCTCTGGAGGAGGGCATGGCAACCCACTCCAGTATTCTTGCCTGGAGAATCCCATGGACAGAGGAGCCTGGCAGGCTGCAGTCCATGGGGTCACTAAGAGTCGGACACGACTGAAGCAATGGAGCAAGCATGCACGTACGTGGACACACTCTTGAATAGACTTTCCTTAATCTTCCCAACAACCTGTGAAGCAGATCTGGGCAACCCCTTTCACAGAAGGGAATGTACAGTCAAGCAGCTTGAGGAGCTTCCTATGACCACTGCAGTCTCAGTGGTGGGGCTGGGATTATTAGAACCTAAGTTTTGTGACCTCGAAACCTATACATACTCTTCCCACTATATCCAAAGACATCCATCAAGTGATGTGCTTGGTGTTTCTTTCTGCTCAGAGTGCCTATTTAGACATCATAAAAATTTGCAGATCTAGACGGAATGACCTCAGAGGGCAAGTGGGTATTTGCCCAGCGGCCTTGGGGGTGGGAAGAACAGTTTTCACTTTTATAGCTTTTGAACCAGGCACAGCTTGTTGTCTTTGAACTTACAGTGCTTACTGCCAATAACACCCATTTTTACACTTGTTCCTGCCCTGACTCTGGCAAGACCTGGCAGACTGGACCTCGGTCAGCTACATTATTTATATAAACAGAGAGTTGATGTATTGGTCTTTTTTCTGAGTCCAAAGTCAGGACACGTGATCTGACCAAGACCTTTTTCTGATTTATAAATATATATGAAGAAAAGGAATAACAAGTAAACCCACTTATTTGCACATTTAATGAATGGTTTTGATGGAAAGGTTCACAATTATGAGACATCCTGGATAAATCTACAGTGATAGCATCATGCTGAGAAAGAGGGAGCAGTCAAGATATCTGTGTTGAGTAGAATTGATTTGAATTGAGCTGCACAACTGCCTGGCACTGGGAATGCCCTTGCCAGCTCTTCCAATCGATTTCCTGCTCCTACTGCAGATGAAAGACGGAGGTTGGAAAACGGTTTCTATGAAGAACAATAAGTGAATGACGCGATGGAATTTTTTAAAGAGAAATGTTGCCCTTCTTTCATAAAGTGAACTTCTTTGAAGCTAAAAAACCTCTTTCTCCAAACCCCAGGGTTGGTGCTAGTCCCGTGGGTGCCTGGTCTCCAGCTATCTCTCTTTGGGCACTAATCTATCTATGACCCTGAGCAAAGAATTCATGCCGCTGACCAGGCCCACAACCAGTGTGCCTCTTTGGGCTTCTGCTACATAAGAGTCGGACACGACTGAAGCAATGGAGCAAGCATGCACGTACGTGGACACACTCTTGAATAGACTTTCCTTAATCTTCCCAACAACCTGTGAAGCAGATCTGGGCAACCCCTTTCACAGAAGGGAATGTACAGTCAAGCAGCTTGAGGAGCTTCCTATGACCACTGCAGTCTCAGTGGTGGGGCTGGGATTATTAGAACCTAAGTTTTGTGACCTCGAAACCTATACATACTCTTCCCACTATATCCAAAGACATCCATCAAGTGATGTGCTTGGTGTTTCTTTCTGCTCAGAGTGCCTATTTAGACATCATAAAAATTTGCAGATCTAGACGGAATGACCTCAGAGGGCAAGTGGGTATTTGCCCAGCGGCCTTGGGGGTGGGAAGAACAGTTTTCACTTTTATAGCTTTTGAACCAGGCACAGCTTGTTGTCTTTGAACTTACAGTGCTTACTGCCAATAACACCCATTTTTACACTTGTTCCTGCCCTGACTCTGGCAAGACCTGGCAGACTGGACCTCGGTCAGCTACATTATTTATATAAACAGAGAGTTGATGTATTGGTCTTTTTTCTGAGTCCAAAGTCAGGACACGTGATCTGACCAAGACCTTTTTCTGATTTATAAATATATATGAAGAAAAGGAATAACAAGTAAACCCACTTATTTGCACATTTAATGAATGGTTTTGATGGAAAGGTTCACAATTATGAGACATCCTGGATAAATCTACAGTGATAGCATCATGCTGAGAAAGAGGGAGCAGTCAAGATATCTGTGTTGAGTAGAATTGATTTGAATTGAGCTGCACAACTGCCTGGCACTGGGAATGCCCTTGCCAGCTCTTCCAATCGATTTCCTGCTCCTACTGCAGATGAAAGACGGAGGTTGGAAAACGGTTTCTATGAAGAACAATAAGTGAATGACGCGATGGAATTTTTTAAAGAGAAATGTTGCCCTTCTTTCATAAAGTGAACTTCTTTGAAGCTAAAAAACCTCTTTCTCCAAACCCCAGGGTTGGTGCTAGTCCCGTGGGTGCCTGGTCTCCAGCTATCTCTCTTTGGGCACTAATCTATCTATGACCCTGAGCAAAGAATTCATGCCGCTGACCAGGCCCACAACCAGTGTGCCTCTTTGGGCTTCTGCTACTCGGGCCCCTCAGGGCTGGGATGCTCCTGCACCAGCCTTCTCCCTGCCATGTCTGTTCAGTTGCCTCTGCCAATGAAACCTTTCACATCTGCCCCACCCACACCATGCTGTGATTTCTTCTCTGATTCTTCCCTCCACCGATGCTGCCCTTCCCAACCTTTTCCAATAATGGGATGGGAATTATCCCTTGGAATATTGATCCATTATAAACTAGTGTCCCCATCCCCATGTCTTCAGGCTGTTCACATCTTCACATGACCTTCTTTCCATGTCCTGACTCAAAAAGCTTGCTCGCTCTTTCTCTTTCTGAGAAAGCTGGGATCCAGCACCACCAGGGGTGGCTGGGGAGGTTAGAAGATCTACCTCCAAAGGGGCACTTGGGATGTGCTGTATCCATGGCTGAGTGAGGCATCTCAGTGGGTGGAGCTGAGGAAGCTTCCCAGAGTACTGTGTCCCCCATTTGATGCAGCAGGATGGGAGAGAGGGTCAGCCAACCCAAAGAGGCCCTACCCTTGGGACAGGAGGAGAAAGGTCGTGTGAACCTGACAAATGGCAGCCTCACCTCAGTAGCAGGTACTGCTGGGGAGCAGGAGGATGTCAAGACCTCATGGCTAAACTGCTCCTCAACAGCAGCTAACGAGGCCAGAAGATGGCCAGGGACCATTCCAGCGCCTGTCTTTCAAGGTCACGATCATGTCACCTGCATTAGAGATAGTTTTAGTTCCTCCTTGACAATCTGAATGTCTTTTTTCCTCGTCTAATGGCCCTTACTAGAGTTTCCAGGACAATGTTGAACAGAAATGGAGAGAGCTGACATCCTTGTCTTATTCCTAATTTAGCAGGAGAACTTTCAGTCTTTCCCCCATTTAAGTATGTTGTAAGCTGCGGAATTTTCACAGATGCCCTTTATCAGTCTGAGGAAGTTTCTTTCTATTCCTAGTGTACCGAACATTTTCATAAAGGGTATTCAGTTCAGTTCAGTCGCTCAGTTTTGTCAAATGCTTTGTCTGCATCTATTGAGATGATCATATGGATTTTTCCTGCTTTAATCTGTTAACCTGGTATGTTACATTGACTTATTTTCCTATATTGAATATCTCATTCCTGGAATAAATCTTTTTTATATGCTGCTGGATTTGGTTTGTTAGTATTTTGTTGAAGATATTTTGCTTCTATATTCATAAGAGATATTAGTCTGTAGTTTTCTTTCCTTAGGCTATCTTTGTCTGGTTTTGGTATCAAGGTAACATTAACTTCATAGAATGAGTTAGGAGGTATTCTCTCCTCTTCTATTTTTTGGGATGAGATTATGATAAGTTGGTGTTAATTCATCTTTGAAAATCTGGTAGAACTCACTTGTGAAGCCATCTGGTCCTGGGATTTCCTTTGTAGGAATTTCTTGATTGCTGATTCAATCTTTTTCTTGTTAGAGGTCTACGCAGATTTTCTGTTTATCGTTGAGTAATTTTTGGTAGTTTGTATCTTTGTAGGAATTTATCCAGTTCTTCTAGGCTTTCTATTTTGTTGGCATACAATTGTTTATAATAGTCTCCTATAATTATTTTTGTTCCTACAAGGTGAGTAGTATCCCCTCTTTCTTTCCTGATTTTAGTAATTTGAATCATCTCTCTTTAACTTGGTTAGTCTAGCTAAAGGTCTGTCGATTTTGTTGATCTTTTCAAAGAATCAACTTTTGATTTCATTTATTTTCTGTATTGTTTTTCTATTCTCTGCTTTGTTTATTTCTGTCCTAATTTTTATCTCGTTCCTTTTGTTTACTCTGGGTTTGGTTTGGTCTTTTTTCTGATATCTTAAGGTACAATATTAGGGTTTGTATTTGAGATCCTTCTTTTGTAGTGCAGGCATTTTCAGCTGTAAGTAGCTTTCCAAACACAGCTTAGCTTTCACAACATCCCGTAATGTATATTGTATTTTCATTTTCATTCATTTCAAGGTATTTTCTAAGTTCTCTTGTGATTTTTTCTTTGACCCACTAGTTATTACTTAATTTCCACACATTGTGAATGTCCCAAATTTCCTTCTGCTAGTAATTTCCAATTTAGTTCCACTCTGGACAGAGAACATACCTTGTTTGATTCCAATCCTTTTATGTTTATTGGGCTTTGTTTTATGGCCTGACATATGGTCCACCCTAGAGAGTGTTCCATGTGCTCTTAGAAGAACGTGTGTTCTGCAGTTGTTGAGCTGTGTGTTCTACAGATGTCTGTTAGGCCTAGTTGGTTGGTAGCATTCTTCAAGTCTTCTGTTTTCTTGATGATCTGCTGTCTAGTTGTTCTATCCATTTGTGGAGTGCTTTACAATTCCACCAAGCAATTCTCCAATTCTCAGTGGACATTGACTGGGTGTCCCACAAATTTAACTCAATTCTGACACTGCTGCTGCTGCTAAGTCACTTCAGTCGTGTCCGACTCTGTGTGACCCCATAGACGACAGCTCCCCCGTCCCTGGGATTCTCCAGGCAAGAACACTGGAGTGGGTTGCCATTTCCTTCTCCAATGCATGAAAGTGAAAAGTGAAAGTGAAGTCGCTCAGTCGTGTCCGACTCTTCGCGAGCCCATGGACCGCAGCCCACCAGGCTCCTCCGTCCATGGGATTCTCCAGGCAATTCTGACACTATCAACCTGGAGATGGTGTCAGATTCCACAAGTTAAGGCTCAGTCTTCACAAGACTGCTCCCACTTCAGGCACCCATCACAAGTCCCAGTTGTTACTTCTGCCTCGGACTGACGAGTTATAAGTCAGAGGTTCCCACAAATCTCTCCTTGAGTTTGTTTAATTTGCTAGACTGGCTCACAGAATTCAGAGGAACATTTACTTACACTGACCAATTTATTATAAAGGATATAGGGGAACAGCCAGATGAAGAAGTACATGGGGCAGAGTTTGGAAGTATTCCAAGTCCAGGAGCTTCATTCTCCATGGAACTGAGGTTGCCACTCTCCCACCATGCGGATTTACTCACCAATCCAGAAGCTCATCAAATCTTGTTGATCCAGAGTTTTTATAGAACTTTAATCTCTAGCACCACCCCCTTCCCTGGGATCAATGAGTCGGGCTGAAAGCCCCAACCCTAATCACTTGGTCTTCCTGGCAACCAACTCCATCCTGAGGCTGCAGGAAGTAGGAACTGCACCCTAAGTTACCTTAATTAGCATAAACTTGGGTGTTCTCAAATGAGGCTCCTTATGAATAACTAAAGACACTCCTATCAGGAAATTCCAAAGGTTTTACTAGCTTTGTACCAAGAAGTGAGGAAAAGGAGCAAATCTAATTCTTACTGTACCACACTATTATTGAAAATGGGGTACTGAAGTCTCCAAGTACTTCAGAATTGTCTATTTCTCCCTTCAAATCTGTCAGTTTTTACTTCATGTGTTTTGGGGCTCTGCTGTTAGGATCACATATAAATGTTTTATGGATTGTCCCTTTTATTACTATAAAATGTTCTTCTTTGTCTTCAACAACAATTTTTGTCTTAAAGTCTATTGTGTCTGATACAGCCACTCTGGCTCTCTTTTGGTTGCTATTTGAATGATATACCTTTTTCCACTCTTGTACTTTCAACCTATTTGTCTCTTCGAATCTAGGCAGCATATAGTTGCATCCCCATCTTTTAGCTGGAGAATTTAATCCATTAGCATTTAATGTAACTACTGATAAGGTACAATTTATGGTTCTCATTTTATTATTTCTTTTCTACATATGTCATTTTTGTCCTTCTATTCCTCTGTTACTGCCTTCTTTTGTGTTAAACCATTAACATCTTAATTTATAACAGTCTACTGCAGATGGTGATTGCAGCCATGAAATTAAAAGATGCTTACTCCTTAGAAGGAAAGTTATGACCAACCTAGATAGCACATTATTGGAGAAGGAAATGGCAACCCACTCCAGTGTTCTTGCCTGGAAAGTCCCAGGGACGGGGGAGCCTGGTGGGCTGTCATCTATGGGGTCGCACAGAGTCGGACATGACTGAAGTGACTTAGCAGCAGCAGCAGATAGCACATTAAAAAGCAGAGATATTACTTTGCCAACAAAGTTTCGTCTAGTCAAGGCTATGGTTTTTCCTGTGGTCATGTATGGATGTAAGAGTTGGACTGTGAAAAAAAGCTGAGTGCCAAAGAATTGATGCTTTTGAACTGTGGTATTGGAGAAGACTCTTGAGAGTCCCTTGGACTGCAAGGAGATCCAACCAGTCCATCCTAAAGGAGACCAGTCCTGGGTGTTCATTGGAGGGACTGATGCTGAGGCTGAACCTCCAATACTTTGGCCACCTTATGCAAAGAGTTGACTCATTGGAAAAGACTCTGATGGTAGGAGGGATTGGGGGCAGGAGGAGAAGGGGACAACAGAGGATGAGATGGCTGGATGGCATCACCAACTCAATGCACATGAGTTTGGGTGAACTCCAGGAGTTGGTGATGGACAGGGAGGCGTGGTGTGCTGAGATTCATGGGGTCACAAAGAGTCGGACACAACTGAGCGACTGAACTGAACTGAATTGAGTTCAGATTAATACCAATTTAATTTCAATAGCATCTAAAATCTTTACTCTTATATAGATCCAATCCCACATCTCTTTTGTATTGTTATTGTTGCAAATTATATCTTTATATATATTGTGTCTATCAATATAAATTTATAAGTATTGTTTTATGCAGTTGTCTTTTAAATAAGGGAGAAAAGAGTTACAAAGGAAAAAGAATACATTTACTGTCTTTTATATTTACTTATGTAGTTACTTTTACTAATGATTTTTGTTTCTTCTTGTTGCTTTAAGTTACTACCTAGAGTCCTTTAGTGCCTGAAGAGCTTCCTTTAATATTTCCTTTAGGGCAGGAATGTTAGTGACAAAGTCATCATTCTTGTTTATCTTGAAATCTCTTAATTTCTCCTTCTTTGTTTTTAAAAATTCTAAATTAAAAGTTAAATATTAGAAACATTAAATTTTTAAAATATTGAAAATTTAAATATAAAAAATTTTATGGTAGTGAGGACACTACATGAATTCTAGTCTCAACAATTTTCCTTTCATCTTTGGCTTTGACAGTTCAATTTTATGCCTAGATATAGGTCTCTATGGGTTTCCTATACTTGTATTCACTGAGCTTCTCCAATGCGTAGATCAATGTTTTTCATTAAATTTAGGAAGTTCTCACCCATTATCTCTTCAAATATTCTGCCATAGTCAGTCATTAGCCCACCTGTCTACTTGCATAAGAACAGTATTGACAGGGAACCCACTAATATGTTCATTGCAATTATCTTTAGCCTGAAGAGACATGACCAGTTTTTCTTTATTCTTTTTTTGAAACTGTGTCTTACTATTTATTTCATTCTTTTCAGATATTATATCAGGCTCAGACAATACATTAATATCAAGCTACAATCACTGTTTCATCGTAAATGCTTACAAAAAGTTTTTGACATCATTTCATAATGAGGGTTGAGCATCTTTTCATATATTTGAGAGTACTTTGTGTTTCCTTTACTGTGAAATGTCTGGACAAACATATTTTAAAAACAAAATCTCAGTGCCATTACTGAAAGTGGAGTAAGGACCTTGGAAAATTCACCCCTTCACAAAAGAAACAAACAAAAGTGCAAAAAGTATTAGAATAAATACTTTTGAAACTCTGGAAATTAACTAAGAGCTTTGGGAACTCTGGGTGAATTTATGCAAGAAAAATTGGCTGAATCTCAGTAAGATCAGTAAGTTTTGTAGCATCTAAACTTACCCTGATTGTCTGTCTTTTTGTGGTGTTAGCAATCATTTATAATTAATACCCAGACCCATTTATTCAATGGGGACTATGAAATGGTGGGGCTTCCCTGGTGGCTCAGAGGTTAAAGCGTCTGCCTGCAATGCGGGAGACCCAGGTTCGATTCCTGGATGGGGAAGATCCTCTGGGGGAGGAAATGGCAACCCGCTCCAGTATTCTTGCCTAGAGAAGCCTATGGACGGAGGAGCCTGGTTGGCTACAGTCCGTGGGGTCGCAAAGAGTCGGACACAACTGAGCGACTTCATTTCACTTCATGAAATGGTGATATTCTAATTCCATCATTCCTCTTAGCTTATTAGCTGGACTATTAAGAATACTATACAGAGAAACTTCTTTTTATCAACTATTGATTACCTTGTAAAGGAAAATCAAAGAAAAATGCTTGACTTTTTCCCTTTCATTTACTGGATTTTAGAGTGATGAGTTGATTTTCTAGTATCTTCCAAAAGGAACAATGAAATTTTGCTTTGTTGGGTTTAAGTGTCATCAAATGAACTCATGATTTACAGCTTTACTCAGCTTTTCTCCTTGTCCTCGATGGGAGGTTTGGTCTGAATTACACAAATTTGCTCTTTCTCAAATTGGAAGTGCTGTTTGCTTTTTTAACTGAAAACATACCTGGGTTTAATAACTCTTGTTTTCCAGAAGCTCTCACCCTTTGACATAAAAGTGGGCTTAGAGGTGATGTGGAATTGGAAGAAAGACCTAGAGTGGTGAAACACTGGAGAGTTCTTAGGGCTTCCCTGGCGGCTTAGACAGTAAAGAATCTGCCTGCCGTGCAGGAAACCTGGATTTAATCCATAGGTCAGGAAGATCCCCTGGAGAAGGGAATGGCTACCCACTCCAGTATTCTTGCCTAGAGAATCACATGGACAGAGGAGCCTGGTGGGCTTCAGTCCATGGGGTCGCAAAGAGTCAGACACAACTAAGAGACGAACTTTCAGTTCCAGCCCTGACAATTTCACTCCCCCCACTTAATCCCACCTGAGAATCAGCACAGCTGCAGGCATGAACACCACACTGTGTTCCCAGCAGTGTCAACACACCACACACCAGGGGACAGAGAGGCGGGGAGCACCTGACCCTGCAGGTGGGAAGACAGACCTGGAGAACCTGAGTGAGGCTCCTAACCTCACCAGTCCTTGGTGATGCCTGTAAAAACAATGGTACCTGCCCAGTGGTAAGGAGATTATAATTCCAGTGCCTGACACATCATAACTTTTCCATTATTTTTTCAATTATTATTAATACTTGTAATGATTCACATTGTTATAATTCTCCGTGGTTCTTTAGGCTTTACCTCAAGGCAGTCTGCTTGATCCCATGTTATTTTATCCACTTTTGCCTTGTTTACATATGCCTAACCTTTTCCAGCTTGGTGAGAGAAAGGACATGGGCTTTGAAACCTAAATCATTGTTCCTGATTATACAAGTGAACTTGGACAGGTTTAGAAGATTATACTTCCATAAAAATCAAACACCTTGTACATTTGTTTTTCAGGTTAAATTAAATGAGATGAGTTGATCAAAGGTTTTATAATCTGTGCATGAGATATATTCAGTTCAGTTCAGTCACTCAGTTGTGTCCGACTCTTTGTGACCCCATGGACTGCAGTACACCAGTCTTCCCTGTCCATCATGAACTCCTGGAGCTTACTGAAACTCATGTCCGTTGAGTCAGTGATGCCGCCAAACCATCTCATCCTCTGTTGTCTCCTTCTCCTTCCGCCTTCAATCATTCCCAGCATCACGGTCTTTTCAAATGAGTCAGTTTTTTGCATCAGGTGGCCAAAGTATTGGAGTTTCAGCTGCAGTGTCAGTCCTTCCAATGAATATTCAGGACTGATTTCCTTTAGGATGGACTGGTTGTATCTCTTTGCAATCCAAGGGACTCTCAAGAGTCTTCTCCAATACCACAGTTCAAAAGCATCAATTCTTCGGCACTCAGTTTTCTTTATGGTCCAACTCTCACATCCATACATGACTACTGGAAAAACCAAAGTTTTGACTAGACGGACTTTTGTAGGCAAAGTAATGTCTCTACTTTTTAATATGCTGTCTAGGTTGGTCATAACTTTTCTTCCAAGGAGCAAATGTGTTTTAATTTCATGGCTGCAGTCGCCATCTGCAGTGATTTTGGAGCCCCAAAAAATAAAGTCTGTCACCGTTTCCATTGCTTCCCCATCTATTTGCCATGAAATGATGTGACCAGATGCCATGATCTTAGTTTTCTTAATGTTGAGTTTTAAGCCAACTTTTTCACTCTCCTGCTTCACTTTCATCAAGAGGCTCTTTAGTTCTTCTTCACTTTCTGCTGTAAGTGTGGTGTCATCTGCATATCTGAGATATATTAGGTAGTCTCTAAATGCTAGTTTATTTTCTTGAACCAGATTCTTTGTTTTCAACTCCAAAATCATAAATTATTTTCAAACAAGCAAGACTTATTGCAATGATGAATTCCATTGCCAAGTGTAACTAGAAGTGTGCACACAGAAAGGGAAGAGTCTACTGGTAAGAAGTCTATGGCCAGGGCAAGGGTAGAGTAGCATGGGGAGGTAGCAGATGGACTGACAGCTTAACCTCCAGGCAAGATGGACAGGAACCTCCTGATCAAAGCCTTCAAAGGACTGAGATTCCTAGAATCCTAGCAAACCTTGGACAATAGAACACAGAGGAAACAGATTCGAGTTACACCAGGTTGAACTTTGGAAGTTACACTAAGCCTCAAAACATAATATGTTGTACATAGAACTGTTGAACACAGTTAAAAAGAAGACCAAGAGAAGACAACAAAACTTACCCTAAAGAAATAAAACAGAATGGTGGATTATTAGGGCTCCATGGTAAGTGCCCACTTATTGTAACACTACTCTGTAATATCTAATCCTGGTTCAAAGTCTCCAGCATTCCCAGGGGTTTCTATTGGGCAATCATAGAAGAAGGGAGGGTCCTCCTGGCAGTGGGCACTGTGTGGTGCTTAGGAATGAAAGACAGGAAAGAGTGGAGGGTGTAGTCATCATCATTTTCAAGACTACAGCACAGGATGATGGCACACAAACACATGCTGGGGAAAGAGGATATAATCCATCACAGAGAACAAAGGAATTTCAAAGTATTTTCTAATTAGGAAACATTAGAAGAAAAAAGAGAGATTGAAAAATATTGAAAAATTCTTTCTTCTAGACCTTCTAGGCAATTTTGGTTTGTTTTTATTGCTATGAGCAGTTACAATGGATCTGTGAACTCTATGGCGTAATCTGCTGAAAGGAACAACTGCCATTAATTTTAATTTCCCTTCATGGTGAATTTCAATTAGTTACTTGTCTGAGTGATAATCTACTATCTAGACAGCTTCCAGATATGAACAGCATTATCTTAATGTTCCTTAGGTAACAGAAATTAGTAAATTTAAAATGTGCCTTTGTAAAATCAAGGCTAATTAAGATCTAACTCTAAATGCCCCACCACCACCCCCACCAAATTTTTGCTTTCTTTATTAGGATTTCCTGTCTCTGACAAACATACCAAAAGCAACAGAAATAGAACCATTTTCTCTTGGATCCTGTCATTTACATAGCAAGTAAGTAGTGTGTGAATTACAAAATGCCTACTCTTCTCCCAAGAGACTCATTTGCAAAGCTCTGAGAGTAGGAGGAAAAAACGGTAAGGTTATGCTAGAGCAATTTCCTTTCATAGATTTGGAGAAATAAAACTTTAACTATAAATACTGTTAAAAATCAAAATACAGGTTAAAATGCTTTAAAATGTAGATACAGAAGAACACTTACTTAACATGGTAAAAATAATAGGAATGTAAAACCAACAGCTATCATATTAACAGGAAAACTGATGAGACACCTCTGTTAAAATCAGGACCAACAAGGTGTTTTTCTGTTAAAGTTTTTCAGAGGCTTTAGCTACTTTCCAAAGCAGATCAAACTTACCAAAAATTAATTTGCATGGTGATCGAATACCGAATTTTGGAAGCTTTACTTGTTGCCTTGGCTTTTTCCAAGCTGCTTGCTGTTGGATGGCCATGGTACTGCCTCTCCCTGCATGCATCAGAGCCATTACGATTCCCCAACACCTTTTTTCTATGAAAGCGAGTTTATAATGATTCATGCTGCATGAAACTGTCTAAATAGCTTGTGAGGATTTCGCCATAAGTTTTAGTTTTTCCTCTAGCTTTGCATCCCCCTCTCCCCGTCTCCTTTGAGGTCTGGTGGGGTGAAGGAGACACTCAGGATGGACACCCATAACCCCCTCTAAAGGCTGGAAGATGCTCCCAGATCACTGCCCAGGGCCCTCTATGGCCACGTCCCTAAGGGACAGCCCCGGAAGTCCAACAAGAACTCGGCTCCTGCTCCTCTCCCCAGCGCGTGCACAGAGGGCAGTTACCATCCTCAACGACTGCAAACCATCGAACAGGTAGAGGGATCGGTTTGTTGATTTTCCGTTACTTAATCTGGAGCTGCCTCCTTTTCCCCAATGAAACTGAGGGAGGGAAAGTTGGCCCATTCCTGCCAGAACAGGAAAAAACAGAGGAGGGGTGGGGGTGAGGTGGGAGGCCCCGAGATCTGGCTTGCCCCTAGTGCCTGGCGCCACCCACCCGAAGCTATACCCTGGTGACAGCTCAGGACTGAGAGAGAAGCAGGGAGAGGATGTGGGGTGGGGGGTGGAGGGAGGGGTGACGCTCCAGAAGTTTCAGCCCCTTGCCACGCGTGCCCGCCAAAGAAGAGAGAATGAGGAGGGACCAAAGCGTCCAGAAGCGGGTGCTGACTCTGCTCTGATCCCGCCGCATGGGAGGAAAGTAAAATTCTGCAGGCCCGAACCAAAATGAGAAGAATTAAGTGTGTGGTTCTGGTGGAAATTGATAGAATTTGGCCAGAAGATCCAGGGGAAGCCTGGATTTTTTATTAAAAAAAGAAAAAAGCAAAACCAACAAAATGCTATTTTTTTTTTAGCTGCCATATTTAGTAAAAATTTTAAAACAGTAACCGTGAAAGGGGCAGCCACAGGTATCATGAGCCCAAGCCCTCTGGAAAGCCTTGCACCCACACCTTGAGTCAGCAACTTTGTTTCTGTAACAAACACACTCCAACTCTGAAATTTACTTTAAGAAAACAACTGAAATGTGGACATAGCTTTTTAGCCTATTCTCTTGTATATATTAGCCACAGATAGGAATAATAATTTTCTCTTCTCCATTCAAATATCCACGCTGCATGTCTGGTTCGTGTCTATGGCATTGTTTTAGAGCATCTAGCTCCAGGTTAACTGATTATAATTGTTATCTGTAACCCCACTTCTGTAAACCCCTCTTCTGTAATTGTTATCTGTAACCCCACCCACTTCTCTGCTCACCTGTCTGCCTACTCCCTTCAAATTCCTTCAGAAAGGAGAAGGTGCTAATTTGATTGGCCAAATCCCAGGAAACTGATGGTGTACCCGTCTCTGCCTGTGAAAGGTACCGGCGGCCATGCTGTCTCTCACTTACTGCACTAGAATCTTAGGCTGCACTCTGCCCTGCCCCCCACTGAGGACTGGCCTGAGCAAGCTGTTCATGACTTTCTATGCCATGGAACTCACTAGAAGGGGACAAGACCTCAAGACTGAGCCTCAGGCTGAGGGAGCATCTAAACTGCCTGCTCCAACTGGGCTGTGATTAGAAAGGTCTGCACAGGAGGTCTTCAGACTCTGGTCCAGCTATCAGATGACACAAGTGTACTTTTGTTCTCAGCGTTTGGATGCACTCTCAGGAGGCTCACAGCAGGAGAAGGGATTGGTGAAATGGGATTCAGGCTTTCTTTGGATCTTCTGGCCAAATATCAACACCATCAATTTCCCCCAGAACTGCACACTTACTCTTCTCATTTTGGTTCAGCAGCCACAATTTTGTTCTCTGTGAGTCTCTGTTTCATTCATTTGTGTCATATTTTAGATCCCACATATAAGTAGTATTGTGTGGTACTTGTCTTTCTCTTTCTGACTTACTTTGCTCAGTATGATAACCTCCAGGTCCATCCATGTTGCTGCAAACGGCATTATTTCATTCTTCTTCTTTTTTTTTTTAATAGCTGAGTGATTTATATTGTGCATTATGTTGTACAGGAGGTTTGACTATAAATCAGTACACACTATCCATACAGCTGGTGGACCCTGGGGATGTCTCTAGATCTGTCCTTATCTCTGCAGCCTTATGCCTGCATGAGGCTGGCAACCTAGGGTCTCAACTTTCTGCTTTAACCAAATTCTAGGAGTCTCTCTCCTCTTTATCTTCCCTCCCTCCTCCTTTTGGCTCAACACACATTAGCAGAATGAATAGGACACATTCCAACCCTCTGTGTAACACTCATAGAACTCTTTACTCCAGAAGTAATTATAAGGGCCAATTAAGTGCACAATGTCACCAAAATTTGCTCCTAATTTGTGCAGAAGGAAGCTGTCTGCCCATTAAGCTGGAGTTCCATGATCTTCACAAGTGAATCCCCTTAGTCATTTCAGTCAGCTTCAGTCCTGTCCATGGAGACATGCACAGTGTGTGTCAACCACCTCACAACTCTGGCAAGATTTGGGCATCCAGATGTTACAGAAGCCCTGAGAATCTTTAAGCTACCTCCATATTCTGCTGGTGATTCAGGAAACCTATAGGAGATATTGCCAAAGGCTCTGGAAACCCTTAACATATTTGCAGATATCAGCTGCTTCAGCTAAAGGCTCTAATCCTGTATTAACCGAAATCTGGTGACTCAGCTTGCGATGGGTTCATTAATATGGGGTTCTGCTCTGCCTTAGGAGAGTAAGGAAAGCAATGAAACAGGTGAAAGGAAGCTAACAGCTTCAGGTGACATCTCGTATCCCAGCTTGGCAGCCCTTGCTGAGTGTCCAGTGGGGGTCAGGATTCCCCTTAGTTCATTAATTAAAGTTGGAGGGATCTTCACAGAGTTCTTTCTTGGGGGAGAAGCCAGGTGTGAGCTGTACATGGCTTGTTACATCCTGAGTTCAAGCTACTCATCTGGAGTATGCATCCATGCTGTCGCTTCAGTCATGTCCAACTCTGTGGGACTATATGGACTGTAGCCCACCAGGCTCCTCTGTCCACGGGCTTCTCCAGGCAAGAATACTGGAGTGGGTTGCCATGCCCTCCTCCAGGGAATCTTTCCGACCCAGGGATCGAAACTGTGTCTCTTACGTCTCCTGCTTTGGCAGGCGGGTGCTTTACCCCTAGCGTTGCCTGGGAAGCCCGCTCATCTGGTATGAAACCCCTTTGAGAATATTCTACTAACTCAGCGGAATGGACTCATTAACTTTGCTCTCAGAAGCCGGGTCCATCTGGACAGGTCAGCCTGATGTCACACCTGGAAGCAGACAGTAAAGCCCAGGGTGTTTTGCAGGTGCTCCGGGTTTGCAATTACAGTATGTGTCTCAAGGTAGACAGACGTGAAGTGGTGACCCGATACTCTGCACGGCTCACTTCCAACAGCAGACTGGCCTCTGGGCCTGGGAGATGGTTCACCTCCTTGTCTGTGAAACTGGCCCAGTGTGCATGTAAGCCACGGCCGCCAGGCCGGGCAGAACATAAATGGTTTGCCTTGGGCACAGGGTCCTGGAATGTCTGGTGGCGAGGGGCAGGGGTGGGGTGGGGGTGCTCCTTGCTAAGGCCACCTGTGCTATTCCGTTTTTGAAAATGGAAGACTAAGGAAAGGAGCCCTTTACTCCTCACAGAGCCTGAGTATTTCCCACGCTTAAGCCTACCAAGTTCCATGGGCCAGAACCTGGGTCCGCCCATGATGGAAACACAAAGGCTCCCTCTTCGGAGAGGACATTAAATGATGGCGGGGAATGTACTTACAGTGTCATAGTTACTCTAAATGATCAGGCTAAGTCTGTGCATCAGTGAAGATCTTGAAGATCACATTTTCTCAAGCAAGTATTAGGAGACGGGGAGCTGACAGTTTAAAGGTATCAGTGGGACAAGCAGGCACAAGACGCAGAACCATCCTGTTAGGTTTTGATGCTGTAGCTGCTGGTGAAGGAAGAGGTATCCATGTCTGCTGAAAGGTGATGACTTGCTGGAGAAGTCTGGGGAAATGGGTATGGAGTCTTGGAAGTGTTTGCAGAATTCTAAATCCAGTCTCAGCTTGATGCTAACCTTCAATAAGTCATAGAGTGGCTTAGGGCATCTGTTTTCCACATCTTGGAGAAGGGCTTGATGATACCTCCTACTTGGGTGTGCACTGAAGTATTTAATTAATGTTTGCAAATCACCTTGAGATGCAGTTGTAGGGCCCACAGCCAAAAACAAAGCCAGCTTGTTTATTTTGGCAGTAAAAAAGTTAAGTGCTCTTTACTAATTAACACCCTATTAGTACAACAGTGAAGTCCAGGAAGAGTTACTCAAGATCATGTTTATTTTTATCTCTCCGCTTAGGTTGGTTTCCAAGCTAAGGAAATCTGAACTTAACTTGATGGTGTGAAGCAATGATTTACTGAAACTTCCCCTTCAAGCCAATCTCAACCAACAAAGAAATATGCGAAGATGTGTGCATGCCAGGAAATGCCAGTTAAACAGGTGCCTGTTGGGGAAATATAACCGGAAACCCCAGGCAAATGTTTCCCACACTGAAACTCACCTGGACTCCAGAACACACTTCCTGTGAAGAGTGTGGGCACAATGAGAGTGCCCTCTGCTGGCAGTAAGGAGTATTTTCCGTGATTTGTCTGCCACCATGACGGTGTGCTATGTACGTTGCTTTAGTCATGTCCGACTCTTTGCAACCCTATGGACTGTAGTCTGCCAGGCTCCTCTGTCCATGGGATTCTCTAGGCCAACATGTAAGAGCCTACAGAAATAGAATTTGAGAGAATTCAGTTCAGTTCAGTTCAGTCGCTCAGTCGTGTCTGACTCTTTGCAACCCCGTGAATCGCAGCACGCCAGGCCTCCCTGTCCATCACCAAATCCCGGAGTTCACCCAAACTCACGTCCATCGAGTCGGTGATGCCATCCAGCCATCTCATCCTCTGTCATCCCCTTTTGAGAGAATTAGTAAAGTTTAAAGGAAGCTTGGGCTTCCCGGGCGGCAGTGGTGGTAAAGAACCCTCCTGCCAGTGCAGGAGACGTAAGAGATGTGGGTTTCATCCCTGGGCCAGGAAGATCCCCTGGAGAAGGAAACCCACTCCAGTCTTCTTGCCTGAGAAATCCCATGGACAGAGGAGCCTGGCGGGCTACAGTCCATGGGGTTGCAAAAGAGTCGGCAACGACTGAAGTGACTTAGCATGCATGCAAAAGAAGCTTATTAGGCCCACTTCCATTTTTATAAATGGCAATAAAGTCCAGCATAATCATTATAAGAAAGTAAAATTACTACACAAATACAGGCCTCTGTTATATAGCATACCTGGAAAAGTTTAGAAGGAAGCAGAGGTTGCTATCTGAGGCAGAGAGGGTAAGTTGAGGATAAAGGAGTGGAGGTGGGGGAATACTGGAGTGATTCCCTTGAGTAGATGAGAGAGGATGGGCTCTGATGGATAATTAGGGATATGGGTCTGCTGGGGTCATGAATTTTCACACTATTTTCACACTAAAGGAGGGATAGCGGACTGCAAATATGTAGGTGAGTAAGTATTACAGTGGAAGTTGGTGGAGAGGTTCTTTTGATTTTATCACTGAAATGGGAAGCAAATTCATCAATGGAGAGTGAGTTTGCTGGAGGAGAGGGGGAAAAGTTTGAAACAGTCCTCCAGGAAAGTGAGAGAATGATTCCACCAGCGAGGCAAAGCCAGACTACTCAGCAGTGGTGAAGAGGGTGCTGCCAGGAGTTTAAGGGGTACTCAGGAGAGAGGCCACTTCCACTTACGGCGCAGAAAATTACAAATGTCACCCACCCTAATCTGCTGCGTGATCACAGTTTTTTTCTAAACCATCAGAAGTCTGAGGTCACAAGGAAGCAACCTACAGGAAATGCAAGGGGAAATAAAAGGCCTTTTGAGGAGAGATGGCTCTCACTAACTGTGCTACCTGAGGGTAGGCCATGGGAGGAGGTGGCCAGCAGGTACCAGTGGGAAGAAGAAGTGAGCTTAAGTTTTAACTAGCGGCTTAGTGTGGGTGACAGTGTCTGTTCAAAACAGCTGGGTGCTGCAGACATAGGGAGAGTTTGCTCTCACTCACGAACTTTCCCCATAGGCCTCCAGTGGGTGCTCCTCAGAGAGACGGAAGACGGGCAGGAGATGGTACAGAGCCCCTCTCCGTGCTGCAGGCACATGGAGTGCCACCAATGGCTATATGCGGACAGGTCCCTGCATTGCTCTTCTGAACAAGAGGACAAGAGTCAGCGAGTAGGGCAGAAGAAATATTTAGATAGAGAAGAAGAGATACTGGTAAGGCACTGCATAAAGAAATGAAATACATCAAACCACAGATCCAAAACACCCAGAGAACCAAGAAGGAGAAATACAAAACAAAACCAGTATCACCTAGACACCACTTAATTTAATTGACTATGAGGTGAAAAGCAGTGTTACAGAGAGAAGCTTAAAGGCAATCTGTGGAGCTGGGGCTGGGTGAAGGGGAGGCCCAGAGGGAGAAGAAAGGCACATAATATTCAAAGAACAAAGAAAATTATAATAGACTGTGATCAGGAACTATGCAAGCAGATAACAATGAAGCAGCATCTTTAAAATACTGAAAGAGCTATTGATCCAGAATTCTACACCTAGTGAAACTGTCCTTCAAAGGTGAAGGCAAAATAAACACTTTCCCAGAAGGACAACAGCTGAGAGAAATCAATGACCACAGATCTGCAGAAATGTTAAAGGAAATTCTTAAGGCAGAAAGAAAAGGGTACCAAACAGAATATCAGATCCACACAAAGAAATAAAGAGCTCCAGAGATGCTCCATAGGAGGCTAAGTTAACACTTCCTAATTGCTCTAAAAATAACTCCCTGAAGCAAAGGTCAGCCAACATTTTGTTAAAGAGCTGGATAGTAAAGGTTTTAGGGTCACAGGCCATGTGGTCTCTGTTGCAATTACTCAACTCCACAGCTGTAGTGTGAAAGTAGCTGTAAACAATGGGTGTGGCTGTGTTCCAATAAAACTTTATTTACAGAAATGTGTGACTGATCTGAGAGTCATCGTTTTTTACCGTCTGGTCTAAAGCAAATATGATTTCAAAAAAATGTATTGTGGGGTTTACAAAATATATGAGTAACATAGAAGACAAAAATAGCACAAGGAATCAGAGGGAGAAACTGGCAGTATACTGTTGTAAGGTCTTACACCATTCAGAAGGGATTGACTATAATTAAAGACATACATTGTAAACTCTAGGGCAACCATTAAACATTTTTTAAGGGAACATAACTGATGAACCAAAAGTGGAGATAAAACTAAGTCATTAAAAATAATCCTGAAGCAGACAGAAAAAGATTGAAACAAGAACAAAGAACAGATGGAACAAGAAAACAACTGACAAGATGGTAGAGGGGAACGCAACCATACTAATAATTAAATTAGATGTAAATAGTCTTAACACTCCTATTAAAAGGCAGATGTCAGATTTTATATTAAAAAAAAGACTCAACCATATACTGTTGACAAGAAACCCATTATAATATAAACATGTAGATGGGATAAAAGAAAAAGGATGGACTTCTCTGGTGGTCCAGTGTTTAAGAATCTGCTTTGCAGTGCAAGGGAGACCAGCTGGTTCAATCCCTGGTCTGGGAAAATTCCGTATTCCGTGGAGCAACTAAGTCCATGTGCCACAACTACTGAGCCAGCACTCAAGCTCAGGAACTGCAACTGCTGAAGCCCACGCACCTAGAAGCCGTGCTCCACAACAAGAGAAGCCACCGCAATGAGAAGCCCACGCACCACAATGAAGAGTAGCCCCCGCTCGCCACAACTAGAGGAAGCCCATGTGCAGTGATGAAGACTCATCACAGCCAAAGTCTAAAATAATAAAGTCATCTTAAAAAAAGAAAAAGGGTGAAAAAAATGATATATTAGTACTATGCAAATACTAATCAAAGGAAGCTGAGGTGATGGTATTAAAATAAACGACTTCAGAGCAAAGGTTATTAGTAAGGATAATTGTGACACTGCAGAATGATAAAGGCTCAGTTCACCACGAAGACACATCATCCTCAATACGAATGCACCTAATGCCAGAATTTCAAAGGAAATGATACGAGAACTGCAAGAACTGGAAGGAGAAATGAACAAACTCAGGGCTACAGTCGGATACTGCAACACTCTGCTCTCAGAAATCAATAGGAAAAGGAAGCAAAAAGTCACGACCAGTCTAAAAACCTGACCAACACAACCAACTTGAGCCACTTGTCCCTGCTAGGACACTCCACTCACAACAGCACAATGCACATTTTTGTTTTGAATGACAGGGATCATTTATCAGGATACATCATATACATCATATTCTGGGTTACAAACTCCAACAAAAATAAAAGAATGAAACTTGTAAAGAGCAACCAGTCAACATGGTTCTATGGTCATAACCAGCCTAGGTCATTTATGTGGGTTTAGGTAAAGTAATCAGAGAATTGGACTTAACTATGTTTGGGATTTTTCCAAGAATAGTCCCCTCTTATCTGTGGGAATTATGTTTCAAGACCCCTAGTGAATGCCTGAAACCATGGGTAGTACTGAACCCTATATATTACTATATTTTCTCTCATATATGTAAATACCTATGATAGTTTAACTTACAAGGCATAGCAAGAGATTAACAACAATAATAATATAACAATTATAATAATATACTGTAATAAAAGTTATGTGAGTGTGGTCTCTCTCTGAAAATATCTCATTGCACTGCATTCACCCTTCTCGTGATGAGATGAGGTGATAGAATGCCTATGGGACGAGATGAAGTGAGGTGAATGATGTAGGTACTGTGACAGGGTGTTAGGCAACGAATGAGCTGATGTGATGTGTTAGAGGGAGGATCAACTGCTTCAGGTGAGCTGGATCATCGAGATATGAAGATGAGGAGTGGACAGTGTCAATGGTTGGGGATAATGCGTGGGGCAGAGAGGTACAGAGCAAGAGTCCATCATGCTACTCAGAACCGCAGATTATTTAAAACATGAATTATTTATTCTAGGGCTTTCTACTTAACATTTTTAGACTGCAACTGACTATAATAACCAAAATCATGGAAAGTGACACTGCAGATAAAGGGGATGTGTGTGAAGAGACAGAGGGTGAGGGAGTTTTAAGAAAGGGATTACAGCATTGGATCGTGGCGTTCATATCAGATAAGACACAAAATAACGCAGGGAGTAGTGAAAAGGTAATAGGATCAATGGACTGGAAGATCTGGTAAGCATCATTGGAATTTGAGTGTTGGAAGAAGTCAACTGGATATTTAGATGGTGGTCAAAGGGCGCCTGCTTGAAACTGACATTGTGGGTAATGACGAGGTGCCTCAGGCGAGTAACTGAGGCACATTGGAGAACATGCTCACTGAGATATTGAAAATGCCATCTGTGTGGCTATTAAAACATTATGAAAGGAGTGGTGCTATAGAGAGTTATGGTGAGCCAGGAGCTAAAACCTTCAAGGGATAAAGGGAAATGATAGCAAGTATGACTGCCACAAGGGGGTTCAGTTCAGTTCAGTCGCTCAGTCGTGTCTGACTCTTTGCGACCCCATGAACCAGCACACCAGGCCTCCCTGTCCATCACCAACTCCCAGAGCAGAGGGTGATATAATCTAATAACATGTTATTAAGGGGATGGAAGGTCAGTCTAGTAGCAGAAATGAAAAGCAAGGAGACCACCTGCTGCCCTGCCAGGCTCACTGGTGAGGAGGTGAGAGAAAACTGCCTTCCCCTGAGAAAGCGGCAGAGAAGGCAGGGTCCTTAGGAGAGCACGAGCATTCGTAAAGTGAATCAGGAGGCATTCGAATTCTTTCCTCACTGCAGACCAGGGGAGATTTTAAAGTTCAAATCAGCAGTCTGCACACGCAATTTGTTTCTTTTCTACCTGAAGCCCCAGTGAAATGATGGTGAAGGAGTAAACTCATACGTTAATAAAAGAAGAAAATAGAAAAGGGATCATTGACAGGTGCAAGATTTCAGAAATTTATTGTAGATAAAAAGAGACAGACCATCAGACACTTGCTGAATAAATAGGTGAAGCAAATATCCCAGAATATGTGGGAGGAAACAACAGCCAAGGACAAAGCCAATAGCTCCAAGAAACCCCGGAGGGTTAGGGACAGGCCACAGATGGCATGATGGAGGGCAGGGGTGAGAAGGAAAGCCTCAAAATGAAGAGGTTAATTCAAAGCGGGCCCCTCTCACTTTGATTGCTAAGAGATAGGTTGTAGGAAGCCCAGCATTTTACTTCAGGCACCAAACTATAGGCTCTTCTCTAAAGATATTGGACTTACTTCCTGGGGCCAAACCAGACTCCCAGGGTAGGTCCCAGCACCAGCTAGTCCAGTGCCCCACTTAGGCATTTGGGGGGCCCCAGCTTGGGTCTGACCATCTGCATTATTTGAAAGAGCAGCATGCCTGCAGCTGAGCCTGGTCAACACTGCGGAGCTGCCAGCCAGCATATCCATTCCTGGGAGAGACCTAGGGAGAAAAACAGCTGCACGCCTACATCAGCAGGGAGAGCCACGGCAGCTCTGGAGAAAAATCAACACCGCTCCCCATTATTAAACGGGAATTGACGATAATCAGAAGACAAACACCTGAGCATTCAATGATAANTGGGAGAGACCTAGGGAGAACAACAGCTGCACGCCTACATCAGCAGGGAGAGCCACGGCAGCTCTGGAGAAAAATCAACACCGCTCCCCATTATTAAACGGGAATTGACGATAATCAGAAGACAAACACCTGAGCATTCAATGATAAAGATATACAAACAGAACAAATCACTCCAAAGGCAACAGGAAATTCAGTGAAGAGAAGAAAACCAAAAAACAAAGAACCCTCTAATTAATATCCCCAGAGATTGTGACATGTTGTATGGCTATGGATAAAAAAAAAAAAAAAGAGCAGGATGCTATTAAAAAAGAACAATCAGAAAATTAATTAGAAAAAAATTAATAGAATAATTGGAAGATAAAGTCAAAGGAATTTCCCAGAACATAAGGCAAAGGGCTGGCAACCTGAGAAAAAAAAGAATTTAAAGTATCAAATTTTTTAGGCCAATTAAATTTAAAGGTCAATTACCTGACTGATACAAGTTACAGAGGAAAAAAAAAAAGAGAGACAGTGGATCAAACATATAATATAAAAAAACTTGTTCAGGGCTCCAAAGAAACATAGTTTTCAGATTTTAAAAGTTCACATAGTATTGACAGCCACACATTAATACATTTCCAAATACTGAGGAATAAAGGTATATCTTAAAGCACAGAGAGGGAAAGAGGAAGAGAAGTGGGAGGGGAGGTCGGGGAGAAAATGCACAAGTAAGATAGAGACAAGAGATGTTCTTTAAAAGTTAAAAGTCAGATTGACATCAGACTTCTTATCAACAAATGGATTCTAGAGGATGGTGGATCTAATTCCTTCAGAGTTCTAAGGGAACTTATAATTCTAGATTATTTGAATTAGAATTCTATATACTGCTAAAATATCCATAGATCTCTGATTATGGGGAGTACAGTTGATGTGGGCCCCACTTTTGGGTCTCAAATCCATGGACACATTTGTCAGCCAATGAGTGAATGTAACAGACATGCTAAGGCCGTTTCCGGGAGACAGGAGGCTCCTCAATGTCTCTGCCAAATCTTTCCTCTGACTAGACGGCAGTCTAGGGCACTTCTGCCCTACCTCCCCTCCCTCTCTCCATCACTCAGGTCCAGCCTGCACTGTGATCTCGGAACTCACCCAGCTGCTTCTCTAACTTCCTCACGCAAGCACATTTATTCCCATCTTGGACTCTACTTCTCAGTGGACCCAGAAAGTTTGGACCCCAAAGGAGTATACATCTCCTATGTACACTTCTTGAGGAAAAGACAGCAACAACAAGGGTAAAAAGGAAAAGAGAAAAAATTAGAATGAGCAGGACTTTGGACATAATTGGCAGACCTAACCACAGCTAGGTCAATATGAAGTTGTGCAATAGGCCTGAGAAAACAATTAGAGGGGAAGCCTGGTTTGAAGATGGTTGTCCAAAGTCACCTTCCCCTCTCCACCCCCACCCCTGACTCCCTGGAATGTATCCACAAATAACAAGGAAAATGAGAAGAAAAATGCAAATGACATTTTAAGAGAAACTTAGAGGCAGCTGAAACACCAGTCCATACATAGGTAAAAGGACAGTTATAAACAGTTTGTTGGGTGGAAGAGGGAGCATACAGAGAAATGATGCTTCAGGAAGAAGGTGCCATGGCCACAACTCTCAGCAAAAGCAGCAGTATCACCCTTCTTAAAAATGAGAGGCACCATTGACAGGCAAAACCCAAGTCTCTTTTTTCTAAACATGTTTAAGGAGTACTTGAGCTGTCAAGAGTAATTTCCTTGAATCTAGTTTTATTCCAAAATGTGAAGAAGATGGAATAAGAAATCACATTGGTAAGCCACAATTACAGAAAGTGGTCTACCTCTTTGGCAATGAGTGGGAAAAAAGAGCCTTTACATTAAAACAAACAAACAAAATATATCGCACAGTCACCCTTCTTTATTAACTGGGAAGAAATAAGAGCTAAACAAGTATATACACACACAGATTCCAGTTATTCTGGGACATGACCCTGGCCCCACTAACGCATGATGTCATTCAGTAGTTAGTCCAGGAAAAACTTACCTCCTCCAATGATGAGTAATTTAAAATTAAGCTGCATAGACTCTTTACAAAAATGCTAGAAGAAAAGAAGAAGAAGAAAACAGGAAAAGCAAATGACAGATGAAGAGTCTAAAAATGACATCACAGAACAGATGAAAATTTTGACATAAATATTTCACCAATGAGTTTCAAAAAAATGCAATAAGGCAATAATCTCTAGAAAGTGAGAGAACAAAAACGAGATACAAGAGATTGGGAAAAGATGATGAAACAATAAAAGGAGATGAGACGTGAACTGACAGAACTCAAGAAAGAAGTGAAAGAAACAGATGAAACCACTATTGAAATGAAAGAAATAAGAAAACAAGAGAGACATGAAAGATGAAAATGAGAAAATCAAGTAACATTAAATAAAATATTAAAAAGTTAAAAAGAGGAGAAATTAGAGAAAAAATTGGAGATATGAGATGCAGATAAACGAGGTCCAACATGCACATAATTGGCATCCTTGAAGAAGAAAACCAAAATAATGAACAATAAATATTTAGTTAACTGTTTGTGCATGTGGGAAGGGAGTGATGGCACATACTCTGGTCTCTCATTTTTGACAGACACCTTAAAAAATTCTGAGCACATCCCAGAGCCCTCCCAAGCTTTTAAGCCATATGGACTTGAATTTGAATCTTGGCTCTTTCAGTTATGACAAGGGCCTTCAGAAACTCACTGAAGACCTGTGCCCTAGTGTTCTCATCTGTATAAAGTCCCCATTAATAACTTGCACATAAGAATGCTATGAGAATGAAATGAGAACTACGAACAGTGCCTGACACATAATAGGCAGAGTGAACCAAGATGTCATTTAACCAGAAAAGAGCTATTGAAGGGAATCCCAGCCAGATCCCTCTTTGTCTTTTGGTAACCAGGGTTTGGAGTAAGAGAGAAAAATATTAACATTCCTTAGCTAAGACAGTGTTCAGATGTGGAGCCGAAGTTCTGGGCTTGAGCCCCAGCTCTACCCCTTTCTGATTGGGAGGTAACTTCTCTTTGCCTCCGTTTCCCCATTTGATAATGACAGTACTTATTTCTTAGGGTTGGTACAAGGATTAAATGAGTTAACATACGTAAAGTAATTAGATGATTGCTAGAATCACACCATCGACAGAGGAGCCTGGCAGGCTACAGTCCATAGGGTAACCAAGAGTCAGACATGACTGAAGCAACTTAGCATGCACACAAGCACGCACGTTGTTATCACTGGGCTTGGGAAATCACCTCCAAGTGCTTCTGGGTTAAGCCGTGTGACTGAATATAGAATATGTCTACGTTTTCTCCCCAGTAAGGAAATTTGTAAACAAAATGTAAACATAAATTTACAATGACAGGGGAAACAAGAAGAGGCAACAAAATTTTTGAAGGTGGTGAGTGGCAACTGAGTTAGTAGGGCTGATACAGCTGAATTGTAAGCAGTCTGTAGAGAACACTAAAAACCAACTTGATCTATTCCACAGAACCCTCAAAGTTCTCAGAAACCAACAGCATTGGACCACTCCAGATTAGGGGAAAAGAGGGGACCCGCATAATAACAAGGGGTGAAATCTGTTGAGAGTGATTCGATTCCTCTTTATTCCACACTTGAGGTGGCTGTCCTTTTCCCACCATGGCACAAGATGGGGGGCTTTTCTCCCAAAGAAAAGAGGGAAAGCAAGCCTTGAGTATTGCACAGAGAAGGGGATGTGAAGTGGGAACATACAGCTACATGCTTAGAACGCCAGGCCACTCTCGCCACTCATCTCCAAAAGCACCAGCACTCAGAACCCTCCCTTTCAGTGTGGAGAGAAGACTTTTCTTGGGGAATCTGACCAACCTAAGAGAAAAAGGTCTGAACTGGAAGCTCCAAAGACACAGCCCTTCAGATTACTCCAAGGGGGAAGCTTAAATTTATCAAGACCTTCATGTACTCAGAACTTTGAGGCAGCTTTTCAGACCCAAATGCAAATCAAGAGCAGACAGCCAACACTTGTCTGACACTGAGAAATTCTTTAACGAGGCCCAAACAAATAAATAGTGAAAAACAATCTAAAGAAAACAGGGTAATTGCAAATTAGGAGAAAACTATTTTTTTAAACTATCAATGAAGTAAGAGCAGTGTGTCATTTTTTTTTAATTAAGTTAACTTTTTATTTTGAAATAATCATAGACTCCTATGCAATTGTAAAAAATAATACAGAAATAATTCAAGAAGATGAGAAGTGTGTCATTTTAAAATTCAAAAAGAATAATAACAAAAAAGCTTTTGAAAATTCATATGTTGGCAGAAATTAGGAGCTCAATAGAAGAACCGGGGCTAAATGGGCATAAATCTCCTGGAAAATGGAGCAAAAAGACAAAAAAATGGAAATTAGGAGAGACAACATAAGAACATTAGAGGGTAAATACAGGAAACCCAAAATCTGACCAAATGGAATTTCAGAAGAGGACAGGGAAGGCTGAGAGGAATAGATCATCAACAATAGATTAAGAAAATGTCTCAGAACTAAAGGACAGAAGAACTTTCCAGATTCAGAGTGCCCTGTGAAACTGAGGAAAACAACAGCATCACTGTGCATTTCAGAACTCTGAGGTCAAAGAGAAGATCCTACAAGCTTCCAGAGAGAAAAACTAAATCACGTTATAAGGACGATGAATCCAAATGGCTTGGGGTTTCTCAATAGCAACACTGGAAATGAGAGGGAAGTGGAGTGATGACCCCCAAATTACTTTAAAAAAATAAGTTAAAAAATTTTACAATCTAGAAAAATTAATTATTTCTAACCTAGAATTCTATAATCAGTCAACAATCAATGACGTATGAGGACAGACACAATAACGGCATTTGTGGACATGCAAGTTCTACAAACTCTACCTACCACATACCATTTCTCAGGAAGCCATTGGAAGCTACCGGAAATAAAGCAAGAAAGATAAGGCCATGGGATTAAAAAATGAATTTCAAGTTAGAAAAGAAATGAAAAGAATCACCAGGAATATGATGAAAGAAGGTTCCAGAAGGATGTCTGGGGAATAGATATATAGGGTAATTGTCCAGACTGGAGAAGTGTTACTCTAAGGACACACACGATGAGAATGGCCATCACTGTTCCCTCCACTGGGACCACGTTTTTAACCCGGTGAGATTACTGGAGCATCTATTCCATTCAAATAAGCTAGTAGACTAAAAAGAGGAAGACATCAAAGAAACAGAAGATGCAACGAGAAATGAGAGCCAAAAATACTTCCAAGGATGACAGCAAAGAAAATCCAGTCCCAGAAAGATAGTTATCCAGTGGCGCTAGAGAGCAAATGTCCAAATAGGAGAAAGCAGGTCTTCGTGACAGATGGTTTCAACAGAAAAAAAGGGAAATGAAAGAAAGAATTAGATTGGCTGATGTTGATGGCCTTGTAGAAAAATATTCTGAGAAGCTTTTGGAAATTGTGGGGTGAGTTAGCAATTAAGTACAAAAAAAACACAAACCCCTGAGTAAATAAAAGGCCAAGGCAATTATTAACTATAGATAAAAACTAAGAAAGGAAACATAATCGTAGTGCACTACAATGCTCAGCTGTGAACAATATTTGTCTAGGCATATTACATAAACAGTCACTATTGATCTAAGAACTGTAATCTAACTACATGGAGAGGAGAGGAAACAGGAAACAGAGGGATGAGCAGGGTGGTGTAAGAGAATTAGATCCTCATCTACCATAATAGGAAGTCAGTAGATAGCACCTACAAATTGATAAAGTAAAAGATAACAGCATATACCTGTTATTGAGAAACATAGAAAAGAGCAGTTGACATCTGTGGCCTCTGGGGAGGGGGACATGGGGAAAACATGGAACAGAGAGTCATATTTTCTTATAAATAGTTTAGTTCAAGTTGATGTTTGAAACTATGTGCACTGTTAAAACAAAAATTAATTTTTAAAATGGATTAATTTCTCCTAGCACCTTTGCCTGCAAATCTCGTGGCTGGCTGCCTCTGTATGCTGTGGTTCCTTTTTCTGACTTCTTTGACCCAAAGGTAAGGCTTAGAAAATAACTACAATCCCACCTCCTCTACCCTCCAAAACCACCTCTTATTTTTCTATAGGTGTATGTTTCTTAAAGTGAGCTGTTATCTCAAAGAACAAACTGTCTGGGAGAATAAAAAAGTGGTCACAAGCAAGAAACGTATAACTATAACTTTAAGTATTTGCAGACAATACTGAAATGCAAGTTAACATTTTCCTAAACTTCAGCCATGTTAACTTATCATGTAGCTGATTTCCTTTTTTAAAAAAAAAATCCCTTGGTTTTATTTTAACTTAACCATGTGAATACTTCAGAAAAAATACACATACCAAAGCCAATCAAACTATACAGTCAAACTAAATATCCAGTAGATAAAACATGTAGTCAGAAGGTCAAAGGTGAATAGCCATTCAGGGGCTGATGAACTTGGTTGCATAATTTTTAAAAATCTACTTGGAAGTAATAAAGTTTATTTCCTTTTTGACCTCTCAGGAAATCTTGACTTTCCCTCTCCCTTTGTATTTCCTGTTCAGAAGTCTAACTGTGGCCTCCCAGCTCCTGGGGACCTGCTCTGGGGACTTCAAGGGGTCCAGGCTCCTGGTTTTAGCCCATGTCCAGTCCTTTCTAATAGTCTCATCCTTCCTCTGAGAGACAAGGACATACCTCTCTGAGAGCAATGACCTGCTCGCTACCCCATGCTTGGCACAGAATATATTCAAAGATAATTAGCTGAACAAATGAACTGTCTTCCTAACCTCAGAACAACCCCTAAACACTATTGAGCTGGAGGGATCCTAGTTTATCTAGTCCAACTACCCGATTTTGCAGAATCTCTGAGAGGAGCCAACATTTGTTAGGTCACTTGGTGAGTCAGATACTGAAGCAGGTGTGTGTATTAGTTTCTTAGGGCTACTGTAACTAAGTTCCAAGAACCAGGTGATATTAAACAAGGTGCATTTATTCTCTCATATTTCCAGAGGCTAGAAGGACAATAATGAAAGTGTGGTCATGATCACATTCCCTCCAAAGGCTTTAGGGAGAATCCTTCCTTACCCCTTCCAGCTTCTGCTGGTAGCTCCAGCAGTTTCTCAGCTTGACTCCAATCTCTGCCTCTGCCTTCACATGGCTATCTTCTCTCTGTGTCTGGGTGTCTTCATGTCCTCATATGGCCTTCTCCCCTTTTTATCTTCACATCTTCTTTTTAAAAGGACACCAATCCTATTTGATTAAAGGACCATCCAACTCCAATATGGAGTATAGCTTCATCTGCAATGAACCGATTTCTAAATATTCCAAGGTAGCCAGGGTTACAATTTGAACACACCCCTGCAGGATATGTTCAATATATAACAGCATAGAAAACAGATATACTATCCCTGGCCTAGCAGACTTATTGCTAGGTCATAAGGCTGCCCCTCTATCAGGGCTGGACAGCCTGACTCCACCCAGCCCCCTGCCCCATAAAGTCAGCTCATCCATCTCGCTGATAGGAATATTTTAGTATTACCACTTACAAGTGGGTTTGCATTGTAAAAGAGGCTCTTAAAAATCAAAGATTCTTTTGACAGATAAATAAATGGCATCAGTAAAAACAGAGACAGAACTTCAAATTCAGTGAAAGACTGTAGAGGAGATATTTGAGAACGTGTCCTTCCTGGAATCCCCTATCACACTTCCTGAATTTCCACCCTCCATTCAAAGTTTAGAGGTGAAGGTGGTCCTTCAGGGGATAGAAACCCTCATCCGCATCCAAGAGGATGGACATTCCTTGTGCTTCCCACGCCTCTGCATCCCCGTGTCCAGGGCATGAGCTTCGGCAGAGAGGTTACAGAAAGCAGGTGGCAACAACCGTACCAGAAGGCTGGAATTCGTCCTGCGCTGGGGGGCTGCCTGCACCCAATGCCCACCCCCCACAGTGACACAGAAACAGGAGCGCAGGTTCACGGGTTTCCTTCTCGCCATAGAAGAGCAAGAACGACGGTTTTACCCTTTCAGGATGACACAGTCTTTGGGGCTGGGTCATGATGTCTTCTCTTTTTCTCATTGAGACCGCAGGCTCTGAGGACAAGAACAGGCTGTCAGGTCACGCCGGCCCTGTGGTGTTTGTTTTAAAAGCCATGAGAATAAATCTGATTCATGTCTTTCATGATTCAGCCTTCCCCTTAATTGTGAAGGAGGAGGTTTGTCTTGAGACCTCCACTTCCCTCCTCTTCCCTCCCCTTCCCCCCTCTTTCCTCCCCTTCTCCCCATAGTTGTCAGGAGTTACACGGCCTTTGTATTGAGTGACATCACCCCCCACCTTCCCACCACCATCCCCCGGGAGGCTTCACACTGTTCAGAGCAAAGCAATGAGAGTCCACGGGAGGACAAAGCCTTTTATGTGAAGAAGGCTATTTGGGCGTGGGGGGGAGGACTTCCAGCCAGCCACTAACTCTGAACCACTAACTGCCCTGAGCTGATGTGGACAGTGGGCTTTCATGTTAGGAGCCACAACTGCCAACTGCAGGAGATCTGGAAGGGGAGGCCCAGGGGCTGGCAAGCGTGATGGTGAGTCCAGGGCCTCAGGGGACTAGCCAAAACGACCATACCCAGGGAAAACATCAGGTTCTTCCTCCAAAACAAACTTCAAAGACAGCAAGCGATAAGACAGAAACACTGGGTAATGACATGCCTGTGCTTCTTTTCATCTAGGCATCTGGAATCTCTTGAAAGCATTAATTACGCCTTCCGCTCTTTGCACGGAGGAGGACCCGTGTGGTTGTCACCATGGCAGGACATCTCAGCTCTCTGGGAAAGAGCACTGGACCAGAGCCAGGCGATGGGGTGCCAGCTTCAGTTCTTGCCTATACAGCGGTTCTTGGGCAAATGCCCTAACCGGAGTCTTGGTTTTCTTATGTTAAAAATGGGAGAAATAATAATAATGAAATTGTAGACCTTGCGAAGTACTTGCTGGTGTCAGATATTGAGGGCTACATCTGCTTTATCTCAGGAAGCCAGCATGATGCCTCAGGGGGCAGGTACAAAAGGGGGTCCATTTTGTAGATGAGAAAACTAAGTCCTGGAGCAAATGATTGACTGCTGATAAGTGGAGATGCTACTTACAAAGCTGTGGTTTTTCCAGTAGTCATGTATGGATGTGAGAGTTGGACTATAAAGAAAGCTGAGCACTGAAGAATTGATGCTTTTGAACTGTGATGTTGGAGAAGGCTCTTGAGAGTCCCTTGGAGAGCAAGGAGCTTCAATCAGTCCATCCTAAAGGAAATCAGTCCTGAATATTCATTGGAAGGACTGATGCTGAAGCTGAAGCTCCAATACTTTGGCCACTTGATGCGAAGAACTGACTCATTGGAAAAGACCCTGATGCTGGGAAAGATTGAAGGCAGAAGGAGAGGGGGACGACAGAGGATGAGATGGTTGGATGGCATCACCGAATCAATGGACATGAGTTTGAGTAAACTCCAGGAGTTGGTGATGGACAGAGTGGCCTGGTGTGCTGCAGTCCATGGGGTCATGAAGAGTCGGACGTGACTGAGCGACTGAACTGACTGACTGAAGCAGAGATGCTGGTATGTGAATGCAAGTCTTCTGGCTGGAAAACCAAGGCTGATAGGCTGATAAGAAAATTTAGCGAGGCATGGTATGTGTATTCTTGGGAAAGTTCCATGTTACACAGGAGTAAGAGAGAGTTTCTGAGCAGGTTCCAGCCAAGCCACTGTCTTCCTTCCACCCCAGGCTACAGGCTCTTCTCCCTCTGGTCCAACTTCCCCGGTGCTGGTGCTTGTGCAAGATTTAGTCAGTTCTCCAGTGGCTTGATTGTGTGGGAGAAACAGCATAGAATGTCCTAGATTAAAATGTTATTTTGTTCCTTTCAAAACCCCCACATGCTTCTGAATCCTTCAGTCTAGGAAAGCCAAACCCTTAATCAGTTCTGAGAAAGCACTCCTCAAAGATAACTGAAAAATAATATTCTGTGTGTTGCTTTCTACCAGGGCCCAGGGCATGAGAAACGGCTGAAGGAGGGAAAAAGAAAACTGAGGGTGGGCTGAGCCGTGTCTTTTCTCCTTTTGCTGCTGAAAAGATGATTGATCTTGTAATTAAGGATGCTGCACATCAGGATTCCACAGCCTCAGTGGCTGTAAATAGCCAGCCAGGAGAAAACTCTCCTGGGCCCGTCACACCCACTGCGGTGACAAAGGCAGCCCCTTCAAGCGCCCGTTGTATGAGTCTCCCCACCTCTGCCCGGGGTCCTGGCACCAGGCTGGATGCAGGTGTTACCAGAGGTGGAGGATGGGGAGACCCCTGCTGCATGGCGAGGAGAGATAAGGTGAAGGGTAGGAGGCAGGCATAGGAACGCAGCATAGCTGGGACCCAGGATGGTGTCCCGGAGTCCAGCTGGTGGGGCTGGCTGCTCTCTGCGGGGCATGAGGCCTGGGCAGTCCTTGAAGGATCTGAAGCAAGCGCGAGAACCTCGCTTCACAAGGGAGTGGATTCGTGTGGGGGAGGGCGCCCCCTGGAGGCCTCGGGAGGTGCAGCGAGCCCAGGAAGGCCGTTTCTTGCCCAAATCTGAGTGACAAGTCACTAGGGGACGGTGAAGCACACGTTATTTTTAACTTTCCTGCAAGAGAAACTGCTGTCCGTTGACTATTCTATGTAGTTAGTGAGAATTGAAGATATGAAGCAAAATTTCCTCAAAAATAATTGTGTGATCGTTATAAGAATCAAATGCAAACTCAAATAGATAAAATCAAACATTTATCATGAGATTTTACAATCTTTTTCTTAAAAAAATTTTTTTTGCAGACTTTTTTCTTCATTTAAGGGTTCACCTGGTGATACAGCTACAGCAGTGAACACACACCCTATGACTTGTCCAGCTGTGTTCTGGGAGCTTTCAACAGATCAACTTGCTCAGTATTTACAACAGCCCAATGAGGCAGCACCATTATGCTCCTCAGTTTACAGGTGACTGTATGAAGTAATCACACAGCTGGTAAATGGGAGAGCTGGGATTTGAATCCAAGCATTCTGGACCAGAACCCCCTCTGGGGCCCTTACCTGCATCTTGTCACTTGACATGCCCAACACAGGCCAGCGTTTAGTAGCAGCGTGAATCTGGGCAAGCTGCGTCACCCCTGTGCCTCCATTTCTTCATCTGTAGAATGAGGGAGGGGCAGTAAATTATGTGATCTCAGTGATCACTTCCTCCCGCTGTGATATTCTACTGCTCTGAGTTAGTTCAATACATATCTGAGCACCTGCGTGGCCCACTCATGGGCCAGGCACTTTGCTAGGCCCTGAGCTACAGAGAAAAGGCAGATCGGCCTGTTCCTCCAAAAAGCTTGTGTTCCTCCATGGGAAAACAGCCTTGAAGTCTGGTCTCCCTCACTGGCAGCTGGGGGCTGGGGGAGGAAAGTCTGATGGGAGACCTTTGGGAGGCAGAGTCCCTCTTCAACAATGGTGACCGTAGAGTCCTTAAGAGCTGGAGACCTCTGGCCAGGCTGCTGAGTGAAGCCCTTCTCATGAGGCCAGTAGCCCCCTACTTAAGCCCTTAGGACCTATCCAGCCATCTCAGCAGGTGTCACCATCCAGCCAGTTCAGCCCTGTCACTGTGCCTCTTGGCTCCTTTACCCTCAGGCCTCTCTTCCTTTCTACACCCAGCAAGCTCATCCTCTCCCCCCATCTTCTGAGAGTGTCCCCTCACCTCCCCCGAGGTCCCTGCTTCCTGGGCAGCCCTCTCTGGCATTGATGCTTTGCTCGCTCCCTGCTGATGTTCCTCAAGGCCAAGAGCCTGGGTTGACCTCCTTGGGCCCGATTTCCACCTTCAGACAATTGCCCTTCCTGCCTTGTGAAGGCCTGGAAAACCGAAGTCCTCTCTCAGAGGTTCCTGCTATCCTGTCCCCCCTGCTGGCGTCAGCTCCGGGCCTCCGTGTCCCCATCAGTCAGGGGCACCCCCCTCCACTGGCTAGGCACTGCCTCACTCCTGCTGTCAGGACATCAGTGTTAGCTGTTCCTCCAGATCTGTCATTTTAGGGCCTCCTCGTCCACCAGCCTGAGTCAGTCCCTTCCCCCAGGCTCATGCCCCGGCTTGTCACCACCCCGGGTCCAGCCTCTGTCCTTCATGTGCCCGCCTCGAGCCATCCAGCTGCTTGTCCACGGGCCTCCGCCGGCCCTCCTTCACTGTCGCCAGGGCCATCTGCCGCTGACCCCCCTGCTTTCTTCCCTGTCCACATTCCTCTCACCTTTACTTCCCCATGTTCCAATTCTGTCCACAGCCACTCATGTCAACACTCTTCATAACAAACCAAACCCCCTTGACCTTCTATCTTTTCAGTTCCCTACCAGGCAGACTTTCATCACGGTTCACCCAGCTCTGCTTGCTCTGGGCCTGCAGGCAGCAGCTGAGAGTTGGCAGCAATAGCGCTCTCAGCACAGATTTCAAAGCCTACAAATTAATGTCCATCATGCTGCCACTGCCAGGCAATCCTCCAGGGTTTCTCCAGTGAGCACATTTTCCCACTTATCACTCAGTGGTGTCAGCATTCTTTGTTCTCTCCTCATCTCTCATGTTCATTTTCTCTCTTCCCTGACTCCTAGCAGATGGCCTTGCCTCTGATTCAGAGGGAACAGCAAGTTACCGGATAGGAACTCACTCACCTTCTGCAGCAACCCTGCTCACCTTTCGTTCATCCCTCCCCGACCTGGGCTCTCGCTGCAGTTGCTCTTAACTTGATGAATTAACTTTATATATGTATATAGATAGATAGATAGATATAGGTAGATAGAAAGGATAGCATACTATAGGCTACCTCTGGGGCTTAATTTTTTCATTTAATAAACAGTGTATGATTTATCTATATTGTTGCATATATTGTAGTTCATTTTTTTTTAACTGTCCTTAAGTGTTCCCTGTGTGAAAATACCACAAGAGAATGAGAAACTGGGATTTGGGTTGCTGGTACCTCCAATGGCGGAAGCCAAGGGCAATGGAGGGAAGGAGTACATAGTAAGTTATTGTCAATAGTCCTGTTCTTATCTTAGGTGTTTCTTATAATATTCATTCTGTGCAAGAATACTGGAGTGGGTTGCATGCCCTCCTCCAGGGGATCTTCCCAACCCAGGTATCAAACCCAGGTCTCCCACATTGCAGGCAGATCCTTCACTATGTGAGCCACCAGGGATGCTCAATAAATAAATATCTCTGACATGCATCTAAGATGAGACTGTGTCATGAACTGAGACATATGATTAATAATATTGCATAGGGACTTCCTTAGCAGTTCAGTAGTTAAGACCCTGCACTCTCAGTGCAGGGGGCACGGGTTTGGCTCCTGGCTGGAACACTAAGATCCTGCTCATGCCACAGAGCCAAGAAAAAAAATCGCATAATTATTGTTACATAATCTTGTTGTTAAATATATTCATTATAATCCTTGTATATGTTATGTGTCATATGTGATATACATTACATTATATATCATACATTATGTAGGTATGTGTATTATATATTATGTATATGTGTGCATGCGTGCAAAGTCATTTCAGTCAAGTCCAACTCTTGAGATCCCATGGACTGTAGCTTGCCAGGCTCCTCTGTCCACGAGATTCTCCAGGTAAGAATACTAGAGTGGGTAGCCATTCCCTTCTCCAGGGGATCTTCCCGACCCAGGGATCGACCTGCTTCTCTTATGTCTCCTGCATTGGTAGGAGGGTCTCTACCACTAGCACCACCATAGCCTGGTGGGCTACAGTCCCTGAGTCACAAAGAGTCGGACACGACTGAGCGAGAAGTCCGTTAAGCCTTGGGTTTTGAAAGATGCAGGGGTGTGAAATAGAGATGGTCCTAGAGAAAACCTGATTTCAACAAAGAAAATGATGAGTCCAGTGGAGATGGAGCCTGGGGGAACAAGCAGAAAGCCCAAAGATGAGTGGCCTGGGGCTATGAGTTGATTCCAGTCCTCCAGTCCCCTACCTGCCTTTCTGCACTGCTGTCCTTGGTTTGTTGAGTGCCTATGCATCCACCTAGTGAATCCCCCTTTTGGCTCAAGCTAGTTTGGGTTAGGTGCTGGTCACTGGCTGCCAAGGAGAGTACTGAGCCCTGTGGCCCTCTCCCGCCCAGCGCAGCCACTGCCCATCAGGCTCCCGCCCAGCCCTTGTCCAGTCCCCTACCTGCCTTTCTGCACTGCTGTCCTTGGTTTGTTGAGTGCCTATGCATCCACCTAGTGAATCCCCCTTTTGGCTCAAGCTAGTTTGGGTTAGGTGCTGGTCACTGGCTGCCAAGGAGAGTACTGAGCCCTGTGGCCCTCTCCCGCCCAGCGCAGCCACTGCCCATCAGGCTCCCGCCCAGCCCTTGACCACCCTCCTCTCCACCCTGGTGCACTGTCATCTCTCACCAAGACCCCTGTACCGGCCACCTTTGGTAACCACAGTCACTCTCTCCCACTCCAGTCTGTTTACCACGTAACAGCCCAGCTGGGATAAGGAGGAGCATGGTGCGCCCTCGCCACCTTGGAGGCAAGTCACAGTGGGGCCGACTTTTGTTATTTAAGGGACACTCCCTTTCCAGTGGTCCTTACAACTGCATACATGGGTGGCAGGGTGCACCTCTTGCCCTGGGAAGAGAATACAGCACACACACAGTGATCGGCAGGTGTGGCCCACAATGTGCAGAACTGGGGGGAGAGCATGGGGCTGTTGGCATCAAGACCCAGGGCACTGGGAGAGCAAAGAAGCCGACACAGACCAGTTCTCCTGGCCTCTCGAAGTAAGGAAAGCACCCTTGGGTGGTGGATTAAAGTGTCTTTGACCTAGGTCTGTTGGCTAAAAACGGCTAGCAGGATGTGTGGATACTAGCAGGAGGGTGTGGCTGGTATCCCAGGGACTGGTGGGGGCTGAGGCTGGGTGCTCCACAGGACCCATCTCCCCAGCCTGGGGTGGTGCCTTGGGGAACAAGCAGAAAGCCCCTGTGTGGGATGGTGGGAACTGGGCCAGTGTGGGAGTGTCACTGCAGGTGATGTCAGCTGACAGAGCACAAGGGACCCAATTTCACAGCCACGTCAAGCTTCAGCAAAAGTCACAGCGGCAGAAGTGGGTTCACGTCTCCCCAGTGGCCTTCCTCTGGTGTGAGTGCCGGACTTCAGGCCCAACCCCACCTGGACGCTAGAAACCCTAGAGAGCGCCGCTGGGGATGGCCTCAAGGGGGCGATGCGGGCCTGTCTGCCCACATGAGTATATGCAGGCTGAACAACCAAAGGGAAGAAAATGAGAGACGTGGTCACATCTGTACCCCAAGTTTAGTTATGAATTTTGGGTGACATTTATAGGCAATCCAGCGAGTTATGGCCCAGAACTAGAGGCCAGGGAGCAAACGTTGCTGTCAGTGGTGGTGCTAACAAGCCTCCTCCTGCAGAGGCTGGGATTAGAGGCCTCTGGTCTCCTCCCAGAAGGAGCCTGGGTGTCGGGGAGATGGTGGAAGGATAAGATAATTGGGTGACATTTATAGGCAATCCAGCGAGTTATGGCCCAGAACTAGAGGCCAGGGAGCAAACGTTGCTGTCAGTGGTGGTGCTAACAAGCCTCCTCCTGCAGAGGCTGGGATTAGAGGCCTCTGGTCTCCTCCCAGAAGGAGCCTGGGTGTCGGGGAGATGGTGGAAGGATAAGATAAAGGTGCCTCCCTAAGTGTCACCAGGAAGGAGCCATCTGAAAATGCCACCTGTGGAAAATAAGCTATAGTCCTGGGCCGGATCACCCCTGGATGATCTGATAAAGGCAGAGTCCTGACCACACGGGGCAGGGGTGGGGAGCGCCGGATGGGCAGTGAACCAACCCCCAGCGCGGTTTCCTGCCTGTATTTATCATGCTTCAGTAGCCACGAGTGAAAGAGAGAGAAATGAAATGCTCACCATTAAGATTTCAACGCTGAGAGGCTTCAGTGTCTTACTGTATTTCAGTATCATCCACAGAAACCCAGGCAATGTTTAGACCCCAGGTAAAGCAAACGTCCCTTGGTCCCTATAAAACCTGGCAAATCCAGCAGCCGCCTTAGAGAAGACCTTGGCAAGTGTCTGCCTTCCCTGTTATAGCAGAACGCTTCCCATCAAGCCTGTGGCGAGTTTTTGCTTTGTTAATGGAACCTGTTCAGCTTTCTCAGCAGCTTCTCAGAGGGTAGCATTGCTTACTCTTCCTTCCTTAGGATTTCTGCCCTTAAACCCCAACAAGCGGGCCGCTGCCCTGTGTCTCGCATTGACACTTTCTCTGGCCACGCCCTCCATGGGGGTGGAGTCAGCATGACCAAGGAGACACGCCCATGAGGGCTACCCCATGCTCTGGAAATCCAGGGCTCCGAATTTCCCTCCCCAACAGCCGCTGACCCACTTTTGGTGTCCGCACAGTTTCTTCCCAGAGCTCATCTTCCGAAGGACTTAGAGCACGGCCGGAGGCAGCTGTTTGCCCAGAGGGTGTGTGCAGAGCTTGGACGTGAGGTCTAGGTGTCCCTCCATGTGCACACATGGCATGAGCTGGACCCCACATTGGGAAGAAAAGGCTCAGACTAGTGCTTAGAGACTGGGAGTCAGTGCCCCCCTCTCCACCCCTCGCCAGCGTCATTTTTGTGTGTGTCCCACTGGGGACTCCAGTGAGTCTGCTGCTGCTGCTGCTAAGTCGCTTCAGTCGTGTCCGACTCTGTGCGACCCCATAGACGGCAGCCCACCAGGCTCCCCCGTTCCTGGGATTCTCCAGGCAAGAACACTGGAGTGGGTCCAGTGAGTCTAAGAATTCTAAATTTGAACTTGGCCTTCCATCCTATTATGAATGTATATTTATAAAAGCAGGAATTTAAAATCAATTTAACTTAAAATGTTTAGCTATATAGGATGTGAGCTTCCAATATACTCTGGCCTTGTACCCCCAGAGCAGTTACGGTGGTCAGGGAGGCCCCTTGTTGGCTCTGCAGAGATCGTAGGAGGCAAAGACCACTTCTAGAGGGGAGGGCCTTCTGCTTTATTCTCTGAATTTAGGATCTTCTGAATGGATAAAACAATGGAAACTGAGAACATCAAGTTTACTTAGCATGATCCCAGAGGTATGTGAATATGATATGTGTGTGTGTGTGTGTGTGTGGTTGCTTTATGTGTGAAGGGTTATGTGGGGTTGAGTGTATTTCTGTGTGTGTTTGTGAGTGTGTCTCCGTGCATTTAAGAATAGTAGAAAGTGTCCTTTAGAAGTCTGAGGTAGTGAAAATTTTATGGTGTCCCTCACTGTATGATTCAAAATCACCAATCACCCCAAATTAGTCCCCCCAAATTTTCTCATTTACAGATGAAGAAACTGTACTCGGAGGTGATGAGTGACTTGCCCAAGGCACAGAGCTCATGAGCCCAGGGCCAGGATTCAGTCCAAGCAGTGTGGCTCCAGAGCTCTGGGATCCTGCTCACTACTGTGTGTGGCCTCCTGGCCAGGAGAACAGGTTCTGATGAGCTGGACCAACGTGCAGGCTGCCCAAAAGGTGTGGACTCCGGAAACCAGACAGTGAGTACTAGATATTAGATAACTGTGAAGGGCTGCTCATAAATCAATATCTTAGGTCTTTGATGAGTAAGGAGGCTCACTGCTCATCCCTGATTCCTTTGCTGTTGACTGTTGATGTTGGTTGGTGAAGTCGCTCAGTCGTGTCCGACTCTTTGCGACCCCATGGACTGTAACCTACTAGGCTTCTCCGTCCGTGGGATTCTCCAGGCAAGAATACTGGAGTGGATTGCCATTTCCTTCTCCAGGGGATCTTCCCGACCCAGGGATCGAACCCGGGTCTCCCGCACTGGAGGCAGACACTTTAACCTCTGAGCCACCAGGGGTACTAAATCTCGTGACAGCACTGCTGGAGGCTGCCTGGCAAAACACGGAACAGTGCTGCTTGGAGCGGTTTCTTCATGGGAAGCCGAGATAGGAAATGTCGCCAACTAGTGGACATCTTTGGTAGTGGGAGTAGGCGACCCAGCACACTGCAGGTATGGGGCAGGAGGAAAGACAAGGAAATGTTCTTGTTTTAGTGAATGATCATTTTCAAGTGTCTTAAAAATTCCTGTTTCATATATTTTATTTCTTTTTGGGTTTTTTTTTTTTAAGAAAGATATTTTTCTCTGGTACTCCATCTTAGCTGGATTCTTAATGATTTTTTTTTTTTTTTTTAGGAAAGATAATTGTCTCTATTACTCCATCTTAGCTGGATTCCTAATGATTCACTTTCTATTGTTATTTTTCTATTCAATAATTTGGAAGCTTATATGGCCTTTTAATGAAAACTATTTCTAAATTTTTATAAATCATCTCTAAGTTCATAACCTTATATGTAATTGAACCAGTTATTTCCATAACGGTCTTAAAAATGAAATAACCTATTAGATCNTTTTTTTTTTTTTTAGGAAAGATAATTGTCTCTATTACTCCATCTTAGCTGGATTCCTAATGATTCACTTTCTATTGTTATTTTTCTATTCAATAATTTGGAAGCTTATATGGCCTTTTAATGAAAACTATTTCTAAATTTTTATAAATCATCTCTAAGTTCATAACCTTATATGTAATTGAACCAGTTATTTCCATAACGGTCTTAAAAATGAAATAACCTATTAGATCCCTTTCATCAATAATGATTAATTTAGCATATCATACTTCTCTGCTGTTCCAAGTGTGTGTTTGTGTGTGTGTGTGTGTATTCCAATAACTAATTTTTAAACAATTGCTTCTAGTTTGTTAAATTGACAATGAAATATTAGACTTAGGTATAAATTTATTTAATTGCTCACGACCATTTTTTAATCCCATGTCCTTCTATTCTTGAGTTATTGACTTGTACTGATTTCCCAATCAACATGATTGGCTAATTTTTTCTAATGCTGGACTGGGGATCCTTACCTATCTGAACACTATGCCCTCCTCATTCATTGATGATATTCAACCTTCGTTGACTGCCCATGCCTCATTTTAGAATATGGCATTGTTTTTTATCATCAAAATTTATTTTTCTTGATTTAAAGTGTTTCCTTTTCATGACTGGCTGGTCTTTTCTAATAAGTGGATATTAATAAAGATTTTCTTAACCTCTTCCTGCTTTTTGTAGTAATTCAGCTTCACTGAGGAGTACGTCTTCCCATTTCTCAGATTGGTTCCTGCATTTGAACTACTAAATCACTGCCACATTGCTCTTCTCCCTGTTTATTCCTGGAAGAGTGAGATTTTTATCTGACTAAAGACAGTCCCATCAGAGGTGCGTGGCTGTCTGTCCAAAGATCCAAAGGAAGAGAAAAGGAAAGATTTTTGCATCTGAAGGTTACATTTTGTCAGATTAGTGGTCTAGTTATCTGTGTGGCACAGTGGACCATGCAATAACCTGACTGAAAACTTCCTTTCTCATACTTATTAGGGTGGCCGGCACTAGCTGGGGTCCCAGCACTCTGACCCTTGTCAGGATCCTGGTGCAAGGCATCTCTTCCTCCCCTTGTTACTGAAACCTTGCAAACAGGGTTCCAGCCGTGTGAACCCTGGACCTGGCTCTCTGCCTTGAGGCCAGATCCCCCGTCCCCCACCCCCCCCCCCCCCCCTTCTGCTGGACCCAATGAGCCAAGGTCAAGGGGCCAAGGGTAAGATGCCAGTTCCAGGCTATGAGCCAGAGTTTCTAGGTTTGAGGGAAAGTCAGGGGACCCATAATGTTGGACCGGAGGCAAACCAGACAAGTAGTGTTGCTCAAGTGTCAGGAATGCTGGAAAGGCGTCATATATCCACACTGTCCTGATCCTCCTGGTACAACCCAAAGCTAACAGAGGATCAAAATTTCCGCAAATTTCAGCCCTGAGCATGAGATGAGTTTTTTTCCTAAGCTAAATTTGGTTTTAGTTTCCAAGCGCCTGAGATGCACAATTCGAATGTGTTAAGTCCCTGGCTTCTTATATTGATCAAACCATCCCCTGCTTTGGGGTTGACCTGGCTGCCCTCATGCCTACCCACTCTTACAACTGTTCCGGCCATCATTCCAGAGGTTCCATGAAGAAAGCTCAAGGTTAGTGGTTGGGGAAGCACAAGCTAAGCCATCAGCCCTTGGGAACAGGGATTAACTTCTGGTGGAGGGGACAGGTCCATTTGTCTGGGTACTGTGAGCAGCAGGGCCATTACCCTACAGGAAAGAGAAGAGAGATTTCTAAATATAGTGATAGCTCCATCGGCAAGAGACTGGGTTCCCGCAAGGACAAGGACCTTGCTCAGGGAAGCCTCAGCCTGTCTGAATGGGGCCTGGTTGGTGAGAGCTGGCGGCCGGCTTTGGCCCCTTGCCCTGGGCTCAGATCAGGGGCAGCATCCTTGTGAGCGTGGCCCACAGCTAGGCAGTGTTGTGTCTGGAAGGAGCACAGGACCGCGAGCCAGGAGACGTGAATTCTAGTGCGAGCTCTGCCTTGAACTAGCTGAGTAACCTTGGGAAAGTCACCTGATTTCTGTGGGGCAGAGGGACAATGAGGGGCTGGGGGGACAATCTCTAAGTTTCCCATCGGAGTGTGATCCAGGGCCTATTCGACCCCTCCTCGGCCCCACGCTTCCAGGGTCAGAGATGGGAGAAGGCGGGGCAGGGGTAGGGGAGACACAAATGGGAGCCCCAGGGGACTGCGAATCAGGACTCCACTTTCTCCTTCTTTTTGCTCTTCTTCAGGAAGGATGGGGTGCGGAATTTCTTCTTCTTCTTTAGATGTGTATAAGAGACAGCGCATGGACTGCAGCATGACAGGCTCCTCTGTCTTCCACTATCCCCCAGAGTCCACTGAAATTCATGTCGATTGAGTTGGTGATGTCACCCAACCATCTCATCCTCTGCCGCCCCCTTCTCCTTTTGCCCTGTCTTTCCCAGCATCAGGGTCTTTTCCAGCGAGTTGGCTTTTAGCATCAAGTGGCCAGAGTCTTGGAACTTCTGCATCAGTCCTTCCAGTGAATATTCAGGGTTGATTTCCTTTAGGATTGACTGGTTCTATCTCCTTGCAGTCCAAGGGACTCTCAAGAGTCTTCTGCAGTACCACAATTTGAAAGCATCAATTCTTTGACCCTCAGCCTTCTTTATGGTCTGACTCTCACATCCATATATGACTACTGGAAAAACTATAGTTTTGACTGTATGGGTCTTTGTTGGCAAAGTGATGTCTCTGCTTTTTGATATGCTGTTTAGGTTTGTTACAGCTTTCCTTCAAAGGAGCAAGTGTGTTTTCATTTCATGGTTGAAGTCACCATCCGCAGTGATTTTGGAGCCCAGGGAAATAAAATCTGTCACAGCTTTCACTTTTACCTTATTTGCCATGAAGTGATGGGACCGAATGCCGGATCTTAATTTTTTGAATGTTGAGTTTTAAGTCAGCATTTTCACTCTCCTTTTTCACCCTCATAATTAGTTCCTCTTCGTTTTCTACCATTAGAGTGGCATCATCTGCATATCTGAGGTTGAGGTTGTTGATATTTGAAGAAAATCCTCAGTGTTTCTAGCTGGTGGAGGGCACTTGGCCCCCATGCTTGGATCCCTTTAGTCACCACAGTGGAAATTCAGGAGGAGGTGCTCATGGCTTTGGGCCAGGGGAGAGCCTCAGCTCCTGGGGGAAGCCCATGGGGACTTTGGGGGCACCTGGATATGAAAATAGGCTGCATTGTGGAAACAGTGGGCCTGGGAGTGGTGATTGAGTCTGTCTCTGTGGAGGTCTCTTTGCTCAGGACACTGGGTAGTGGGCAGGGGGGAAGAACTTGGTTACCTAGAAGAACTTGGTTTGCATTTGAGCTTTACATATTTACCCATGGCACAAGACAATTTCCTTATTTCTGAGGCTGTTTCCTCATCTGTGTAATGGGTAAAATTAATAGGATCGAGCTCGTAGTTTATGGGGATTAAATGAGATGCTATAAGTTGCTTAAACAGAGCCTGACTGATGTGTGCAGACCTTGAACAAACACTGGGCCCCTTATTTGAGTAAAGATGAGCTGGGAGGGGCAAAGCAGTTCTTCCCTCCTCTTCTTTCTCCCCTAGAATCTCTGTTCCCCTTTTACCCTTCAAGGTAACATCTTAGCTTCCCCCCACCCGCACTGTCCTCTGATTCTGGAACCTCTTTGTGTTCCAGCCTGTGGATTTGTTCCCTGCTTCCCTGTGGGGCCCACCCACAGGTTTGTTTCTGCAACTCCCTCCCATCCAATCCATCTGAATGGACTGTCCTCCATGGAGATGTTCACAAACCATACGGCCTTTCCCTTCTCAGAAGACTGTAGCATTTTATCACCTCCCTCCCCAGTCAGAACTCAATGATTCATACATCCAGCTTTCCACGCAAGATGTCTCCGGGATAAAAGTTCCCATGTAGGGAGCACTCCTCTGGCTTCTGAGCCCTACAGAGCCAGAAAAACTGGGTAGCCGACAGAGAGGGGTCACACACTGGGAAGCCAAGCATGGTAGATTTACTAGGGAAATATCTGCAGGTGAGAAAACAGCACATACATACAGAAATCCATGGGCAGAGATATCGCCCGGCACCACAAACACCAAAGCAGCAGGGGCTCAGCAAGTGGCTTTGGAAAGTTCTCTTGAAAATCCAAGGGCAGCTTTGGTGCTCAGAGATTCAAACAGAAAACTGTACAAAACCAACCCATAAATATATATATATATATTATATTATATATGTGTGTGTGTATATATATATAAAATTGCAAAATAAAAGCCCAAGAAACTAGTCAATCTGCACACCAGTGGCTCAAAAAGTGTTAGCGTAAAGGCAAAACCCTTTGTGGGGAGGATGCACAATCCGGGGGCTGGCATTTCAGTAGCAGAAAGAGTATTTACATGGAACCCCTATTTGAAACCTCACAATACTAGGCAAAGCTAAACACAGACCAGGTATGTACAAGGGGAAGACGATTGTCAGACACAGACGTATCACCAAAACCATCCACAGCTTTAGAGAACACTGTGCTCCACCAGGCCCCCCGTGCCCTGCCAGGCCAGCCAGGCTCAGGACTAGTTCTGCACCCCTTCTCTCCCCACCCCGGGAGAGGGCTGGGACTCAGCGGTGTAGCATAGTTTACAGAAGTTTAAGGGTGGAGCAGCCTGTGGAGATCAATCACCCACAAAGCAAGACTGATAGGCATGGGGTAGAGTTGAAATGAACGGGTTGGGGTCCCCAAAATATATTCCCATTTTATGAAGGCTTTGATGTACGTAATGCAGCCCCTGTCCTTGGTCCACTTATCATCCTCCTTCTGGTTTACTATCAAAGAGAAGATCTGGCCTTTGCATGTCTCAGAATTATACAAGATTCTGGGGAAAAGAGGTTAGGGCTTTTCTTGCTATTCTCCTACCAACCCCCTGAAGGCCTCGAAACATTTTCTTCACACTGCTAAGAGAGAGGGGGTTTACCCATCACTACTGCATGGGAACAGTGGGTGAGAGATGTCGGGGGCTGGTGCTTCCCCATGCCCGCTGTGCCCAAGTCCCTCCTCATGGCAGTAATGGTGACCACGCCTCCTCTGTCTTCAGGCCCCAATGTCTCACAGTGATGACTCAACTTTGGAGGCAATCTTAAAGGCAAAGGTCACCAAATATCAATTTGGCAAAACTTCATACCACCTAAGTACAAACCAACACGAACCACAACTTCTACACTTCTAAGGAAACCCTAACCGAAGATTCTTCCTCATCATTCCTGAAAGGAGAAGCCTGTCTATATGAAAATAATGCAAGGTGCTTTCTCAGGCCGAGAGGACACCCCGCCTGAAGCCCTCAGGCCTGTGTAAGGTGGCCTCTCCCTGTGGGAGGCTGAAGGGGGATCGGTGTGCACGGGTCACAGGCCTCCACCTGTGCACTCAGTTCTGGTAAAAAGGAGGTCACATCCATGCTTAGACAGGACGTCTGGAGCCCGTCACTCTACTGTGTGCTGTGCACATTTTTTCATATTTCAGCGCCAGTGGGCCTGCCCACAGATAAACAACCAACGAGCACATTTCATTAGTCAGTTCAGGCCTCCGGCACTCTAAAGCGCCCCTCTCAGAACAGATGTGGAGCTGTGGTGCCAACGTCCCTTCAGGTTTTGAGCTGTGAGGATCCGTGTCCTTTCTGAGGAGGTGGAGAGCACAGATTTGTCCCCTCTTTCATTCCTTCTCAGACTCTTTGAATGCTATCATCTTGGGCTTGAGCTCATGTGGTAGAGGAGACGTAAAAGGACCTGCTTCCTCTGCGTTCAGAGCGACAACTGCCAAGTACAGCCACCTCGAGGGCTGCCACTGACCCGCACGAGTATCCTGGGGAAAGGCAGTAACTTTTTTCATTTGTTCAATAGACAAAAACTGCACACTCCTGCCTGGAGCTACAGAATAAAATTTATACTCATGCAAAAGATGGCACAGAGGCCGAGGGTAGGCTATGTGTCTATCCGACCCTCTGCCTACCTCCGTGGAAAAATCCACCCTTCCTTCCCATCTTCTAGGCTTTCAGAAGTGAACTCCACAGCAACCGGAGAAGTGGCCTCATGGCACTTCTCCCCGTGTTGACAGAAGCCCTCTGTGATGACAGCCCCGAGCAACATGCATGACTGTCTTGCCCCATTCAGGAGTGACTGACACACCCACTGGGCAGGGGGCAGAGGCTGAGCTCCATGGACAATCAGTGGTATAAGGGTGATGCTCCCCAGTGGGATTCTTACTGGACCAGGTTTCTTATCCAGCTCCCTCCCACCAAGTCCTTTTAAAAGAATTCATCTGTCTACAGAAGAAGAACCTCGTCTTCTTTACAGCTTTACAGGAGTGTTGAGGGAGGTTACTTTTATCTGTATAACCTGGCCAAAGTCGGACAGTGACTTGGGTCAGGTCTGGAGGCTCTTATGGAGCACAGATCTGAGCTGGTCTCTTGGCAGCGCTTTTGCAAAGTTTCGGGAAAGTTTGTGCATGCTCTCACACATCACTGCTGGGTACCAGCCCGTGCACAGAGAGCCACTGGTGCCAAGCTTGCGTCTCTATAAGCATCTCTCCCTCTGCCTCCTCACTCCCACACCTGCCCGTCTTCCCAAGGAAACAGGCTCAGAAACTGCTCCACTCCCCAGTTCAGCATCCAGACCACAGCTTGTTTGCCTACACTTTCTCACCCTTTTCCATGGTCTATCTACACTTTCCTGGAAACTATCCTATGGCCTAACAATTCTGAGCTTCCCATATGTACATTTTCTCCAGACAGATAACTGGTCAAAGTATTCAGCCAAACTTTTATTTAGAGCCAAAGAACATGTCCTTTCTTCTCACCCTAAGAGCCTGTGGTCTTGTTTGGACCCCACGCCTGCTTCTGTAGCGCTCAGAGCACGGACTCTGAGCCCCACCAGGCATTTCCTACACATGCAAGGGGAAGAGAAAAGGACTGGGGGACTTAACAGCTCTCCTAGCAACTCTAGCCCGAGACAAAACAGAACCCCAAATTGCAGCGAGCATTAGCTCTTTGAGGATCCCTTCTCCTCACTGTAAAGCTCTCATCAGATGCCTTCTCCAGAGAATTTCATGGGAATGAATTCTGCACTGCAAGCTCACTATTTGCTATTAAGGTAGAGGCAGGGTGAGGCAGCTCACCACACCTGTTTTGGTGCTGATGTTTCAAAAGGCCTCCTCATGGAGCTCTCCCATTCCTCCAGCACTGTCCCCTCCCCTCCACTCCGTTCTCCACTCAGCCACCAAAGGAATTTTTCTAAAATGCAGCCTGCTCTTAATCTACCATGACCACAGCCCTCAGCGGCTCCAGATGCCGTACATGAGGAAGTCTCACTCTCCCACACCTTCTACCAGTTTCTTTACAATCCACCCTGCCCACCCGCGAAGTGATGCCCACCACCCACCTCACACTGTCCGTCCCAGCAACACTGAATCACTCCATGGATGCACCTGGCGCTCCAGACTTCCAGCCTTTCCACACACACACTTCAATGATCACCAATGTCCTGCTCATCCTCTTGTCCTCCTCGAAAATTTATCTTTGTTCTGAAAACCTAACTCAAGCATCACTCCTTGCAGGAAGGTTTCTCTGGCCTGGAAGATAGTAAAATGATGCCTCCTTATGCCACCTCTACATCCTTGCCTATTCCATAATACGCCTCCTAGACTTGGAGACCTCCTCTGGGCAGGGACAGTCCTCAGGCCTGGCCCATGACCCAAGCTCATGCATGGGCTTTGAACACATGAAGAAAGAACAGATGGATGGATATGAGGTGGCCCCATGGCATAAACTCCTGCAAGGCACGTTCACCTAAATGAGGCCTCCCTGTTGTAAAGAGAATAGAATTCGTTGAAAGCAAAGAGTCAGTCAAGATTATTTCTGAGCTACAGTCACTCAAACGCAGAAAGCTGCACCAGTGGCTGTTTCCATCCTTCCTTGCTCTTAACACCACCTGCCAATGACTATTCTAGTCACAACGATTGTTTTCTTTTAATGTCAGCAGAGTGCCTGCCACTGAGTGGATCCTTAACAAATATCAGGATGAATGGATGGATGTGAAATAGTTTTCTTTAAAAGGCATCAAAGGATTGGCTTTGAAAGGCATTTCCCACATCACAGATTTTTTTGATCTGGGTCGTCCATCACAAGACTTGACTCAGAAGCAAAACAGAGAAAGGAGTCTGGGCAGCAGTTAGGAATCTGCTCTAGGGACACCCAGTATTGGGCTTTCTTTAGTCACGTGTCAGTTTCATTTCTTCGCCCCATCCTTACCAACTATGGATGGTACTCCTGGCCGCAACCAGAAGGCTCTGGCCTCTCCTTTGTCAGAAGTCCACACTGGCCCGGTCACAGCCCACAGTCACCAGGAGCTTACTGTACACGGATGGGGGAAAAGGTGGGTGGTCTCCCACCTTCACTTATGCAGTGGACAACCAGTTGCAGAAACAAAACAGTCCTGGACCAAAATAACCACTCTTGGGAATTAAAGTTTTCTGATCATCACAGCTGCTAAGTGCAAAGGTTCTGACTCTGACAGACCTGGATTCAATCCAGGCTCTGGATCTTTCTAGCCAAGTCACTGGAACAAGTCAACTATCTTTTGGGGGGCTCAGTTTTCATACCCATAAAATGGGAATAATCTGACCCACATCACAGTACTGTCTCAAGAGTTAAAGGATATAGTGTATGTGAAGCCTGCATGGTGTGTGTGTATGTGTGTGAGTGTGTGTGTGTAGGAAGTGCTCAAAAGCAGAAAACTATGATTAAGAACTTTCAAAAATACTTTGACAATATTCAGGACAGAAAGGGAAAATATTCTTTGAAGATACTGTGCTTAAAAGAGAATGGATTGTCTATTTTTTAGGAGCCAACAACGCTCATAGATCAATGTCCCACAGAAAGGTATGAAAAGATAGTGATGGCATTTAAAAAACAGCTGTGGCTCTTACAGGCCCTAGGATGGATGGACAGACAGTAACAAGGCCAGGGACACCCAAGCCTTTCTCTGAAAGCTGATCCAAGAGGATTAATTCTGAAGAGCTCACCTCATTCTCCTCTGCTGGACCCAATGAGCCAAGGTCAAGGGGCCAAGGGTAAGATGCCAGTTCCAGGCTATGAGCCAGAGTTTCTAGGTTTGAGGGAAAGTCAGGGGACCCATAATGTTGGACCGGAGGCAAACCAGACAAGTAGTGTTGCTCAAGTGTCAGGAATGCTGGAAAGGCGTCATATATCCACACTGTCCTGATCCTCCTGGTACAACCCAAAGCTAACAGAGGATCAAAATTTCCGCAAATTTCAGCCCTGAGCATGAGATGAGTTTTTTTCCTAAGCTAAATTTGGTTTTAGTTTCCAAGCGCCTGAGATGCACAATTCGAATGTGTTAAGTCCCTGGCTTCTTATATTGATCAAACCATCCCCTGCTTTGGGGTTGACCTGGCTGCCCTCATGCCTACCCACTCTTACAACTGTTCCGGCCATCATTCCAGAGGTTCCATGAAGAAAGCTCAAGGTTAGTGGTTGGGGAAGCACAAGCTAAGCCATCAGCCCTTGGGAACAGGGATTAACTTCTAGTGGAGGGGACAGGTCCATTTGTCTGGGTACTGTGAGCAGCAGGGCCATTACCCTACAGGAAAGAGAAGAGAGATTTCTAAATATAGTGATAGCTCCATCGGCAAGAGACTGGGTTCCCGCAAGGACAAGGACCTTGCTCAGGGAAGCCTCAGCCTGTCTGAATGGGGCCTGGTTGGTGAGAGCTGGCGGCCGGCTTTGGCCCCTTGCCCTGGGCTCAGATCAGGGGCAGCATCCTTGTGAGCGTGGCCCACAGCTAGGCAGTGTTGTGTCTGGAAGGAGCACAGGACCGCGAGCCAGGAGACGTGAATTCTAGTGCGAGCTCTGCCTTGAACTAGCTGAGTAACCTTGGGAAAGTCACCTGATTTCTGTGGGGCAGAGGGACAATGAGGGGCTGGGGGGACAATCTCTAAGTTTCCCATCGGAGTGTGATCCAGGGCCTATTCGACCCCTCCTCGGCCCCACGCTTCCAGGGTCAGAGATGGGAGAAGGCGGGGCAGGGGTAGGGGAGACACAAATGGGAGCCCCAGGGGACTGCAAATCAGGACTCCACTTTCTCCTTCTTTTTGCTCTTCTTCAGGAAGGATGGGGTGCGGAATTTCTTCTTCTTCTTTGAGGGAGACTTGGAAGGCGAGCCCTCTGGGGACATGGGGCCGCTGGTGACAGACTCGGTTTTGTCCTTGGAGGTATCGACATCCGTGTCAGCACTGGTGGTCATCTGGCTGAGGCCTTTGCTGAGGGTGTCCTCCACCGTCTGCTCATCCTCTCTCCCGTTGACCACCACTCCTTCCGGCTGTGTCACGTCCGGCTCTGTGGCGTCTTTGCTTGTTTCCGTCAGCTTAGCCTCTTCTAGAAAAAGATCCAAGCACATGACCCATTAGATTTCATTCAGACCAGAGCTTCTGTCTGGGGCTAACAGAACCATTTCCAGGCAGTTCTATATGGGACATCGAGAGCCACGGGAGGGGGAGGCCCGCGTTGTCAGGGGAGGGCTCTCTCCCAGACAGTGAGAACAGGCCCTTGGCGGGCTAGGGGCCCTGGGCTCTCATCTACAAATGTAAATGTGTCATGATGTCCAAATGTGGCAGCAACCCAGCAAGGGCCCAGGTGGGAGCTTCCCTTGGTATAGACAGAAAGAGGAAAAGACACGGGCAACAGAGAGGCTGGACAGCTCAGAGGAGGTGTCTAAGAACTGTCACTGGTCCAGTTTCACCAGTAAAAATATGAAAATGATATGTTTTCATTCCCATTTCATTTCCCACACCAGTGAGGAACTTTAAAAAATGGGCAGTATCTTCCCAGTAGGCAGAGCAGGGCAGGCAGAGCGAGGCTGGGGTTCCCTGAGTGGCCCAGACCCTACAGACTGCCACCCATTCAAGGCCAGAAACAGAACCCTCCAACCGCCCCTCCTCCTCCTTCCCACTCTCACCCCACCCTGCTTCCCACTCAAGCTCTGAAATGCATGGACGGGGAGGGAGAAAGGAAAACTGTAACTGTAGACTTGAAAAAGCAGAAGGGAATGTGAGGATCATCTCGCTCCTCCCATTTTACCGATGGGAAAATTGAGTGAAGTAGTAAAAGGGGACAGACTTCAGCCTCCTGCTGTCCCAGCTTAGTGCTCTTTATGCTGTGTGAAACTGAGACGTGTGAGTGTATCTGTGTGTGAGAGTGCAGGTGTGTGAGTGCACACCTGTGCATGTGTGCACATGAGTACACATGTGTGATGGTGACTGGATGTTGATGTGCATGTGTGTGCATGTGTGTGAATGTACACTTCTGTAAGTGTGCAAGTGTGTGTGAGAGTGCACTGTGCATGTGCATTATGCATGTGTGCACATGTGTTGGTATGTGAGTACATGTGTCAGTATGTGAGTACACATGAGTGCTTGTGTGTGCATGAGTGTGCATGTATGAGTATACACGTGTGAGTATGCACATATGAGTGAACAGGTTTATCTGTGTCAGTATGCACATGCATGTGTGTGAGTGCACACCTGTATGTGTGTGTGCATGAGTGCACATTTGTGACTGTGACTATTAGTATGCATGTATGTGTTTGCACTTCTGTGAGTGTGCAAGTGTGTTTGTGAGTGCATGTGTGTGTGCATTATGCATGTGTGTGCACATGTGTCTATGTGAGTGCACACAAATGCTTGTGTGTGCATGAGTGTGCATGTATATGTGTGAAAGTGCATGTGTGTGCATGTGTGTGAGTATGCACATATGAGTGAGCATGTGTATCTAAGTGTGTGTGTGCACATGGTATGCATGTGTGATTGCACGTGTGTGAGTGTGCATGTGTGATTGCACACAGGTGTGAGTGTGCGTGTGAACACACGTGTACCTGTTCATGTGTATGAGTGTGTGTGTGTGAATGTGCATGTGCATGTGAGTATGCATGTGTGTAAGTGGGAGGGATAGCTAGGGAAGGTGGGGCTGGTCATTTTCCCAAAACAGACATCTTGGGAAAAGGCTAGGGTTCTTAACAGGGTAAAGACTGAAGAAATATCTGGTTACATGGAAGAGGGGGGTAAATTTGGGAACAGTTAGAATGGGCTAGTTTAACTCTCTGGGCAAACCAAAGTCTTCTCCAACGACCCCTGAGGACTGTCCTCTCTTAGTACTGAGGGCCTTGGCTCTGGCTCCCACCTTCCTACTGTCTGGCCCGCATCCTGCCATCGTCCACCTACCAAGCCCTCTAAAGCCCTTGACTACTATGGGCCTTACGGTCTGCTCTCCCACCATGCATGCCCATGGTCATCACTGGCCATTCTCCTGAACACAGGAAAGCAGTCCAGACACAACCTTCCCGCTGACCGTTCTCCTCCCCTCCTCACCTGCTTTTGGCCTCATCAACCCTTTGTCCCGGGACCCCTCTCTGCCATCACAGCCTGTTTCCCTCTGCCTGGACCGCCCTTCTCTATCTTCTCCATGTCCCCAACCTTCACCCACATAGTCAATCAGCTTGAGTCTTACCCTCCCCTTAAACTCTTTCCTGATCCCATCCCTGCTTCCAGGTAGAATGTGTCACTCCTTTTGGCCCCTACTATACAAATTCCCATCACAGCAATATAAAACAATCACTTCTTTTAAATGTCTATTCCCTCCCTCAAAACTGAAATAAATTAGACAAGACTGTGTTTAATTATCTATGTAACTAGCTCATAGGAGGTACTCAAAAAGTGATTGTGGAACCCATGAATGGTTGAATGCATCAGCAAACAAATGAACATGTGAATGGTTTTATTCCAACCAAGCCAACACCACACATTGTCATCTCTCTTACTAGTCACAGCCTGAGCCAACCATGTAAACAAAGAGCAGCCTGTGTGCCGGCGTTCACCTCCTGAACCTCCTCTTCTGTCTCCACTCTCAATCTCCCAGACTTTTTTTGTTCCTTTCATGGCCCCTCACTTAGGTGACCCATGAGGTCATATTTCTCAAGCCTCCCCCTCTCAGATGACTTTGTTACCTGTTTTCTAGCTCCATGAACACAACTGCGGATTAGAGGGCTCCCCATTTCTGTCCATGTGCCTCTTCCTGCCCTGGTGGTAACAGGCATCCTTACTCCCAACAGCACCATTCACCCATGCCCACCCCAGCAGCCTCATCCACAGCCGCGGCCTCTGCCATGTCTTGCTTTAGGAGCACACACCCAGGTTCTTCTTCCCCATCCAGAAAATGAGACCATGCTGAGTATACTGCCAGCATCTCTCACGTTGCAGTATACAGAGCTTTCTCATGACGAATTGCTTGGGGAGCAGCAGAAACACAAAGTGGGGCTGGGAGGCGATAGGCCTTGGAGAAGTCAGGTTCCAAATTAAGGTCATCACTCCCTCAACTGGAAGAAACCAAAAAACACGGAAGGGTGTGGCTGGCCAAGAGAAGGGGAAGCAGGACAGGGCTCTAGAAATACTTATTGGTCCCCAGTAAGAAAAGCATCAAGGACCAGCTCTGAGAGTCCAGATCCCTCCTCCGCTAAAAGCCCAAAACAAATAAGATCAGAACTTGATGGGTCTTCAGCTATTTGAAGACCAGGCTGGGAAGAGGCCCAGCAACCAGAAGCAGATGGAAACTCACCTTCTCACATCCCCTAAGGAGAATCACTGGCTTTCTCTCCTGGATGGGGCACTTGGAGCTCTGGGAGTAGGAGTCAGAGGTGGGAGTGGGTGGAATGAAGTAGAGGCTAGAAAATGGGGGTGTTTATCCAAGGATGATGGTCAAGAAGCAGAAGGAAGAGGAAAGGGAGTAGGGAGGGTGCCCTTTCTCTTTCAGGGAAAGACTGGGCTTGGCAGCCAGGGACAATATCTACACCCTCATGGGTTGGAAAGAGCTGAAAGGCTTGTAGAGGCTGGAGGAGGAATAGAGGTGCTTTGGGAGGGAGATGCCAAGCTTGTTTGGGTACTTACCTCTCAGGGTGGATTTCTCACTTTCCCTCAGCATCCAAACACTTGTCTCTCAGTCCTCCAGTGTCCCCTCCCAGAAATGCCCACTCCCTGGAAAGCTCACTCTACTCATGTCTGCCAGTCCAAGCATATATCTCCCCATGGTCTGGTTCAAGCCTCCCTCGACATTTGACAATGATCGTGCCCTTTTCTAAACCTACTACCAATATATTAATTTTACACTTGAGTGTGGTCCCCTCCCACACTGAGTATGGGATGGCCTGTGACTTGGAGGAAGCAACAGAATGCAGAGGAAGCGCTACTAGAAGAAATGCCATTAAAGGAAGTGCTTACTAACTAGCCTTAGGCTAAAGAATTAAGAAAGCCTAGCAGCTTCTGCTAGCTTCCCTTTGGGGAGCCCTGAGGCACCATGTATAAAGTCCAACAACCATGATGGGAACATAGCTGGAGAAGCCACATGAAGAGTACCTACAATCACGTGGAGAGAGACAGAGACAGACAGACAAAGAGGCCCAGCCATTCCACTATCCCAGCTGAGCCCAGCCTCCAGTCACTCCTGCCAAGCCACCTGACATGTGAGTGCATTATCTTGGAAATTCTAGTTCAATCAGGCACCCGGATGACTGCAGCTCCAGCTGACATCAGTGGAGCATAAGAACCATCCCGCTGAGCCTAGTCAACCCACAGAAGAACTAATTTCCATAAACCAGTTCTCATTAAGTGCTATGATTTAATAATTATCTACTGCTACATAACAAACCACCCCAAAACTTAGTGACTTAAAACAGGAAGCAGTATAGTATCTCTCACAACCCTGGGAACACAGTACACAGTGAGAGCTCATTTATGAAAACACAGTACAGGATCTTTTTATATTTAGGAGCTCCTTTTATCCTGATAATGATGCTGTGAATTAGGAAAGGCAAGGATTCATGTTAGTTCCCTATTCTTTAGTGTTTTTAAGCAACTTATTTGAGATGGCTAAATTAGTCAGTGACAGGGCTGATCTTCCAATGTCAAATGCAGGGCTATTTCTTTGCGGGAATAGCCAGTGCTCCTGGGAGGATGGAGTTTTCAGGGGCAGGGACAGTCAGGAGCTGGTCAAAGAGAAGGTGATGACAGAGATGGCAGAGGTGAGGGAGGAGGACTTGAAAGCCTCTTTCAGAGAGGCTGGGTGGTAGGAGTCAAGGACACAGAGGAAGAGTGATGGTGAGGTGATTTAGCACAAGAGGATTTGAGAGTATGGTGACAGATGGAGAAAAAGGCATTCCTGAGCCAATAGGTGAGCTACCCGTGAAAGTGCAGATGCTGCTTGGAGTGTTAGCCCTGAGGAGCTGGGCAAGCCATCGGGCAGCATGGCCAAGCCACCCAGCCCCACCTCACAACAGTCACCCTAGACAGCTCTAACTGGGCCTCATCACATGAGGTCGGCTCCAAAGAGGTCCACATTCCCCAACTCCATTTCAGGAAGTCTCTTTTCTAACAACTCAACTGGGGTGTGCCTCTCTGTGGAGCACAGATTTGGGTCAGAGAAAAGCAGGAATTCAGCCAGTGGGAAAGCAGTGATCCCACCCCTTACATCCTCCTCCTCCTGCCCTCTGTCCCACTGGACAGCAGAGATTGCTCTGAGGGGCTCCCAAGAGCTGAAATGGAAGCCTCTTCTCAGTGGTATCGCCTTCCTGTAGTTGGCTGCAGGGATGCTGCAGACAGCAGTCAGGCTGGGTGCTCTCTGCATCCAGATCTGGCAGTTGTGCCCCAAAGTCATTCAGGCTCTGGTCTCCAGCCCTAGAAGACATCATGGGCTCCTTAGATGGGCCCATGCATTAGGAATGGGCTGCAGATGTGCTCCTGAGGCGACAGGAACTGCCAGAGGGGAGCACCTAGCAGCTGGTCCCACAGTGCATTCACTGTGGGGGCTTGTTGCTTCTGGGTGGTGTGCCCTGCATGAATACGAGAGTGTGCATGAGTGCCTCTCTCTTAGAGGAAGCCTAGTCCATGCACAGCACATGTGGAACTGGTCATGGTATTTACAGTCAGGATACCTCCCAAAGGCAAGGTTGTAAACTGCAAATTAAAAATTGAGGAGAAATCTATTTCCTTTGAAATACTCCTCCCTCCCCATATTGCGAGTGTTGGAATAAGTTAGTAAACAGCATCTCTATACTTCTGACAGAGACAGGCATTCAGAATCAGAAGAAACTCCTTTGATGAAGGCACAAATGGGAAGAGGAAGGAAAACACTGTGCAGACAGGCCGACAACACTGTGATGAGACAGATGGACACAGTCAGGGGACATCTACCCAGGCTCTGGCCTCAAGCAGATGGGTTTCCTCTGGCAGTGCTAGGCCTGTGGTCAAGGCAGCAACTCACTTACAGAAGGAGCTCAGGATTGTGGTATGCAAGCAGCATCCACATGTCTGGCCATTCTACCCAGGAAGGGGAAGGGTCCATCAGGCCACCCAGCTGGTACCGTCTGCATGGGGTCCAGCCCTCCCTGGTGAGGGCCCCAGGGGACACAGGAGAGGAGCATTCATCCCCCACAGTGATTCCAGAAGCTCATTAAAGCCACTTTTATGATCTGGGAGGTGTGGATGATATTATTCAGTTCAGTTCAGTCGCTCAGTCGTGTCTGACTCTGAAACCCATGAATTGCAGTACACCAGGCCTCCCTGTCCATCACCAACTCCCGGAGTTCATCCAAACTCATGTCCATTGAGTCAGTGATGTCATCCAACCATCTCATCCTCTGTCGTCCCCTTCTTCTCCTGCCCTCAATCTTTCCCAGCATCAGGGTCTTTTCAAATGAGTCAGCTCTTTGCATCAGGTGGCCAAAGTATAGGAGTTTCAGCTTCAGCATCAGTCCTTCAAGTGAAAATTCAGGACTGATTTCCTTTAGGATGGACTAGTTGGATCTCCTTGCAGCACCAGGGACTCTCAAGAGTCTTCTCCAATACCACAGTTCAAAAGCATCAATTCTGCACTCAGCTTTCTTTATAGTCCAACTCTCACATCCATACATGACCACAGGAGAAACCATAGCCTTGACTGGACAGACCTTAGTCGGCAAAGTAATGTCTCTGCTTTTCCATATGCTGGCTAGGTTGGTCATATCTTTCCTTCCAAGGAGTAAGTGTCTTTTAATTTCATGGCTGCAATCACCATCTGTAATGATTTTGGAGCCCAGAAAAATAAAGTCAGCCACTGTTTCCACTGTTTCCCCATCTATTTGCCATGAAGTGATGGGACCAGATGCCATGATCTTAGTTTCTGAATGTTGAGCTTTAAGTCAACTTTTTCACTCTCCTCTTTCACTTTCATCAAGAGGCTCTTTAGTTCTTCTTCACTTTCTGCCATAAGGGTGGTGTTATCTGTATATCTGAGGTTATTGATATTTCTTCCAGCATTCTTGATTCCAGCCTGTTCTTCCTCCAGCCCAGCATTTCTCATGATGTACTCTGCATAGAAGTTAAATAAGCAGGGTGACAATATACAGCCTTGACGTACTCCTTTGCCTATTTGGAACCAGTCTGTTGTTCCATGTCCAGTTCTAACTGTTGCTTCCTGACCTGCATATAGGTTTCTCAAGAGGCAGGTCAGGTGGTCTGGTATTCGCATCTCTTTCAGACTTTTCCACAGTTTATTGTGATCCACACAGTCAAAGGCTTTGGCATAGTCAATAAAGCAGAAAAGATGTTTTTCTGGAACTCTCTTGCTTTTTCCATGATCCAGCGGATGTTGGCAATTTGATTTCTGATTCCTCTGCCTTTTCTAAATCCAGCTTGAACATCTGGAAGTTCACGGTTCATGTATTGCTGAAGCCTGGCTTGGAGAATTTTAAGTATTACTTTACTAGCGTGTGAGATAAGTGCAATTGTGCGGTAGTTTGAGCATTCTTTGGCACAGTCTTTCTTTAGGATTGGAATGAAAACTGACCTTTTCCAGTCCTGTGGCCACTGCTGAGTTTTCCAAATTTGCTGGCATATTGAGTGCAGCACTTTCACAGCATCATCTTTCAGGATTTGAAACAGCTCAACTGGAATTCCATCATAAGTGATGGGACCACATGCCATGATCTTCATTTTCTGAACGTTGAGCTTTAAGCCAACTTTTTCACTCTCCACTTTCACTTTCATCAAGAGGATTTTTAGTTCCTCTTCACTTTCTGCCATAAAGGCGGTGTCATCTGCATATCTGAGGTTACTGATATTTCTCCCAGCAATCTTGATTCCAGCTTGTGTTTCTTCCAGTCCAGTGTTTCTCATGATGTACTCTGTTAAACCTTAGAACCACCTATAAGCAAATACCAGAGCCAGTCTTTAAATCCAGGCATTTGACACCATTCCTTGCGTTGTGGCAGGTGCTTAATAATATTTGCTAACTAAATTAATGAACCCTTAAAATCAAGCAATACATCTTTAGAAAAAAAGAACTTGTCAAGAAAGATATTAAAATAAAGGCTATTATGGTTGTGTTGAGAGATATCATAGAACACTTTTTTAATTTTGCTATTATAGAATAAAACAAATGTCTTAGAAATCACAGAATTATCAAACTTTGCACCTAAACTATTGGACTTTATGACCAAGATATGTTGTAGAGTCAATTTTTCAGATCCTTATATAGTACTTAGTATGTCTTAGTTTTATAGTATGTGAAGCAGTAGCTCAGAAACAGGTAATTTCTAAAGGAGGACATGATACTAGAACATGAGGAAAGATAATAAAGCAGTGAAGAGGAGCTTCAAGGGTGTGAATGGAAAGGTAACCACAGAAATGATAAAAGGAAACTTTAGTGGCTAAAAAAAGAACCCATGTCTGATCCCAGAACTACACCAACAAGGATGGGACCTGAGAAACTAGCATTTTCATTATTTCTGGTGGATAATCCCANATGAGGAAAGATAATAAAGCAGTGAAGAGGAGCTTCAAGGGTGTGAATGGAAAGGTAACCACAGAAATGATAAAAGGAAACTTTAGTGGCTAAAAAAAGAACCCATGTCTGATCCCAGAACTACACCAACAAGGATGGGACCTGAGAAACTAGCATTTTCATTATTTCTGGTGGATAATCCCAGACTTGATGGTGTCTCAAGCACAGGATAAGTCAAATGTATTTCTCTGATTATATTTTCTTTTGAAAAAAAAAAAAAAAAGGCTAAGTTGGGGGAAAAAAGGAAACATTTTGCACTCTGATGATTTCTGTGCATCTCTGATGGTTTTTCTTTATGCTTCCTTCTATCCATTCTTTTACAAGAACTCTGGTTATGCCTGTCAACACCTAAAGCCAGATCCCAGGATCTGTGATTATAAGTCTGTCTTGCCTGCCTCCTCCAGAGCAGTTAACCTAATCTCAGAGCAATGAAACTGAGTTAGACCTGGGCATGAGAATGCTGCCTACATTGAATTAAAGCCTTGAAAAACAGCCATGGTTGTTTTAACTCAGTTCATTTCCAAAGACAAGTAGTAACGTCTGATAGATGGAAATAGTCTAATTTGGTAGGTGAAAACATTTCTAAGACTCATGGACTATATCACAAATGCTGTCAGTTGAAACTCTTATATGACTCAGAACTGTATTCTCCTATACGATATCATTTAGAAGGTCCAAAAGAGCATTTTAAAAAATGAAATGGAACAGAAAATCTGCCCCAGATAACTGTTGCTAAGTTTGCTGATGTCATTTAGAGATCACTTTGTTACTTACCTCTAGTGGGTTAAAAGCATTGCAAAGATTTTTTTCCTGCCCTCAGCATATCTTTAAGTGACAGGCACAGATGTTTGCTTTCACTTCATAGCATCCTCACCCTGGGCATTCATTGTCTAAGCACTGGAGTTTCAGTCGTCACATGAATGATTACAAAATACACATCCACATTCACTGTCCTTTTGCCATCTCTAGTGCTCCTGTGGGTCATTGGATAATTAGATATTTGAAAAGCACCTTGACATAAGAGCTATAAATAATTCCTTTCTCCAATTTTAGAAAGTTCCATGGAAGGAAGAGTCATTGGAAAAATCCTTGGATCACCCTGCCTAAAAGACTGGTATTTGTTTGTCTTAGAGTAATTCAAGGAGAGAGAAGATGATGTGATGGAAATAGATCTTGATAGTAGAATGAGTATCTAGTCTAATCTAGTCACTAATTACCTGTTTAAATTCTAAGTAGCCCCTTCTCCTCATGAACACATATATGCAGAATGAGTATTGAAGTTGATGATATTTAGGATGGTTTTTGAATATTCTGTGAACACTTGTTTTTACCTTTCTGTTCCTTTCTTTTAGTGTCTTAGGGCTATCCTGGTATTTCACTAGGTAAGTGGCTCCTCTGACTTTGTAGAGAATGCAGAAAGCCTGGTATGAATACTTAAACATTTGATAATTCAGGTTTTTCATTAAGGGAGAGAAGTTGATGTGGCATACCAAGGCAGAAAATAGATAAAATAATTGGAGTCTCAGGAAGCACCTGGAATATACAATTTAAAACATTAGCTCATTGCCTAGAATTATTTTTTTAATTGAAATGTTGATATACATACATGCTAGCTTCAGGTGTACTACATAGTGATTTGACCTTTGTGTATACACTATGAAATAAGTAACACAACTAGTCTTATAGCCATCTATTTCCATACAGAGTTATTATATTACTTTTGACCATATTCCTTATGCTATGTATTGCATCCTCATACCTTATTTACTGTATAACTAGAGGCTCATAGCTCTTGATCTCTTTTACCTATTCCACACTCCCATGCATATCCCCTCTGGTAACCACCTTTGTTTTCTGTGTCTATAAATCTGTTTTCATTTGTTTTTTAGATTCTACCTGTGAGATCATATAATATTTGTCTTTTCCTCTCCAATGTATTTCACTTAGCATAATATTCTCTATATCCACTCATGTTGTCAAAAATGGCAAGACTTCGTCTTTATGGCTGGGTAATATTTCATTGTATGTATGTATGTATGTATATATACATACACACATACGTACACATACTACACCTTCTCTATCCATTCATCAATCAGTGGACTCTGAGGTTGCTTCCATATCTTGGCTATCATAAATAATAAGATGAATGTGGGGGTTCATATATGTTTTTGAATTAATGCTTTTGTTTTCTTTAAAAAAATACCCAGAAATGAAATTCCTGGATCATGCAGCAGTCCATTTAAATTTCTTGAGGAAATTCTATACTGTGTTTTATAGTGGCTGAACCAATTTGCAATCTCACCAACTGTACACAAAGGTTCCCTTTTCCCCACATCCTTGCTAACAACTGTTATTTGTTGTCTTTTTGATGATAGCCATTCTGACAGATGTAAGGTAGTATCTCATTATGGTTTTAATTTGCGTTTCCCTAATGATTAGTGATGTTGAGCATCTTTTGATGTGACTATGGGCCATATGTATGGCTTCCTTGCAAAAGTGTCTATTCAGGTCCTCTGCCCATTTTTTACTTGTGTTATTTTTCTGATGTTGAGTTGTATGAATTGTTTGCATATTTTGAATATTAACCCCTTTATCAGATATATCATTTGAAAATATCTTCTTGCACTGTGTAGATAGTCTTTTTATTTGTTGTTTCCCTTGCTGTGCTAATATTTTTAGTTTGAAGTTGTCCCATTTGCATGTGTGTATGTATGTGCACTAGACCATTCAGGTATGATCTAAATCAAATCCCTTATGATTATACAGTGGAAGTGAGAAATAGATTTAAGGGACCAGATCTGATAGATAGAGTGCCTGATGAACTATGGACTGAGGTTCATGACATTGTACATGACAGGGATCAAGACCATCCCCAAGGAAAAGAAATGCAAAAAAGCAAAATGGCTGTCTGGGGAGGCCTTACAAATAGCTGTGCAAAGAAGAGAGGCAAAAAGCAAAGGAGAAAAGGAAAGATATAAGCATCTGAATGCAGAGTTCCAAAGAATAGCAAGGAGAGATAAGAAAGCCTTCCTCAGGGATCAATACAAAGAAATAGAGGAAAAGAACAGAATGGGAAAGATTAGAGATCTCTTCAAGAAAATTAGAGATACCAAGGGAACACTTCATGCAAAGATGGGCTTGACAAAGGACAGAAATGGTATGGTCCTAACAGAAGCAGAAGATATTAAGAAGAGGTGGCAAGAATACACAGAAGAACTGTACAAAAAAGATCTTCATGACCAAGATAATCATGATGGTATGATCACTTACTTAGAGCCAGACATCTTGGAATGTGAAGTCAAGTGGGCCTTAGAAAGCATCACTACAAACAAAGCTAGTGGAGGTGATGGAATTCCAGTTGAGCTCTTTCAAATCTTAAAAGATGATGCTGTGAAAGTGCTGCACTCAATATGCCAGCAAATTTGGAAAACTCGGCAGTGGCCACAGGACTGGAAAAGGCCAGTTTTCATTCCAATTCCAAAGAAAGGCAATGCCAAAGAATGCTCAAACTACTGCACAATTGCACTCATCTCACATGCTAGAAAAGTAATGCTCAAAATTCTCCAAGCCAGGCTTCAGCAATACATGAACCATGAACTTCCAGATGTTCAAGCTGGTTTTAGAAAAGGCAGAGAAACCAGAGATCAAATTGCCAACATCNAAAGAAAGGCAATGCCAAAGAATGCTCAAACTATTGCACAATTGCACTCATCTCACATGCTAGAAAAGTAATGCTCAAAATTCTCCAAGCCAGGCTTCAGCAATACATGAACCATGAACTTCCAGATGTTCAAGCTGGTTTTAGAAAAGGCAGAGGAACCAGAGATCAAACTGCCAAAATCCGCTGGATCATTGAAAAAGCAAGAGTGTTCCAGAAAAACATCTATTTCTGCTTTATTGACTATGCCAAAGCCTTTGACTGTGTGGATCACAATAAACTGTGGAAAATTCTGAGAGAGATGGGAATACCAGACCACCTGACCTGCCTCTTGAGAAACCTGTATGCAGTTCAGGAAGCAACAGTTAAAACTGGACATGGAACAACAGACTGGTTCCAAATAGGAAAAGGAGTACATCAAGGCTGTATATTGTCACCCCACTTATTTAACTTCTATAAAGAGTATATCATGAGAAATCCTGGATTGGAAGAAGCACAAGCTGAAATCAAGATTTCCTGGAGAAATATCAGTAACCTCAGATATACAGATGACACCACCCTCATGGCAGAAAGTGAAGAGGAACTAAAAAACCTCTTGATGAAAGTGATAGGGGAGAGTGAAAAAGTTGGCATAAAGCTCAACATTCAGAAATCTAACATCATGGCATCTGGTCTCATCACTTCATGGGAAATAGATGGGGAAACAGTGGAAACAGTGTCAGACTTTATTTTTTGGGCTCCAAAATCACTGCAGATGGGGATTGCAGCCATGAAATTGAAAGATGCTTACTCCTTGGAAGGAAACTTATGACCAACCTAGATAGCATATTCAAAAGCAGAGACATTACTTTGTAAACAAAGGTCCATCTAGTCAAGGTTATGGTTTTTCCAGTGGTCATGTATGGATCTGAGAGTTGGACTGTGAAGAAAGCTGATCACTGAATAATTGATGTTTTTGAACTCTGATGTTGGAAAACCAGAGAGTTTCCAAACTCTTGAGAGTCCCTTGGATTGCAAGGAGATCCAACCAGTCCATCCTAAAGGAGATCAGTCCTGAGTGTTCATTGGAAGGACTGATGCTGAAGCTGAAAGTCCAATACTTTTGGCCACCTCATGTGATGAGTTGACTCATTTGAAAAGACCCTGATGCTGGGATGGACTGGGGGCAGGAGGAGAAGGGGACGACAGAGGATGAGATGACTGGATGGCATCACTGACTTGATGGACATGAGTTTGGGTAAACTCTGGGTGTCGGTGATGGACAGGGAGGTCTGGCATTCTGTGATTCACGGGGTTGCAAAGAGTCGGACATGACTGATCGACTGAACGGAACCGAACTGAATATTCCATTGTGTATATGTACCACAACTTCTTTATCTATTCATCTGTTGATGGACATCTAGGTTGCTTCCGTGTTCTAGCTATTATAAATAGTGCTGCAGTGAACAATAGGATACGTGTGTCTTTTTCAATTTTGATCCCCTCAGGGTATATGCCTAGGAGCGGTGGTTTTATTCCTAGATTCTAAGGAATCTCCATAGTGTCTTCCATAGTGGCTGTTTCAATTTACATTCCCACAACTGTGCAAGAGCATTCCCTTTTCTCCACACCCTCTCCAGCATTTATTGCTTGTAGACTTTTTGATGATGGCCATTCTGACCTGTGTGAGGTGATATCTCATTATAGTTTTGATCTGCATTTCTCTAATAATGAGTGATGTTGAGAATGTTTTCATGTGTTTGTTGGCCATCTGTATGTCTTTGGAGAAATGTCTGTTTAGGTCTTTTCCCCACTTTTTGATTTTTTTTTTTTTTTGGTTTGTTTTTCTGGCATTGAGTTGTTGGAGAAGGCAATGGCACCCTACTCCAGTACTCTTGCCTGGAGAATCCCAGGGATGGGGGAGCCTGGTGGGCTGCCATCTATGGGGTCCCACAGAGTCAGACACGACTGAAGCGACTTAGCAGCAGCAGCAGCATTGCATTGTATGAGCTGCTTGTATATTTTGGAAATTAATCCTTTGTCAGTTGTTTCATTTGGTTTTATTTTCTCCCATTCTGAGGGTTGTCTTTTCACCTTGCTTATAGTTTCCTTTGCTGTGCAAAAGCTTTTAAGTTTAATCAGGTCCAAGTTGTTTACTTTTGTTTTTATTTCCATTATTCTAGGAGGTGGGTCATAGAGGATCTTGCTTTGATTCATGTCATTGAGTGTTCTCCCTATGTTTTCCCCTAAGAGTTTTATAGTTTCTGGTCTTACATGTAGGTCTTTAATCCATCTTGAGTTTATCTTTGTGTATGGTGTTAGGAAGTGTTTTAATTTCATTCTTTTACTTGTAACTGTCCAGTTTTCCCAGCACCATTTATTAAAGAGGCTGTCTTTGCCCCATTGTATATTCTTGCCTCCTTTGTCAAATATAAGGTACCCATAGGTGCCTGGGTTTATTTCTGGGCTTTCTATCTTATTCCATTGGTCTATATTTCTGTTTTTGTGCCAGTACCATACTGTCTTGATGACTGTAGCTTTGTAGCATAATCTGAAGTCAGGAAGGTTGATTCTTCCAGCTCCATTCTTCTTTCAAGACTGCTTTAGCTATTCGGGATCTTTGGTGTTTCCATTTGTATTGTGAATTTTTTCTTTCTAGTTCTGTGTAAAATGTCATTGGTAATTTGTAAGGATCTCATTGAATCTGTAGATTGCTTTTGGTAGTATAATCATTTTCAGTATATTGATTCTTCCTACCCAGGAACATGGAACATCTCACCATCTGTTTATGTTGTCTTTGATTTCTTTCATTATTGTCTTTGTGTACAGTTCTTTTGTCTCCTTAGGTAAGTTTATTCCTAGATATTTAATTCTTTTTGTTGCAATAGTGAATAGGATTGATTTCTTAATTTCTCTTTCTGGTTTTTCATTGTTAGTATATAGAAATACAAGTGATTTCTGTGTATTTATTTTGTATCCTGCAACTTTGCTATATTCACTGATAAGCTCTAGTAATTTTCTGATACTATCTTTAGGGTTTTCTATGTAGAGTATCATGTCATCTGCAAACAAAGAGAGCTTCTTCTCCAATCTGGATTGCATTTATTTCTTTTTCTTCTTTGATTGCTGTAGCTAGGACTTTCAGAACTATGTTGAATAATAGTGGGGAAAGTGGGCACCCTTGTCTTGTTTCTGATCTTAGGAGGAATGCTTTCAGTTTTTCACCATTGAGAATAATGTTTGCTGTTGGCTTATCATATATGGCCATTACTATGTTGAGGTAGGTCCCATCTATGCCCATTTTTTGAAGAGTTTTAATCATAAATGGGTCCTGAATTTTGTCAAAGGCTTTTCCTGCATCTATTGAGATGATCATATGGTTTTTATCTTTCAGTTTGTTAATATGGTGTATCACATTGATTGATTTGTGTATATTGAAGAATCCTTGCATTCCTGGAATAAACCCAACTTGATCATGGTGTATGAGCTTTTTGATGTATTGCTGAATTCTGTTTGCTAAAATTTTGTAGAGGATTTTTGTATCTATGTTCATCAGTGATATTGGCTTGTAGTTTTCTTTTTTTGTGTTGTCTTTGTCTGGCTTTGGTATCAGGGTGATGGTGATCTTGTAGAATGAGTTTGGAAGTGTTTCTTCCTCTGCAATTTTTTGAAAGAGTTTTAGAAGGATAGGCATTAGCTCTTCTTGAAATGTTTGATAGAATTCTCCTGTGAAGCCGTCTGGTCCTGGGCTTTTGTTTTTTGGGAGGATTTTGATCACAGCTTCAATTGCAGTGCTTGTAATTGGGTTGTTCATAATTTCTATTTCTTCCTGGTTCAGTCTTGGAAGTTTGAACTTTTCTGAGGATCTGTCCATTTCTTCCAGGTTATCCATTTTATTTCCATGTAGTTCCTCATAATAGTCTGTTATAATCCTTTGTAATTCTGTATTGCCTGTTGTAACCTCTCCTTTTTCATTTCTAGTTTTGTTGATTTGATTCTTCTCTCTTTTTTTCTGTAAGAGTCTGGCCAAAGGTTTATCAATTTTGTTTATGTTCTCAAAGAAACAGCTTTTAGTTTTATTAATCTTTACTATTTTATCTTTCATTTCTTTTTCATTTATTTCTGCTTGGATTTTTATGATTTCTTTCCTTCTACTAATTTTGGCTATTTTTTGTTGTTTTTTCAGTTGTTTTAGGTATAAAGTTAGGTTGTCTATTTGATGTTTTTCTTGTTTCTTGAGGTAGGATTGTATCACTATAAAGTTCCCTTTTAGAACTTTTGCTGCATCCCATAGGTTTTGAGTTGTCATGTTTTCATTGTCATTTGTTTCTAGAAATTTTTTGATTTCCCTTTGGACTTCTTCAGTGACCTGTTGGTTATTTACAAATGTATTGCTTAATCTCCATGTGTTTGTGTTTCTTACAGTTTTTTTTCTTGTAATTGATATCTAGTCTCATAGCATTGTGGTCAGAGAATATGCTTGATTTCAACTTTCTTAAATTTACTGAGGTTTGATTTGTGACCCAATATGTGGTCTATCCTGGAGAATGTTCCATGTGCACTTGAGAAGAAGGTATATTCTTCTGCATTTGGATGGAATGTCCTGAAGATGTCAATGAAATCTATTTCATCTAATGTATCATTTAAAATTTGTGTTTCCTTATTAATTTTCTGTTTTGATGATATGTCCATTGGTGTGAGTGGGATGTTAAAGTCTCCTACTATTTTTGTGTTACTGTCAATTTCTCCTTTTATGTCTGTTAGTGTTTGTCTTATGTACTGAGGTGCTCTTATGTTGGGTACATAGATATTTACAATTGTTATGTCTTCCTCTTGGATTGATCCCTTGATCATTATGTAGTGTCCTTCCTTATCTCTTGTAATCTTCTTTATTTTAAGATCTATTTTGTCTAATATGAGGGTTGCTACTCCAGCTTTCTTTTGCTTCCCACATGCATGAAATATATTTTTCTATCCTCTCACTTTCAGTCCATATGTGTCTTTAGGTCTGAAGTGGGTTTCTTGTAGACAGCACATATAGGGGTCTTGTTTTTGTATCCATTCAGTCAGTCTGTGTCTTTTGGTTGGGGCATTTAATCCATTTACATTTAAAACAATTATTGATAGGTATATGTTCCTATTGCCATTTTCTTAATTGTTTGGGGTTGATTTTGTAGATATTTTTCCTTCTCTTGTATTTCTTGACTATATAAGGCCCTTTAACGTTTGTTGTAAAGCTGATTTGGTGGTGCTGAATTCTCTTAACTTTTGCTTGTCTGAAAAGCTTTTGATTTCTCCATCAATTTTGAATGAGATCCTTGCTGGATACAGTAATCTTGTAGATTTTCCCCTTTCAGTACTTTAAATATATCCTGCCATTCCCTTCTGACCTACAGAGTTTCTGCTGAAAGATCAACTGTCAAATGTATGGAGTTTCCCTTATATGTTACTTGTTGCTTCTCCCTTGCTGCTTTTAATATTCTTTCTTTGTGTTTAGACTGTGTCTTGGCAAGTTTCTCCTTGGGTTTATCCTATATGGGACTCTTTGAGCCTCTTAGACTTGATTGACTATTTCCTTTTCCATATTGAGGAAAATTTCAACTATAATCTCTTTGAAAATTTTCTCATACCCTTTCTTTTTCTCTTCTTCTTCTGGGACCCCTATAATTTGAATGTTGGTGCGTTTGATATTGTTCAGAGGTCTCTGAGACTATCCTCAGTTCTTTTCATTCTTTTTACTTTGTTCTGCTCTTCAGAACCTATTTACACCATTTTATCTTCCAGCTCACTGATGCATTCTTTTGCTTCAGATATTCTGCTATTGATTCCTTCCAGAGTATTTTTAATTTCAGTAATGGTGGTGTTTGTATGTTTATCCTTTAATTATTCTAGGTCTTTGTTAATTGATTCCTGCATTTTCTCCATTTTGTTTTCAAGGTTTTTGATCATCTTTACTATAATTATTCTGAATTCTTTTTCAGGTAGTTTGCCTATTTCCTCTTCATTTATTTGGACTTCTGTGTTTCTAATGTATTCCTTCATTTGTGTAGTATTTCTCTACCTTTTCATTATATATATATATTTTAACTTATTGTGTTTGAGGTCTCCTTTTTCCAGACTTCAAGTTTGAATTCTTTCTTCCTCTTCGTTTCTGCCCTCCTAAGTTTGGTTTAGTGGTTTGTGTATGCTTCATATAGGGTGAGATTTGTGCTGGGTTTTTTTTTTTTTTTTTATTGTTGTTGTTCTTGTTGTTTGTTTGTTTTTCCTCTGATGGGTAAGGCTGAGTGAGTTGGTAAATCTGTCTGCTGATGATTGGGTTTGTATTTTTGTTTTGTTTGTTGCTTAGATGAGGCGTCCTGCACAATGTGCTACTGGTGGTTGTGTGATGCCAGGTCTTGCATTCAAGTGGTTTCCTTAGTGTGAGTTCTCAATATTTGATACTCCCTAGGGTTAGTTCTCTGATAGTCTAGGGTCTTAGAGTCAGTGCTCCCACTCCAAAGGATCAGGGCTTAATCTCTGGTCAGGAATGAAGATTCCACAAGTGGTTTGTTATGGCATTAAGTGAGATGAAAACAAATACCCAAAACCGAGAAACCAAAGATGAACCCCAGACAAATGGCAATTACAAAATCAAGCAAATAGTAATTAAAATAGTGGCATATACACAAATACATATACACCCATCAGTAAAATCAAAACAGTCCAACTAAAAGTACAGTAGATTGACCTGGTGAACAAAGTAAATAAAAAATTATGCTTACCAATTGAACAAAATTAACTAAAGCACAAACCAGAAAACAAAACTAAAGCAAGGTGCCAAGTGGGGAATAAAGCAATGAAAACAAAACTAACAAGTATGTTTAGAGGAAAGGAAAGAAAGAAAAGAAAGGATATGCAAGGTTAAATAGAGGTAGATGAAGAACATTTATATACATTAAAATTAACTGCAAGGGGAAAAGAACAGTAGGAAAGGCAAACAAAGGAATAAACATAGAAAAAGGTAATATTTTTTAAAAAATTAAAAATTAAAATTATAAAAGAAAAGCAAAAAAAGGAAGAAGAAAGAAAAAAAGAGATAAAAAAGGAAAACTCCACAAAACTGGTAAAGCCTAATATAGAGGCAGAGGTTTATAACAATAAAAAGTGTAACTGAATATACACATATACATATATACCCATAAGCAAAATCAAAACAGTCCAATAAAAATAAAGTACAATAGATTGACCTGGCGAACAAAGGAAACCAAAAATTATATCTACCAGTAAGAACAAAACTACCTAAAGCACAAACTGGAAAACAAAGCTAAAGCAAGGTACCAACTGGAGAATAAAGCAATGGAAATAAAACTAACAAATATGTTGAGAGGAAAGAAAAGAAAGAAAGAATAGATATGCAAAGATAAATAGAGGTAGATATAGAAGATTTATGTATATTAAAGATTAACTGCAAGGGGAAAAGAACAGTAGGAAAAGCAAAAAAAAAAAAAAAGGAATAAATGTAGAAAAAATAATAATAGGTTTAAAAATTAAAATTAAAAGAAGAGAAAAGAAAGAAAGGAAAACTCCACAGAACTGCAAAAGCCCAACATAGAGGCAAAGGTTTATAACAGCAATAAAAAATGTGACTGAGAAAAAATAAAAAGCTCAAAAGCTTAATTAAATTTCATAGTGCCAACAAAATTGTCAACTACAGCAGAGGTGGAAAAAAAAAAAAGGAAAAATAAATCCAAAAGCATCTACAGAACAAGTCAAAACATAAGCATAATAAATGTTTTTCTTAAGTGACTGCTGTTAGAGTCCTTCCCTCGCTGGGAGTCACAGTCCACCTCACCGCCCTAGGATGCCCTTCAACACTGTGCTCATCTCTGGACCTGTTGTGGGGGCAGCTCAGATTCTAATTTGGCCCTACTCCTGTGTTTCTTGCCTCCAATGCCCACAGCTATCTGAACTAGTGCGTTTTCTTTTGTAGGAGTTCTCAATATGCTTTTATATATTCTATAGACACAGGGTCTGCCTAGTTGATCGTGTGGATTTAATCTGCAGCTTGTACAGCTGGTGGGAATTTTTTTGAGTCTTCTTCCTTAGGCACACTGCCCCTGGGTTTCAGTTGTGGTTTTATTTCCACCTCTGCATTTGGGTCGTCCACTGGGATTGCTCCTGAGGCTGCCCTGGAGGACTTGGGTTTGACCCTGTGAGGGCCAGGAGTGGAAGTGGTGCAGCTGCTTGGGTCACAGGGGTTCTGGCAGCACCAGGCACTCAGGGGAGTTGGCAGCTAGGGCAGCAGGAAATATAGTGCTCTAGAAGGGTATGGCAACCAGTATTGGCTGATACGCTCCAGTATTCTTGCCTGGAGAACCCCTCTGACTGAGAAGCCTGGCAGGCCACAGTCTACAGGGTCGCAAAGAGTTGGACATGACTGAAGTGACCCTGCACACATAGACACAAGATTTCTTTTTCCTGTGGCAGCTCTGCCTTCGTGGGAGTTGAGCATGAAGATGGCGCAGTGCAAAGTGTGCAGGGTCACAGACTGCTTCATCCAGGAGTTACGGCCCTATCAGAGTCTTTTTTCAAGCCTCTTGTAGCTGGCGGTCAGAAGGCCTCTTGGGCCAGTCTTTCTCCATAGCTCCGCTGTTCAGGCACTCAGAGGGCTCCCTTGCGTGGGGTCCTTCTCTGTTGTTTGGTGCGTCAGGCACATAGAGGGGCCCCCTGGTTGGGGTCCTACTCTGTAGTTCAGCGTGTCAGGCATTTGATGGGCCTGCCTCTCTATTGTTCAGCTGCCGATGCTGGCCTGTGGGGAGAGAGAGGTATGGTGATGGCTCCACCCCCTACGTGTGACTCAGCAGTATCGCCGTGCTTCCATGGCTGCCTGGCTTTCTTCCACAGGCATTTCCCACCACAATCTCCTCCCTCACATCCCCTCTATCAGTCTCTCCACAGTCAACAGCAGCCCTCACCCTGGGATTGCTCCACAATCCCTAAACTCCAACTCCAGCTGCTGCACCTTGCAGGGACCAGCATCCCTGTCTGGGCTAAGTATGGCTGTGGCAAGGACTGTCTGATTCTCATTCTATTTAGGCTGCCACAGATCAGCTGTTTGACTCCCAGCCTTAAATGTTTCTCCTCTGACTCAGACAGTTGCCCCAATGTGGGGATCGAACCCCTGCTTCAGTTCCCCCACTTGCTGAAGGCAGGTCCAGTCCTACCAACACTCTTGTTTTTCTCCCTAGTTCCTTCCTCCTACCGAGTTTTGCGTGGTTCTGTATATTCTTTTCTGCTGGTCAGGTACTCTTATCCTCTCTCAGCTGGTGTTTTGAGTGCACTTCTGTGACTGAAGGTGTATTTCTGATGTATCTGTGGAGAGTCCACGTCCACCTACTCCTCCGCCATCTTGTTCTCTTCCAGTGCTGCTTTTTAAAGGGAGGAATGAAATCAAAATGGTGTGACGGAAAATAGGACTGTCAGATAGATGACTACTCAAGATAGTAGAGGTGTTTGAGTGAGTAGAGTTTTCGATTTACTTCAGACTTTCCTCTTTTTTTTTTTTTTTAAATGAGATTCCTCACAATCTTCAGAGCAGTGACAAGAAAGTTTATTCCTGAGAAATTACAACTTTACTCTTTAATTATTTCTATTATCATTGCTCAGTTATTTCTGATTTCCCTGCCTTAGCATTTTGTTAAGTAAAATTTCAGTTTCCTCTTATGTTATATCTAGTACTTGTGAGTCAGATGGCTGCAACTGGCTAGCCTTTTTTTTTTTTTAACCTTTTCAACAGCTGTGGAATGAAATGTACAAACATCCATCAACCATGTAACATGAAGAGGCCTCTTTGTTCATATCTTTGCATACTCTGTCTTCTCCTTGAGCCACTGCTTGTGAACCAACAGATGGGGCTCTCCAGTGGAACATGAGAGGTATATTTAACTTTGAAGAAGTTTTCAATATGAACTATGTGACCGAACTTCACAGCCATCTGATTTCCAATTTAGTAATTACTAGAATAATTAGATGAGTTACTCTGCAGATGGTAGTGAAGTTTCTTGACATATGTGCCCTTGTCATCCATCACAGATGATACATGTAATGCTTGTTTTTCATCATAGCATTTGTATATATGGAATGCAAGATGACTGTAGACTTTGCTGCCAAATTCCCTTATTTTGTTTAGACTCAAACTCAGCGGCATCAAACTCTCTGGCTTTGACCAATAGAACTGTTGGCTTGCTGTGTTCAGTGTTACACATTGATGCTAGAGCTCTGCTGATACAATTCCCATACTCTACAATATTCAGACTTTATTTTTAATTCTAAATTCTGAATAATAAAATTATACAATCTTTAAACATGAAGAAAATCACTTCCAAGCCAAATCTCAGAAAACTCATTTTTCTCATGTTTCTTCCCAGTCTTTACTAAAAGACTGGAATTGAAACATCTTTTTGAGATGAAATTCATATTCCTTAAAATTCACACCTCTTAAAGTGTACTATTCGCTGGGTTTCAGTATTTTCACAAAATTGTACAAGCATCAGCACCATCTCATTTCAGAATAATTTCATTACCTCAAAAAACAAAACAAAACCCATACCCATTTGCAGTCACTCCTCATTTCTCCCTATTCCTCCCACTATCCTGCTAGCTTCTAGAAACAATTCATATACCTTCTGTCACTTTGGATTTGTCCATTAGACATTTAATATAAGTGGAATCAATTACACAATTATGTGGCCTTTTGTCAGATGTTTTTCACTTAGTGTAGTTTTTTTTAAGTTTCATCCATACTGTAGCATGTATCAGTACTTCATTTTTTGGTGGAATAATATTCCATTGTGTGGATATGCCATATTTTATTTATCAGTGCCTGGACACTTGGTCTATTTCCACTTTTTTGGCTATTATGAATAATGCTATGCACACTCCTTCACAGGTTTTTTTGTGAATGTGTGTATTTTCAATTCCATTGGATATATACCTAGAAGTGGAATTGCTAGGTTATATTTGTAATTTTAAACAATTTTTAGAGAGGTTAGTTTGTCTGCAACTCTGGTTAAGCAATTCTTACAAGTCTGAGGTCACTGCTAACTTGTTAGTCATTTCCTTGATACTCTACTCATATAGAAAGTATTGGGTTGGCCAAAAATTTTGATCAAGTTTTTCATAAGATATAACAAATAACCCTGAACACATTTTTTGACCAACCAGATACATACACTAAACTATGGTTTAATGTAGCATTTGGCTCCCAGTCTCTCATGCACCTCTTCAGACTTCCAATTAAGTACCCATAAATACACAGAAAAAGATGAAGTTAAAATTGATGCATTCTGAGAGGAATATGAAGTCTCATGAAATAATCACACTCCTTGAACTAAGTTTTCCCTCTGCTTTAGCTACATTTGTGCTTATTCCTAGTGCTCTTCACCATCCAACTCAAAAGACTTTATCTTCTCCCACTGTCTGCTACGGATTGAGATATACGGAGTTTACAGTAATGAAGTAGGTAACAGCAGACTTTCACCTATTTAGTTAAATGAAAAGTGTAGGCCATATTTGAGATCTGCTAGGATGCAGAAGAAAAAAAAACCTAAAAATTGGTAACTAAAGAAATAGTACCCTAGTTTAAGACAGAAACAAGAACAATTGGCACAAATTATCAGGCATCATTGAAGAAAATTCTTCCAAGCTTTAAAAAAGTCATGGATATGCGAAAAGACTAGATTCTAGGGAAAATTAACAAAAGATTCCATAAAACGTCACATTCTGATAATCTTTGGTATTAACAGAAAACTTAATTAAAATTTTGTATTGAAAAGATTCTAGACCAAAAAATTCTGTTGCCCATACAGTAACAAAAGGTAACTGCTGTATCACACTCATTTATGAAACATTAAACATTAAAAGTTAATGCACTGATGTCTAGAGAATTTTGAGGAGAAAAACATTTTGGTACCTACCTAGGAATTTTGTACCTACTCATAGTTTAGTCACTGCTACAAGAATGATTACTAACAAAAATATTTTCATCTACAAAAAGCAGAGTTATTTTGAATACAAGAGCTTTCTCCCAATTCTCTTTCATCTTTGGAGATTTATATTGAAACTCCTTATATATATATAACATTATATATATTATATATTGTCTTCAATCTGGAATTTGTGAATGTTTTTATTTTAAATGCATTAATATAAGATAGTATCTCAATGTTGGTAAAAATATTTAAGAAAATAT